>CCBP010000174.1:0-48501 GCA_000765035.1 Trametes cinnabarina | reverse complement strand
CGGCTCTGAACATGATGCGTCTTGCTCCTCACTATCAGATTCCTCTGAAACGGACGAAGCGGGAGAACTCAGCGTCGTCCGCGGTATGAAGCGCTTGACTTTACGTGGTCTTGAACCTACAGAACCGTCGCAGGAGAGTTTTGGCACCGATAACCAATGGCGCTTCCATGGGAAGAGCAGCTCATTCAAACTCATATCAACGACGCGAGACCTGATGCAGAAGCACATGGTCGAGAATGCCTCGACTTCAAGCGATGGGCGGCAGTCCAACTCGCCCGCGAGTGTCCAACCTACCTCCAGCTCCAAGCGGCCGCAATTTTGGACAGTGCCGCCGGTATGTCACCGCCTTCTTGAAATCGCGAAGTCTTTGACACTTCTATGACAGTGGGAGAAGGCGTATGAACATGCCGACGACCCGACGGTGCTCCCCGACTTCCTTCTCCCTGCCTTCCCGCCGGAGGATCTCGCAGAAACGCTAATACACGACTATTTCCAATATAACAACCTCACATTTCCTGTACGCATCGACCGCCTCCAAGGACATGGTGGCCGCGTGCTGACCGCTGATGTAGTTGCTCCATCGTCCCACATTTGAACGCCAGTGGCGGGACAAGCTGTACACTCGCAACGTCTGGTTTGCATGCATCTGTGTGACAATCTTCGGGCTTGCCAGCCGATGGAGTGAGGACCCGAGAGTCCTTCCTGACGAGGTCGCCGACAAAGCCGCGGCGGGCGAGGAGGGTATCTGGACGCTCGCGGGGTGGAAGTTCATTGCAGTCGCCATGAGTAAGTGGGATCACTTTTGCCTACGCCCCAGCGCGCACTTCTGACGCCGTTCTTCCGCCTTCAGAGCTACACGAAGCGCGCCGTAGCGTTCTCTTGCCGCCGGAATTGTTCGAGATACAGAGTTTTGCCGTAAGTCTTTGTCAGCCAGCGGTATCGCACTGCACGCCACGGACTGACGTGCCCCTAACCGTGCTCGTACGATTGCTCAAACGTGCTGTGCCCCTCATCGATCCATCTGTGACACGCTCAGCTCATCAGCCAATACTTCCGCGGGACTGTCGCGCAGCATGGCTCTTGGTTTTACCTCAGCGTGGGTGTATTAAAAGCACAAGACGTCGGCGCGCATCGGAAGAAGATCTATGGTCGCAAGCCAACAATTGAGGAAGAGCTGTGGAAGAGGGCGTACTGGCACCTCGTCGCCTTCGACCGCATCGGGAGCATGCTCATCGGCCGCCCCTGTTGTACGAGGGAGGAAGAGTTCGTCCTACCCGCTATCTGTACATGGGTGACGTCTAACACCACTCTCATCTCAGCCTCGATCTCGAGCTACCGCTTGAAGTGGACGACGAGTATTGGGAAAACGAGAATCCTGACCTGGTGTTCAAGCAGCCGGAAGGAAAACCTTCTTTGGTCACGGCGTTTATTCACTGGATCAAGCTTAGCCACATCATCGCGTTCGCTCTCAAGATGCTGGTGAGTTGACCGGCCGGCGTCAGAGGTCAACTTAATTCATACTTTTACAGTATTCAGTGAACAAGTCAGAGGCTGCGGTTGGTCGGATTACCATGCAGGATAGAGAGAAAACAGTGGACCAACTGACCGAAGCGCTCTCCAAGTGGTTGGAGGAGCTTCCGCCTCATTGTAGGTCACAAGTCGCCCGGTATAGCCACATGTTCTCATTCGATCGCAGTACGTTGGAAACCCGACATCGAGGATCGCGCCTTCGCCACTCAAGCAGCAACGCTTTATACGACCTACCATCTCGTCCAAATAATCGCTTACAGGCCCTTTATTCACGTCCCTCACGGTCCTTCCGCAGCACGGCCGCAGTCTGCCAGGAAGCAAGCCCGCTCGCAGAAGGCCCTCGCGATATGCCTCAGTTCAGCCCGCGCATGCGGATACATCTTGGACGTGCAGATGCGACGCGGCATGCTCAACCTCAACAACGTCGTGCACGTGTCGTTCGTCTCTGCCGGCGTGCTCCTCGTCCATCTGTGGGACTTGGTCAGGCAATACGGGACGCAGCGGTGGGCGTCTGCTGAGGCTCGTGCGCAGATGTCGCAGGATATTTCATCTGTCATGGGTGAGATAGGAGAGTGCATGGCGCGCCTTGAACAGATCAGCGCAAAGTGGGAGCTGGCTCGCGAGATACTGTGAGTTGCGAAGCCTCGCTTGCCTTCGTGCGACATAGCTAAGGACTGCGGCAGCGACGAGATAAAGGATGCTCTCCCTAATACTGCGACGGATGAATCGCCTGCAAGTTCTCTTCCATCTGGCTCTGGGTCGTTTGCGCCCGCATACGACACGGCATCAAGCTCAGAGTTCCGGCCACGTAGCTACTCGCAGCAAATTTCCCCTTTGACACCTCCAGACCAATACGATCTACACACTTACCAGAGCCATCCTCTCGTCCAACCAGCACCCCGCGGGCACCCGCCTTCCTTCGTCGACCCCTCCCTTCCTATGCAGCTGTCCCTGGACAGCAGCGGACTCCCCCAGCTCTGGGACATGGACGGGGCACCCGCCTCACCGCCGCCTCTTCCCGACTTTGCCATGTTCATGCCGCAACAGCCGCCACCACAGCAATTCCCGCCCAATCCTGTCCACAAACCGTCTGCGTCCGCGCCGATATACACGCACGCCCAGCATTACCCTTCTGCCCGCCATTCTATCCCGCATGCGAACGCCACATACGGACACCATATGTCGGATCCCATGCGAGCGAGCATGAGCGGGTACCCTGACATGCGATCCCAGCAGCAGCAATTGCCGCGCCAAAACCAGCCTGCCTACCAGCAGCAGCCGTTCGACCTCCAGCAGCCCCAGACCACCCCCTCTCATCCTCAAACGTATGGCGAGTCAGATCCGCCCACTCTTCCTCCGGAGTACCAGCCGTCGTTCCTCAAGCGCGAGGAGGCGCAGTACGACGACCGGGAGTGTCTCCGCTTGCGCCTGCTGGAGGAGGTGTACCGGCAGAGGGCAGGGTTGCGTCGCGACTCTTCGGGGAACCCAGCATCCTCTCTGCCTGATCCACGTCCCAACCCGTATCAGGAGTGGTTGCCCGGGCCTAGCAGGTACGCTATACCTGACAGCTATATTCGACAGCCATCAGGACCCTACTGACTCCTCGCATTTAGATGGCCGCAATGATCATCGGTCGATATACCGCCAATTCTCCACCTCCGCTCATCTCTTCCCATCCTTTGCGTCACGCCTGCCAGGTTCTTACACTCAACCTGCGTCACCGACCTTCTCCACGTATGTAAACTCACGACTGCCTCACGCCATAACATACTCGTATTTGTCGCAGCGCTACGTCCCTGCTTTCCATGTTGTCGTTCGTTGTTCGCTATACGCTCTCCTTCCCTCCTGTAGTAGTTAATGCCTAATGGACGCTATAGCCGCCGCCGCCGCTGTACTTCTACGCGTGTACTCATCTCTATCTCTCCGCAATCATACGTGGGTTTCCCAAACGTGCCCATGGGCGTTCGAGTGCTGCGTATGGTTGTTTATGTGTGTTACGATCAAGTGTAGAGCATGCTGGGCAGCGGACACGGGGACAAATAGTGGTCCATCAGCGAGGATCGCAACCCCCTAATAGCGACATGCGCGATCGGTGTGGGCGCAGCGCAAGCTGAGCAGTGTTGTCATTGACCCCGGACCCCGAAAAGTGGCAGCGGAGCTCAGCCATCCCTGTTTATGTTATCTGGATCTTTTCGCGGTCACCCTTCTGGTTTTTAACCATTCTACGATGCCTGAAAGTCTTGTCTAGCTCGTTGAAGATTGGACGAAGTTCACACGCCTTTGGCCGGGTGTCATCAGTCCATTTTGACAACACTGGGCGCAACTAACCCGTTCTATCGTGCGGTTCTCACATGGTCATGCGAATCTACACGTCTGACCTCACGAGGCACGCATTGCGGACAGGGAATGACAAACAAGCATCGATGGGTATGGCTACATACATAGCTGAATGGCGTATAAATACAGTGCAAGCACAGTATCATGCATGAGGGGGGTCATTTGGACGAAGCCGCAAGCCTCTTCCGCACGGTCATCTCCGCATTGTCCCATACGCTCTGTCCGCCGCGCACAGACTCCTCCCACTGCCGCGCCGGCGAAAGTGGAGCGAGCTCAGCGACGATACGCCGCGCGGGTCCGCCCGCAGACTCAGCAGCGGCATTCAATGCCTGGACTGTCTCGCCGGCGAAGGACGCGTCCTTCGCTGCTCCGGCGACTTGGACGAGGATGAGTTGTAGAGAGGGAAGGCTCTCGTCGCTGTCCGCGTCGGTGCCAGTCTGCGGTGGAAGTAAGCGTGATAGGTGAGGGACGATGTCGGTAGGAGCAGTAGACCCGGATGGTCGATAGACAACCGCGAGGTGGGTGAGCGAAGGCAGAGCCTTGAGGCGATCCCATCCGGCCTCTTGGCCACCGGCACTGGCAAACGCGAAGGGCGAATCTGGTCGACTGCTGTCGAAGGACGTGAGATGGATGCGGAGGTGTGTGACGGTGGGCCCGACCAGCGACGCGTCCCAGCCGTCGCGACATGCCACACCGAGCAGGTGCTGTTCGCGAGGCTCTTTGAGTGATTGTAATGCCTCGGATCCATGCGTCTGCATATATGAAGGGAGCGAGAAGCCGCAGGCGAGGCTGTGGACGCCTGCGCACGCCTTGAGGACGCGGTCGATGCTTTGAACGGGTCCGAGGGTGAATATGCCAAGGTTTCGCACATGGCTGCGGACGAACTCGGAGGGTTTGTTAGCGATGGCCGCGACGAATGCTCGGAGGGAGCGCGTTGTCGAGAGTACGACAGTGTCGTAAAGGATAGGGTCCGTCCAGTGTCTGACCGTGGACGAGACGAGTGTGAGGTTGCGGGCGGTGGCGCGATCAGCGTGAGCGGCATGCTCGAAGATGTCCCGTACGAGCTCGACCGGAAGGTTGGAAAAAGAGAACGGTGCTACCATGGTGGTAGATTATGGCGGTAAAGCCGTGCTGGATATGTCTAGCAGGGTATGTGCGCGAGAGCAGGGGTATATCTCGGTAGTGGTGGATGAGGCTGACAACGAGCTCGAGCAGAGAGAAAGCGTTGGGAGAAGGATGAAAGCTCGCACACCTCGTCGACTGCTTAAGTACTCTGCAGGCATGGTGGCCGATACGTGCGGTCGAGTGGCAACCGGGGGTGGAGTCGCCCGCACAGATTTGGGGTGCTCGGCAAGAACAGAGGAAGCGTCCCTACATCACGCCAGTCCGATAGGAAGCGAACCTTGTCCTTTGGTACCCGACTCGGGGTGCGCACGGCGTCGGAGGTCGTCTAAAAGCGCGCGGAATTCGTGCGGGACGGCGTCAGACACCCCTGAGACGGCGAGGAGAGGGTCGGAGGCAACATCGGGCGACAAAAAACGACGTCGGTGGTCGAGAGCCACGATGGGGACTGACCCCTCGATGACGTCGACGACCGCTGACAAAGCAGCCCGCCCACAGATCTCCTTAAGATTCGACACGCTCCGCCCAGAAAGGAAGGCGAGCACGAACCCATCGCGCTCACAATCATTCCCCTCATTCTTGCCAGCCCTTCGGCCGTCAACAATGCGTATGCAGCCCGTGTGAGAGGCGTGTCCATTCTTGCAAGATTCGCCTCTGCGCAGCGCATGCCGCTCTACTGGTACTGGTACATGGGATAACGATATGGACACGAGTCAAGATATGCTACCACGCTACATGTCCTCTGGCCTGCTCCTGATCGTCGCTCGCTGCCTTGGATTGTCTTCGACTTCGCCCTCCAAACCGCCGTCAGCTGTGAGGCGGAACGGTTATATTAGAATCTTGCGAAGCAGGAGCGGGTGCTACCGCAGCCGTCGAAGCCGTCGAAGCCGAGCCCTCTTGCACCGACGGAACAGCGGAAGAAGGGGCAGGCGGAGAAGCACTCCCAGGTGATGCGGCGGGCACTGAGCTATTGGTGGCTGGTTGCGCCGCACGTGCGACAACCGTATCCGCAGACGAGACCCCAGCAGTGCCATAAGAGGATGTCGCAGCTGGAGTTGCGGTGGGCACAGCGGCGAACGGGTTTGAGGTCACGCTCCCAGCAGCACTTGACGAACCATCGACGTTCACTCCCCTTGACGTAAGAGCGTTGAGAATGAGAGCAAGCCCGCTCATCTGCGCCGCCTGCAGCAAAGACAGATTGATCTCCAAGTTCAAGGTGCTCCCATTCGTGGACTTGATCACCGCCTGTGGTGGCGGGCCCGTCGTGGACACTGCCGAGGCGGCCACCGGCACAATCCCGAGCGCGCTCAGCGCATTGAGAGAGCTGACCGGTAGCTGCACGGGTACTGCCGTATTGCTCGTCGAAGAAGGATGCGCTTGGGCCTGTTGCACCTGCGTGGAAGCGGAAGATGTGGATGAAGCAGCAGACACGGAGCTTGCCGGAGGCGTGTAGGTCGGTGTCGATGCGGTGGTGGTCGAGTGCGAAGTCGAGCCATAAGGGGTGGTAGTGCCTCCGTAAGCAGTAGCGTTGTACGCATGTGGGTTGTATGTGTACTGCGTGGTAGGATATTGGGAATACGAGTACGAGTACGGTCGATAGGGTGGCATGAATGTCGCGGTGGTTGGCGTCTGGGAGGTTGTCGACGCGGCTGAAGAACTGTAATAGTTCGCAGTACGTATGTTCATGGCTGGCCGGGAAGCTGCCATTGCTGCTGGCGTTGGTGCTGGGTTTGGTACTGGGGCGGGGGGTGCGGGCGCAGGGGCCGGCGGTGGTGCCGCGAGACGTTTCTCGCGTTCAAGTTTGTCAAGTTCGTGTCGCGCTGCACGCAGCTCCTGCTGCAGAGCAGCAGTATCCGCGCGTTCGACCTCGAGCATGGCTTGCGCTAAGATGTACGCTTGGTCGTCTGGCGAAGCTCGCTGCAGATCCAAACAAACAGTCAGACTACGTCATTTCCGAAATTGTAGAGACATTACGTGCCTTGCCCGAGTCAATCCGGGCTTTCTGAAACCGCCTCTCAAGAGCTCGTCGCCTTTTCCAACACTGGATTGCGAACTTTGTGTCTACAGAGCGCATATATGAGGATGAATGAGACATAGGGCAGCCAGCTTAGGCATACCTGCGATTTCTTCGCGTAGTAGATCTTCCTCGGTGGCCTTTCGCTTTCCCTTTAGAGAGGCCCGGGGGCTGCCTGACTGCAGCATTGCCTCCAAATCCTCCTTAGGCTGTTGGAATATGTGGTAGGGCAATAACCTCTTCACTACGTCCACTTCGTCAACGAAGGGGGTATCAACATCCGGAAAAAGCGCCGCCCGCTGATCTTCAGCTAGCCTCTCTGCGACTCTAGAATAACGTGAGGACCCTCTTGGCGGCAACCCAAATATATTGAAAACATACCTCACAGCGGTCTGAAGCATCGCACCCTCCTCTTCGACAGTGCGACCATGTTTTCTGCTCAAAGTGTTCGTGCGGGCCCGCACCGCGTCCAGATCCGCGATGATACTCGCTTTCACGTCCTCCGGCCGCCTCTGCTCTGGAGGTCTGTGCTCTTCAGCTCCATCCTCGGCCTTCCCGTTCAAATGACGATCCTGGCTCTGCTCTCGTCCCTCGGTCTCCGCGACGGACTGCGCCCGCACGATCGGCGTGGGAGGGACCGTCGTGGCAGGAGTGGTAGCGCTTGACGGGGTAGAGTCGACATCGGCCACACGCCTGAGCTTCGTAGATATCGCGAAGGGTCGTTGTGGGTGCGTAGACAAGGAAGAATAGGACGCGTGCGTGCTTGGCCCTGCGAGGCTCGACATCCCGTCTCAGCGATTTTGTTTTGTTTTGTTACGTTGACATCGTCACGCTTTCCTTCGGAATGCGTGACCGCCTCGGAACAGACGCCAGTGACACTTGTCACTGTACGTGACACTGAACTTGCTTTAGGGCCGGCGCGAGGCGGAATTCGCCACGAATGGTGAACGGCGAACTCAGCTATACATTCCAGCTCTTACAGCAACTTCCCGCTTGTACGTACAACAGAGTCCGAAGATACAGAGGATATTTCACATCGTTAAGGTCCCCGCCAACAGCGAGAACAGTGACAATGCGAGGTATCAAGTGAATGAGGCGCCTTCCGACGCCGCGCGCCCGGGGGCAGTCGCGTTCTGTTGCTGCTGCTGTCGCACGACAGCTGCGGGCAAGTGCCGCCTCAGGAGCTCATTGGCTTGCGTCACTTCTTCTGCGTTGCTGACGGCAACCCACTCCAGGTATTGTCTCGCTAGAGAAAGGTCTCCGCCGCCCTGAAGAATGTGGTACCGTGCGACGTAGACGGCGGACTTTGACCATTCTTGGATTGGTTTCTCTATCGGCACGCCCACGGTCAGCATTGATGTCATCCTCGTTCACGCAGCAATCCCGGTGAACATGGAGATGAGACTTACGTGCAGCTCGGCAGACCTCGACGATACGACGATGATAGGCAGCTGCCTCGGCGTATTCCCCGAGATCATGATGCAGTTTTGCTAGCTTGGAGTGGATGGTAGTTTCCTGAGGATCAGCACCGATGAGAGCACGTCTTAGGCACTCAGCCGCCTCCTTCATCCTGGCAGAGTGTAGGGATAGAAGGGACGCCGTTAGCACAGCAGCGGACATAGTGCGCACAAAACGATTTGGTAGACCTAGACTTACCGGCCCATCTCCTCGTAGCACATCCCCTGTGCTTGCCAGATGCGCACGTCATAGGGACTGATGTCTGCTGTCAGAACTGTTGCCAACGCCCGATCGAAGAGCACGCACCGGAGCGCCGTCGCATGTTGATAATAGTAGAGTGCGTATTGGTGCATGCCCAAGAGTTCGTAGGCCTGTGCAAGCCCGTACCAAGCGCGATAGTCCTTCTTGTTCACGTCTGGGTTCCGCGGCGCCAGGAAGGTGATTGAATGAGCGCTCGCCTAACAACACCTGGGTCAAGTTGAACCGACTCACCGACAGCCTTCCGATACGCTTCGATGGCTGCATGGGAATTCTTCATCTCGACGAACTCATGACCCATCAGAGTCCAAGCCGCCAAGTAGGAACGATCGAGCTGCGTCGCGCGCTTGAAGTACTTCACCGCTTTCTCGTGCTCGGCACGTAATGAGTAGTAATTCCCTGCCAAGCAATGATGATGGTCAGAGTCAAGTAGCTCAATAGCAAGATTGACATTCACCGATGATGCAACAAATCTCTGGGCGGTCTTTATCGATAGCGAGGTAGTCATGGGCCAACTTGGAAAGCGCGTTATTGTTCTCCGATACATACAGGATGTTCGACAAAATGTCAATATCATCCACCCTGTACGGGTCAATCGCGAGAATCTTCCGAAACTGTGCCTCGGCTGCCGTAAAATCTGGGCAAGCAAATGTGGTACGTATCAGCGAATGATGTTGGAATCGAGTTAAGCGATGCTATACCGTGTAAGTAGTACAGTACGTTCCCTCGCAGTGCCATGATCCACATGCTCCGGGGAAAGCAATCATCGCTCAGCAGACGATCACATAACGTGAGTTCGTTGTCAGACGGACTGTTCAGACTGTTCAGGGTCTTGACCTGAAACATCAGCACGAGCGGGTGGTTGGAAGGAAGAGGGAGCAACGGCAGAAGAGAAGACAGCTGTTAGAGCGCGTTAGCATCAACGATTCTGGAAATCGAAGATCAGTCTACCTCGTCTCCATCCGATAGACAGTCTCCCAGAGCGGCCCAGGTGGACCAGTTCCATGGATATTGTGCTATGGACAGTATGGCGCTTTCTATTGCCTCTTCGCGCCGAGACATGCGGCACAGAAAGAGGGCCTTTCTATTGTCGAATAGTCGGCACGGAGCTCGGACAACAGACAGTCGTACTCACAAAAACAGCAGCCATGGATCGGTCGCATTCTTCACAAGTTCCAGAAGGTCGTGCAAAGATACGTTCACAGGCTCCTGTGGTTGCTCCCGAGTGTCTGTCAGCAAAGCAGTATCAGCGGCGAGCTAGTCCACATGCCCATCTATACCCCTACTTTCCAGCTTATACCAGTCGCGCAAGGCCTTCTTCTCACTTTCCTGCGAGGTTGCATTGATTCAACGGACTTGATATTGTTGGAAAGAGGATATTTACCAGGTACTGACAGTAAACACGAAGGAACGCTGCCTTCGCACTTCGACACGGCCTTAGCCAATGTATTACTCTCAAGTATTCTTTCGAATCCATGAACGTTCTCGCCATTGCTATGTGATCGGCATCCTCCGCCTCCCACTCCGCCTCTTGCTGAAGGACTTCGGGGGGCTCTCCTTGCAGGGTCGAGATATCTGCTAAACTTGGTTGCGCAGAGTATGGATGCACAGGGTCGGGGACAATGCCTGCAGGCGTTTGTGCGGCAAATGACAGGGACGGTCTTGGGGACCTCGAACGAGCAGGGGTTGATGTATGGAAATTAGACTGAGCCACAATCGTCGGTTCCGGGCATCGCTTCGACGGAGGTAATGAGCAGAGTAGCTCTGCCGCCCTATTCCACGCGCATTTTAGCAGCAAGACAGAACAAATTATGAGTGACACGTACCATTTCGACGCGAATGCCAGGCCTCTCTCCGAACAGTCACGTACCGCGTTTCGCAAAGCAAACACTACCTCGGCATCGACCTTGAACGGCGTTTCCGACATGCTTCAATTATGCTGTAGAGTGTACGCGGGTCAGCCTCAATAGTCGCGTTGAAGACGACTCACGTCGATGTGGCTGGTAGTGGATGTTGGTGACCAGAAGAAAGAAAGCGCGTTCTGGCTGAGGACCCGCCACCACGTCATGTGACTGACGCGACCTGACGGGATGCCGTCCTCATGACTCTGAGGAATCTCCGCACCCCGGTGTCACACTGATATTCTTGTCACGCCCTGTAGCAGCTTGGCATCTTCGCACTTGGAGGGACGTGGGAGGCCACATCCATAACGTCCCTGTTGCAACAGGCTTTCTGGACGAGTAATACGCCGTGGTATCTGAAATTTGCTGCTGAGATAACGAAGTCATGCAGCTCAGGTTTCCGTCTCCGGTACGCCTCATTCAGATCGTTTACCCAAAGCCCTCGAGATAGCTGACAATGCATGCTCCTAGGACATCTTTCTGTATCTCTGCATCTGCATGATAGCTGCTTGCGTATTGCTTGCAGTGCGCCTATATGTCGTTTTTGCCCTGGTTGCCAAGCCCTGGGGGCGGCGCGGCCCTGTAGAACGCTGTCATCTTGCCGTCTTCCTTGGTTCAGGTTGGCTATCACGCATGCGAAGTCTTCTCAATGCTAAACTGGCCGTGCTGTCAGGGGGCCATACCAGCGAGGCTCTCAGCCTCCTATCTGCCTTAGATTTTTCCCGCTATTTTCCGCGTACTTACTTCATCAGCGAGGGTGACACCCTCAGCATGCGAAAAGCCCTCGAGTTGGAATCAGCGAAATCCGCCGATGCAAACAAGAGCCGCCTTTCTGTCAGTTCATTCTGCTCAGTTTCCTTTTCTCTGGGCTGTGCATTATTTACTAATCGTGGATCAGCATGCAGCCGTAGAGGCGCCTTATTCATTCATAGTGATCCCCAGGGCTCGGCGTGTCCACCAATCGCTCCTCACCATCCCGATTACTGCGGCGGCATCACTCGGTGCTGCCATTTGGCACCTCACAATAGCGCCGTTGCTATCTCGGACATCTGTTGCAGAGGTTCTTCTCCTGAACGGCCCTGGGACCTGCTTCGTCTTATGCGCCGCTGCCTATCTCAACCGCGTACGTTACGTCGCTAAGGCTGGAAAGTCCGACTGACGTGCCCTCTCTCAAGGTTTTGGGGCTCCAATCTCCGCGAATCATTTACGTGGAGTCCTTCGCTCGGGTGAAGCATCTCTCCCTCTCTGGAAAGTTGTTAAGGCCGATAGCTGACAGGTCAGTCGTACACGACCAAGGACATATACATTCCTTGAGCCCTTTTTGCAGGTTCATCGTTCAATGGCCAAAGCTCCTCGATGACGGCAAAAGAGGGGAGTACTATGGCTGGCTCATTTAATCAGGGCAGCCAATTTGCATTTCACTCCGACTGCTAGAGCGCAAAGTATTGTAGGTATTCGCTAGCGAAACATAACGATAGTACAATATATACATAGCGACAGCAAGTGGAGACGACGCGCGATAGCCCTCACAGAACAAACCAACGATAGTGACAACGACTCCTACTTCCGAGTCCACCTGTCTTCACCATCATTGCGTCCACGCTTGGACGGACTTGCACTACGGGCACGTCCGCCCTCCCTTTTGGTCGGTTCCCACCCACCGCCACCAGTGGTAGTTGGAGGGTGGAGACGCCGTTCAAGGCGCTGGCCATGGCGCAGTGAGCGAGCGAGCTCCGGAGAGGGGAGTCGGAGATGCATGAAGTTGCAGAATCCACCGCGATTGCATTCGCCGTTCTCGTTCTGCCGGCAACATGCCTCCCGGAAGTCCGTCACTGGAGACAATTCAGCGTATAGAGGGCGACCTGTACCAAGAATGAGCGACATGTCAAGAGGACTACAATATGCTACTCACCTGCATACCAGCGGTCATTTAAGTTGTCTACTGCGGCTTGCGCCTCGGTCTCCCACTCGTATCGCGCGTATACATTGCCAATGAGATGGTCGCCGACGTTGTCACAAACCTGTGAGATGTCTATCAGTCTTCCTGCGAGAATAACACAGCTGCAAATACTCACATGCAGTTCCAGAAGGTGCCCAAATTTCGCTAGCTCGCAGTACAGATCTTCGTACACGGCATCGAAGCCCTCCTGCAGCTCCTTCTCAGTCTTTGTGCACACAGGGTCGTGCGCAGGGTTGTGATAGACGTTGGGAAGGAGGATAGTTTGCGAAAAGGCAGGCTTGATGTGTTTTCTTGAGCAGCGATCGCCGTGACGACATGCGCCGATCTGAGGTTCTGATTAGAGACACGCCGGGCAGAGATTTCAACCAAGAAAACCCACCTTGTAGTAGAACGAGCAATTGACACGGTCCTGCTCTGTGCCGAAGATGTTTGCCTGGGCAAAATTAGTAACGCAACTCTACCAATGCAGCGGACTACAAAGACGTACCAAATGCGAAGCCATTGTGAACGAAAGTGTGCACGAAGTGGATGAATGAGTTGCGTCGCTGATGAACCAGGGGACTTATATAGGTGGCGGAGGCTTACTAAGCCTGGGTTTGACACCTTCACCTGCCTTTTCCAGAGGATTCCCGCGCGCGCCATGCCCGGGCCGACGTCGCGCCCGCGCATGCCACGCCCGGCGCCTTCTGCCTTCCACCCACCACTACAGCTATAGGGCACCGCCGCTCTGGCAGGACTTAGCTACAGTAGTAGTACTAAGTACCTGCAAAGGACTCTAAGGTATCTCATGGATCGTAAAGGAAACTAAGGAGTTATTATTTATGTCATTTTCCCAGTATCACTCTGCAGCTGTCTCGATCCCAGACCCGGGCTCGTATCAAGTCCACTGTCACCCATTGCACGGGCCTACCACCCAATGTGGTCGCGCGACTCGGGTTGTATATTGGTGCCCATGAACCGCTCAAGCGTCGAGAGTCCCTCTCAATTATTCGTTCAGCTGTCGAACATCGAGCTCAGCATGCGCAAGGGTTGCATGATCTTCTGTCATTCCCTGTCATTCCTTCTCACTAGTACTGATAGAACCGCGCGTGCATTATCCTTAGGAGACTCTCACACTTCGATGGGAGACATCGAGCTGCCCGTCGATACCTCAATGCTGGGGGTGGATAGGCTTGTTGATAGTCAGTCAATTACCCAATCATTTCCAAGACGCAAAATTCACCCGTGTTACCATTGTATGCCTTCACAGCGGTCCTCCACTTCTAGCGGAAAAAATTGAAACCAACTCCAGTGCCAGTGTTGCCACAGTCCATGTTCGCCTACGCTCGCCATCGCTTTGCCAATGAAAGGCCTCTTCATTCTCATGTGTATCAAACGATGCCACGTATCGGAAGTTGTACTCTCTAAGGTCATACGGTAAAGTGCGTAACACTCACGTAGGTGTTCTGATATTCAGTCCGCCACTATCCGTCTGGATCCCAGGTTATCTGATAAACATAACATCGTGTTCCTCCAGATGTCTATGCCACATAAAGTATGCATCCCGAGTACAGCTTGACTGAGTTACCCACGACTGTACCGACAGCACGAGGCCGGTCACCGCCGGTGCACGATGATCTCGCTGACATTCCTCAATACTGTAGCGCTCTTCACAAACGCGATTGCGCATGGTTTCTACCAGTGGTCGACGAGCGCTGAACCGACATCGGGCACACATTCCATCCCTGACTCGGAGGCACTACCGGCAACTGCCAGTGGAGGGACTCTGCACCATTTTGCCAGGCTTCGCACACATCGGAGCGGTTCTCGCCCCAGAACAGAGTCCATCAGACCTCTGACTGGGTTCCATGGATGACATGTGGTCCTTTGGGCGTTAGCCCAGCCTGCTCGCCGGCTTTCTGGTACACTTGATCTCGCACGTCGGTAAGACTCAGCCAGACCCATCGGCATAGTCGGGCTGAAGATAGGCGCATTTCTTTCTCGGTGTGCGTTGTTGTACTATAACACGCCCTTATGTCGGCAAGTTACCCATTCACATTCCCCCTCGGCTGGTACGTCGCCTGACCGCGGCGGAGATTGCGCTTTGATGAAATCGTATATGCGCGGATCTCGGGTACATGAACATGTGTGGCAAGTTCAACTCCGTCATAACTATGAAGTATGAAGAGTTCGGATGTAGCGACGAACAAACGTACATCTATAAATATACACACACGACGGCAAACTACAGTATCAGCAAATGACATATGCAACGTCCGCAATCACAGCCCTTGTGGCCACTCCGGCGGCTGCCTTAGCGGTTCCCAGGACATGAAGGAATCATCCCAAGGAGGGCTAGGATACGATTGGGGCTGACCCTGCTTGAAGTCCCACGCCCGTGGAGACTGTAAGGTTTGCTGAGTTTGGGATTGCATAGGGCCGCTATGTGATGGGTGAACCCCCGGCTGTCCTAGTCGACCATACGCTGCATTCCGAGGGTATGGAGGAGTCGGGGGATGTGAGAAGAGAGGCTCAGGGGGTGTGACAATGTTGCCCAGCGCAGTTCTGCGTGATGTAAGTTGAGCAACTGGCAGCGAAGGACATGCGTGGTCGACTCACGTGGTGAACCTATCTAGCTCCGATATTCTCTGATGAACCTTACAATCAGACTGCGCGCCATGATTGGCATATTGGGCCAGAACCTGTGTCGCTCGTCGGAGTCGCAACGACAGCTCCAGGACTGTATTATAGCTTTTATGATCGTTCAGACAGCCGCAATGATCCTGGGAATGTCCAGAGGGACAAGCATCGGGAGCGGTGAGGAGGGTCTCGAGCATGTTGTTAAGATAGGCGTCTCCACTTGGATCATGGTTCCCCGCTCGACAAGAAGACAGAATCGAGGACAAGTCGTAGTCGGAGTCCAACATCGAGTTGATAAGGTCGCTGGTCGTGCCGGTGTATGGGTCTGTAGGCGACGGGAGTTCAGAGGTCGGGGTGACTAATGGAGAGGGAGATCCAAAAGGCGAAGTCCCCGAAGAGGTCCCAAGCGCGGAGGATGGAGACGACGGAGTGAGTCCTCGGGATCTAGTCGGGGACTTGGGAGAAACTGGCAGGGGAGACGCCACAAACCGTGTCCCTCTCGACGGCGAACGGCTCTCAGAAGCGCCAAGATTCTCGACCGCACCGCTCGTCGCATGGGGGTCGGGGGTGGTAGGACCCCCTGACTGGGCCCACCGTGGATGAGGCTTGTTCTTGAGCTGGACAGAGAAATTAGAAGGTAATATAGCGGCTAATTGTGAGTGAGCTCACCTCCCGAATAATACTCTCCAATTCGGCTACCCGCTTCTGTAGACGGGCTGCTTCGTCATGCGCGTTAGTCCTACGGGATACCAGTTAGGGCGCATTGCGACAGGGAAACGAAAAGGCGCTACCGTTGAGCGGGATTGTCAACCTCATAGACGCAAAGTCCAGTCTATAAATGTCGATGAGACAGCGCCCACGGTCGCGAGGCATCGATGTTGCCTTACCAGGCCCAGTTGGGTGCAACGCCCACAAGGGCGTTGGCGATCGCACTGTTGGATATCGTTAGACCGGCATGATCCCGCAACGTTGATGAACTTATTTACCATCCGCTTCGATGTGTGGCAATTTAAACATGATTGAGTCGGCCGGTTGCGGCGTTTCCCTACGTGGCCGTCAGCGACCGCGAAAGTAGATGCAGTGAGGGAGACATACGTCGATGGTCGTCCTCAGGCGTGCGCTTCGGGGAGGCAGCAGAGGTTCGCTTCTTAGCGGTAGAGGATTCGGAAGACATGGTTGTGGGGCGTGGATCCTTCAGGGCTCATTTTCTGGGACGACTTTATAATACCTTTGAGCGACAGTTCTTGGCACTTGAACCGACGAAGAGGGTAGGAACCGTCCTCGGTATGGCAAGCTGCGATTGGGAAGCATGGTCAGTGACATTCGAAGGGCTCGAGAAGGAGAACCAAGGGACATTGCGCGATAGACGCACGCCCACTGGTAACTCACCGCGTCGGTCGCCGGAGTGGGAACACTGCACAGATTCTAGGCGGTCCGGCGTGGGAGATGGAGAACGCCGTGGCGGGTCGCTTGGTCGGCGTCTCTCTGCGGTGATCCCACCGTGACAATCGCATCGGGGGCGGCTCGGGACCTTTCTGACGATACGATTGACTCTCTCAGAAGCCAACCAGCGCCAAGAACGTCGTCTGCTCACCCACGTCGGAGCGACAAGCGCAGAAGGAGGACCCACGACACCTTGAGCTGCACCCGGTGACAAACTCCACCCCGTGTTCTCCGGGCCCTTACCCTACCCCGCGACGGCAGTCAATGTCGGATCGGTGCTCGCAATCTCTAGGATACGACAGTACACGTAATGTCCTGTAATCGTATTGAGGCTGGTGCGTTTGGACGCTGACCGCCGAGAAACGTGGGAGACTCACGGCATTGGGTAGGCAGGACTCGTCATCGAATTTCGAACGCGCAAGTACGTGGCGGGACTTGCAACCGTGAGGGTGTACGTTTACGGAAGAGCCTGCGCAGCTCACGAATCCCGTCGCTATTCAAGCTTTACGCGTGAGCTAGTTGCGTGCCTCCGTGAGAGCTTAAGGCGAGGGGTTTTCCCGCCTTGGAGAGCATCTGAACTCCGGGACATGTCCATCAGTTCTTGGACGTCTTGGCTGAGCAGGAAAGGAAATCGCTCGATTGCTCCTAATGATGAGGATCGGAAAGTCACGGCGTGTGTACGGAGCTCGGCAAGTACACCGTGAACTACTGGATAGCGGCTCAGACCATGGTCCATGGTTGGTCGAATTGGGGCGCATGCTTTGCGCGTAGTTAGATGTCCGAATACCCGATCTAGATTTGATTCATTAGAGGTAGATGAGCTACCCGAGACTGACGATTTAACGTACCACGGGCTCCGACGCACTTGATCCATCTACCTGTGGCAATCCAAGCATCCACGTATTGCCCCGATTCAGAAACATCCATCGCCCGTTTGCAACGTAAGGCCAATCCTGCGCGTAGTCAGGGCTTCGAAATGATTACTATGAAGATTCGTCAGGCCGCTAGGGGACTAGGGAATTGAAGCGTATGTCGTAGTTCATGGGATACTCGCCACAATTGATCACGGTGGAGGTCGGTACGCCTAGCACTCCGTCAATGCGAGGCGAGGAGAATGAAGGATGCATACAGCGAAGACAGTACCTTCCAAGGATGCATATTGTATAGACGGTCATAGGCTGAGCGATCGTTATCTATCGCATAGGTGGCGTTGAAGAAGGTCACCACTGCAAGGAATCATGACATCTTACAAAAACCGTGCGAACCGGAAAACCATCTGTTGACGACGCAATCCCTTGGCGCAACCTCTGCTTTCCTTCGCCGGACAGGGTAGATGGGCGAGGGTAGAAGCACTATGAGGAGGAGTCGACACATTGAAGTGGGGGGAATGATTAGTCTTGGCACCGGCTCTCGGATAGGTCGTCCCCTGGGGCGCAGGCCACGGTAGCCCGTATTGCTCGCCTCTCGATTACGATTTTGGAGCATGCATCGTCGTCGTCAGAACGATTTTTTCGACTCGGAGATGGAAAAAATTGCCTGAAAAGGGGAGGTATTGAAGAACGAGATAGACCAATTACTGCGCATCCTACCCATCATTCAGCTAACAGTGTTCATCTGTGGGAATCATCCCACCTGTCGCAGGTCGCTGGTGGATGCCGACGGTTGGTGGACGCACCATCCTCTGCCAGGATGAATAACCAGCCGTAGAGAGTCGCTGAACAGGGGTGCATCTCTATGAGAGGGAGCGTCGAGAACTCTGATGGCATGGGGAAGTCGACAACCGTGTGGACGTCTCCGGGTTGGTCTTGGCGTAATGGAAGCCTTGGCAATGTCAATGTGAACTGCCTCGGTTACCTATTGCCATCCCATGTCGACTCCGCTGTACCCTTTTTGTGCTCTTTCGTATGCACCGGTTGCAGGCTGTTCGGACCTCCGGGAAACGTCCCGCGAGCCTAACATTCCCCGGAGATACAAAGGAAAAGGAAATTCCGCCGACGGTAATATGCCGCCCGACTATCTTCTGGGCAATGTACCGTGATAGAAACCCGACGTGGAGGAAATTTTGGAATGTCGTCTAGCAAGGAGTAGCAAGAAGGCCGTGCAGTTAGCAGCGCCGTACATACTATGCTTGAGACGACCTACCGCAGCGAATCCGACAGACTCTTCCCTTTGTTGCAAGACGCAATCCTGTAGCACATCCCGGAGAATGATCCATGGACCTCGATGGCATTGCAGGGCAGGAAGGGGCTAGACCAACAGATTCAAGACAAAGTGCCACAACGGCGCCGGCGCTGCGCCGCTCAGCGCGCCAACCGAAGCTGATTGCCCATGTTTCGCGAGCAGGTGGGAGCGGGGCTGTGAGGGGTGGGAAGGCGACATCAACCTTCCGTCGGAAACACGCGATATCGGGTAGGGCTTGGCGTTCGTATTGAGCAGCTCTGCCTACAGGAGATGGAGTCGCTCGGATGGGCGGCCCCAAGGGCGGCTTTGAGTTTCGTTCAGAAGTCGAGAACCGTGTCCGGAGCCTGCACGTTCACGTCGACGTCCTCGGGTCGTCGGGAGCGCCTTGCCTCCTTGAGTCTGCGCCGATTAGCCCAGCGTTTTGGGTCAAGCACGACCTCAAGAGCACCCGTTACCAGGGCGCGACCACAGAAGCGCGCTCTCGGTTCCTGAAAAGGTGCAAAGCCGGTAGGGTTGATGAGAGAAGGGTGGACAGCGAAATAGTAGCACGAGGTACGGACCGATAACAATGCTCAGCAATGGCTTGCTGTTGCCTCAAGTTCGGGACGAACATCGGAAGGTGAGCAACGGTGTTTCTTGCCTGGTATGGGATTTACGTGGGAGGTGTTGAGGAAAGCCTGCGTGTCAGCCGCATAGAGGTGGTTCTGCCCGATATGTCCCTCAAAATGAAGGAAGGCGCGGCCATCACTGGGCTCGCAAATCATGTCAGGGTGACATGGACAGGTATCACATGCACGACAATCCACCTCGTAAGTGCCATTGTCTTTGACGTGGGCGCCTGGGTCCATTCGTAATCTACGGCGGGATGGTTAACGCTCGAACACGATGGCGGGCGTGGTGTCGCAGAGCGGTTCCTTCAAGAGAAGTCTACAGGAGGCTTGCCGTATGCAGCGAGCATCCGCTTGACCTTCGTCGCTTACTCATTCCACGATGGCCGCGGAGGAGAGGAGTATGTGTATCCATCGTCTTTGCTGGAATCGGCGCAAGGGGAGGGTCGGAAGGGAGAGTAAGCGGCCTTTGCATGAAGACAGTCAGCATTGGCGGAAGCTGCTGATCAGAGCGTCGCGCTCTGGGAATGCGCATACATCTCGGACCACTCACGAACGTCCACTTTGGCAGCACCTGGCAGACGCACCAGGGTATGTGCGACGCATAGACTCCTGAACGATAAGGTGGAAGTTTTTCGCACAACTGACCCACCGCCGGTGCGAACGAACATGCGCGACTGTTATCATCGTACCGACGGCGCTCAGGACGTAAAAGGTGGTTATGAAGAGGTGGCATCAGTCCGCAGGCCATCTCGAAGCGCTCTATTGCGACATTCTGCCCTGCGAAAGAGACCCGGAGCTAATCTCTGCAGCATCTTGTTCCGAAGGAAGAGGAGCCAACTTGTACTCACAGCCATCAGAAAATCACCTCAGAGATACTACTGATTACTCGAAGACCAAGGTTGTATACGAATCTCGCATGGAAGGCTGAATGCACATCTTCAAGAGGGCGCCGGCCACACCGACCACACATGTCTAGGCTAGACGCTGGCAGAGCGTTATAGTTAAGGCATTCCTCGAAGGACGGAACACCACTCGTTAGCCTCATTACTGAAGTTGGGGTCGAAGAAAAGATAGATAGAGCCATATCATGATCCAATGTTACACACACGGGCAGTACACCGCAGTTCCACGAAAGTACTAGCATCCCAGAGGGGTCAGCCGATAAACTAAGGCAACCTGACAAGCTCGATAACATGCCTGAATGCCAACATGATTATCACGAGATCCCTTGATACTGAGCGGCGGCAGCGGTCGCGCTGACAATAGCAGCCAGCATCGTGACCCACCACGCACGGTAGAGGGTCTGCCATCCTTCCTCGTCAACTATGCGCTTGAAGCAATCGACAAACCCAAGGTAGGGGTCCTTCTCGTGACGGAGCCTGTATTGGATTAAGTCCTGCATCTTGAGATGTCGCAACTATGTAAACGCACCCAATGACGTCCTCTTCTTGATTGCTGTACTCAGCATATTCGTGAGCCTCAACGGCATCGTCCTCGACTTCCTGTTCCACCGAGTTGTATTCTGTGGTGGCGTGGTTACGCTGAATAGCCAGCTTCGTTGACATGACCTCCAGAGGGCACGTGAAAGCGACACTGAGTATTTCGATGCCAAGATAGATACCGAATTTGAACGGGGTAAAGTCCCTCAGGAGCAGGATCCTGAAGCTCCGGAGGACCACCATGGTGTATAAGATGCGAAGGAATTCAGTTGGGAGCAATCCGGGCGTCAGGTACAGGATCCATGGGCGACGACGCTCAGTGGGAGTGAGCAGAATGCGCAAAGAATATATGGGGCCGAAGTAAGGCAGTTTGTAGGGTGTGACAATCGAGCTAGTGAGAGTATTTCAGCCATAATTGACGATAGGCTAAGAACTTGTGACAGACATACCGGTACGTCAAGATTGCTGCGGGTAGCGCAATTAACATGCCAACAGTGCTGGAAAGGAAAGCACCCAAGATTCCAGTGTCGATGGTATCAATACGGCTGTGATTTGCTAGCCCACGGGAGTCCAAGGCGGCAACAGCAAATATTGTCATCACGATGGTGGCCAGAGCAGTAGGCACTATAGGAGAAGTCAGCATTATTTCAAAATTGATTTTTTTAGAATGTCATACTTAGTCCTTTGTACAGGCCAGCCCAACCCTGCATACCGCGTAAGCTCCACCATCCGAGCGCCTCATCAGCTAGAATGCTTACTTCGATACGGTACACCCGCCTGAGCATTCCAAAGAATGACGTAACAATGGGACCGGTGTGAACGTGAACATTTCCCTCGGGGTCAAGCTGTAGGGCCTTCGGATTGTAGTTCGCTGGGGGTTCGAATGTATGTGAGCCGACATAAAACAGACGCGTTGAAGTTCGACTTGCCTCGCAAACGAACGAGCGCCCCCGTCAGTGGCACAGAGATGGCCAGAGACACTGCAAGGGAAAATGCCAGGCTAGTAAAGAAGATCAGGCTTTCCCCGAGAGTGTACATGGCGGGCAGATAGTGGTGAGAGGCAAGAGTGCGTTACAGCGGAGGCGCAGCTGATACTCCCGCCTCAGGGTGCGCAGCTATGCCGAATATAGCAATCCACAGCCACCCGGCACCGCCAGGCCAAAGCGACCCAACGCACACCAAACTTTCCCAGGCCTCCTTGTCCTGAACCACCACCATCCCCTCTCATCGATAAGGGCTTTTTCTCTGCTTCACCCCGTCGTATTGTTCGACGACACCGTGCTGTTTCTCCACGCTGTTTTGCGGCTTGTCTGAGAAGAGCCAACCTGTATGTCCTTACAGAGCCTTCAACACCACGGACAGCGTTGTTACGTGGCAACATAGTGTGTTGATTCCTCGCCGATAACGAAGTTTCTATCGGCGCAGGTTTTCACTCATCAGTCATGGCAGATGGTCCAAACGCAGTGAATGCGCGATCCACCGGCGTCGCATGTTCAACAGGACAATGCGCTGGGGTGTTGAGGTCCTGAGCAAGCTTTTCCCAGCTGGCCGAGGTACGAACCCAATTTTGGACGCATTGGATCGCTTTCTGAAACAAAAATCGCGTATTTGTAGTTGTCCTTGTCCTGTTGCGCATTGATGCTTGGCGTATTAGACTGCCAACACTGCCAGCTCAGACATGGGAGGAGAGCCCCTGACGGCAATCATCACTGCTATGAATCATTTTTGCTTGGTACGTCGTTGTAGACTTTCTACCTCATCGTCACATCCTTGCTCCGCTTTTTGCCGCCCAGGGGATCACGCATCGACGATCTAAGGCCAGCTGCAAACCTCTGCTGACACTGTCGCATCGCTTGACTTCACGGAGTTGTCTATCTCAAGCCTCGGGATGCATTGGCTCTCCTCGCAAACCACTTTAACTCTCCTTACAAACCACTCTAGCTCCCCTCGCAGACTTCTCTTGCTCTGATTTCTTGATCTGTCGCTGGGCGTCGGTCCTGTCTCTGCAGTCTTGAGTTCCCTCGCTTGGTGTGTCGTGCGTTCCTATCTGGCAGTCTTCAAACATCTCTTTCCACGTTGTTGCGAGGACGTCACGCATCTTGGTGTGCTTTTACAGACATGCACCGCCTTCCATGCGGTTGTTGCACGTCTGGTTCGAAGGAGTAAGATAGTTCTCTGCTCCCCACTGTTCTCTTGTTCGTGCTCGTCACCACTTTGGGTAGGGTCTTCTCTCTGCTGTCCTTCCCCGTTGCGACGTCTTGCATGATATACAATGCTTCAAACCCTCCACCTACCTCCCCCACTTGTCTCATACTGTTAGACACTTTTGCCGACCCATGTATCTCCCAGCTAAATAGACTCGTGCTGCATCGTTTCCTTGACCCAGATGCGTGATGTGCGATGTGAGCTTCCCCGTCTGTCTACGCCGGAACGTGCGTGAATTCGTAGGTATATGTTGTCGCAACATGTGTAGAGCATATAAGAGGTTATATCAATCCACATTGTCCTCCTCCATGAGTTGCCGACTGTGTTGCATTCTGCATGCGCTGTCGAGCTCGACGGCGGCGGCCAACGAGCGTTCCGCCACAGCAGTTTGACTCTCCGACTCTTGTTGAAGCCACCTCAATAGCCTTCTTCTACTTGCTTGCCTGCTATCTCCCACACACCGCTTGTCTCACCCAACCTATCCTCCCTCCTCGCTCGCTCACATTCAGTGAAATCATCAGAGACATCGTGCGCAATGTCTCTTGGCCCAGACGCTGTGGCTATGAGGGTCAGTAAAAATCGAGCCTTGTCGTCGTCGTTGTGATCGTCGTCTGACTGCCGGCGAACCACCGTCCTGGGCCTGTGCAGAGAGCTGCATTGGAACAGCTCAAATTCAGGAAGAATCTGAAGCAACAGAAGACGTCTTCGAGCCATTCTGTTTCGCCTGCGCTGCCGTCATGGACTGACGGGGACGGCGCGGTCGACGCTCCGCCTGCGCAGTCGCGGGACGCGACAGCCACATCGCGCTACTTCCCACCTCCGCCATCGTCCTCCGGCACTGTCCTCGTGCCCAGTTCAAGCTCTGCGCGCGCCGATCCCTCTAATTACGCCTCCAATTCCTCTAATGCCTGGAACTTGTTCGATGACGAGGTCCCCGGACTCACACTCTCTGACCCCCAAGTCCGCCCTTCATCCCTCTCAGCCGACCCGCTCACCATGGCTAGCGGCTTCCAACCACCTCCCGGCGTGTCGAACGCGTCTTCGACGCGTCCATCCTCAGCCAATAGTAGGAAATTATCGGAGACAGAGGATGCGGTAGAAGGAGATAGACCCCGTAAGCGTATGAATATGGGACTGACCACGTCCAAGGACCCGATCGACTTTCTCTCTTCGGACCCGGCTGAAGTGCGAAAGCCTGGTCAACGTCCAGCCGGACCTGACACGTCATTCTCCTCACTTTCCTCCGACGACTCTCTACTCGAAGCCAGGCCCTTCGCCAATGGTGCAGGTTCTTCGCGAACCGTGCAAGCATCGTCAAGACCAGCGCCCAAGCCTCCATCGTCGTCGTTGACTCAAGCTCCGGAGGAAGACGGTCGTTTCACGCGTTTTCGCCTCACGCAAATTGAACACGATACCGACGTCGTACGTGCAGCATGGGTCGAGGCTGCTGGAGATGTACCCAAGGCATCCGCTCTTCTCAACGACCCAACCTGGAAACCAAAGCTTGAGACTCCTCCGCCGAAGCAATTACAAGCTAAGATGGAAACCGGACGTGTCAAGGAAGTTGTAGAGGCTTCGAAAGCTCAGCGACTCGCCGCAAAGGAGAAGGGCAAGAAATCCCTGATCTACAAAAACCGCATCCTCGACGAGAAGCCGACGAGTTCAGCCGGCCCTTCCACTCCTCCCGCGTCCAAGGCATCACCTGCGGTCGTGGACTCTCCTCTCATGAGCCCTGAGATTGCGAAGTCTCGTGCAAAGCGCCTCAAGAGGAAAGTTTTCGACTCCGACTCCGAGCCAGAGTTTGTTGAGAGCGATGAGGAGACACTACAAAAGTCGCGCGGTGGTGTCTCGGACGAACAACGGGCGCTCGATTACTTCAATGAGACCTCTGCGGAAGGGCTACAAGAGTTGACTGGTTGGTACTACAACACTTCGTTACACATACCCCTGCTGACTTGCTGCTCTGCAGGCTGTTCCGCAGAGCAGGCAAAGAAAATCATTGAACTTCGACCCTTCAAGTCCGTCGAGGACCTCAATGCGAAGCTTGGTCAGGGTAGAAAGAAAGCTGGCCCGGCTGGTATCAGCCCGCGAATGTTTGAGGACAGCGCAGCCATCTTCGAGGGGTACGGCCGAGTTGATAGCATCCTCGAGGATTGCGAGGGAATCGGTGCCGAACTTCGCAAAGAGATCGCGAGCTGGACCAAGAATAAGACCAAAGGCAAGGCAAAGGATACGGAAGGGGGCTCCCGGGACTCCTCTGTCTCTGTTACCGGCGATGAAGGTGCTATCAGCTTCACCCACCTGGAACTCCCGGACCATAAGCCGAAGTACTTCCTGACTTCGCAACCGACGCTGCTGAAACCTGGCGTCAGGCTGAAGGAGTACCAGATGATCGGCATTAACTGGCTAAGCCTTTTGTACCAAAAGGGTTTAAGTTGCATCCTCGCAGATGAGATGGGTGAGTCGATGTGCCCACGATGTCTTGGGATAGTACTGACATGGGGACATGCAGGCCTTGGGAAGACCGTGCAAGTCATCAGCTTTTTCGCCCATCTGAAGGAACGTGGTCGCAAGGGACCTCATCTCATCGTAGTACCGTGAGTGTCTCGGATCGTCGACCTGGACCATAGATCTCTGAGAGGATATCAGTTCGTCAACGCTTGAGAATTGGTGCCGCGAGTTCCAGAAGTTCGCTGGGGATAACATCAACGTCGAGACATACTACGCCGACAAGAATGATCGTCCTAAGCTCCGCGACATGCTCAACAGCACCGTGGCCACACGGAAGCCTGGCGGGTGGAACGTCCTCATCACTACCTACAACCTTGCTCAAGGCGATGATCACGACCGCAAGTTCTTCCGGCGGATCGAGTGGGATGTGAGTTCCTCTCGCGTGTCGTGTTAAATATTGCACTCAGTGCACGATCAGACGTGCGTGTTCGACGAAGGACATGTCTTGAAAAACTTCCAGTCGCAGCGCTACCAAGCGCTCCTGAAGTACAAGTCCCGGTGGCGGTTACTGCTCACCGGTACTCCGCTGCAAAACAATCTCCAGGAGCTTGTGGTGCGTGTTTTGTGGCGACTTCTCTGGAATGCCGGTTTTTAGAGTGCGCGCTCTAGTCCTTGATGAACTTTATCCTCCCCGATCAATTTGCGGACGACCTCGACTCCCTTCGAGCGGTGTTCAAGACCAAGGGCGACTCGAAGATCACATTGCTCGCTCAGCAGCGTGTATCGAGAGCCAAGAAGATGATGACTCCTTTCGTTCTGCGGCGGCGCAAGGACCAGGTAAGCCCTCAGCTCCCAGTCTGCCCTATACACGGGGCTCAACGTAAGCATCAGGTCCTTCAAGACCTCCCGAAGAAGACCGAGCGCATTGAATGGTGCGAAATGACGCCGCTGCAGAAGTCTATTTACAACGATGCTCTACAACGATCTCGGAAGACTATCTTCGATCTCGAGAAGGATGGCGCAGAGACCCCAGACGCCCCTCTGGCGAATGGTCGTGGGAAGGCACCGAAGAAGACAAATCGGGCCAATGCACGGACGAAGGACAAGATGTACCTTGAGAACAGCTCCAATGTCCTCATGGATCTGAGGAAGGCCGCATCGCACCCGATGCTTTTCCGGAGGCGCTTCACCGATGACATGTTGACGTCGATTGCCAAGCTCCTTCTCAAGGAGCCCGACTTTAAGAAGAGGGGCGCCATCTTTGACTATGTCAAGGAGGATATGGAGGTCATGACAGACGCCGAGTTGCAAGCATTCTGCGCTACGTACAAGGTACGCCCGCACGCTCTGCCGAACAAGATTCGATACTGAGGAGAGAGGTAGTCCTTGCGCCGTTTCGTCCAAGACGAAGAATGTTACATGCAAGCGGGCAAGATCCAGGCGTTGCTCAAGCTTCTCGATCAGTACCAGAAAGAAGGTCGCCGGATGTTGATCTTTTCCCAGGTAAGCATCATCATCCCCGCTCAGATCGGCCTCAACGGGTAACTCATGGCTGGTATGCACAGTTTACGCAAATCCTGGACATAATTCAAAAGGTCCTGGATATCAAGAAGATGAAATATCTGGTCTTGACTGGCTCGACGCCGGTCGACGTTCGTCAGACATTGGTCGATGAATTCACGGAGGATGAAAGCATACCGGTCTTCCTTCTATCTACCAAGGCTGGAGGGATGGGCATCAACCTAACTGCCGCCAGCGTCGTCATCATGTACGTGTGAACGCCGTTCGGCTAGGCGCTATCAGTGTCAGTGTCTGATAGGTTCCACATGCAGGTTCGACCAAGACTTCAACCCCCACAACGACAAGCAGGCGCAGGACCGTGCATATCGCATTGGTCAAAAGCGCGACGTGGAGGTCGTGAAGCTCATCACGAAGGGGTCGATAGAGGAGGACATGCTCGCGCTGGGCATGACCAAGCTCGCCCTCGACGAGGCCGTCGCCGGTGAAGACGCGGAAGAGCGCGTCGAGACGGAGATGAAGCTTTCCCTCATGAACGCCGTGCGCCGGAAGCTGGTCACAAACGAGGACGTCGAAATGACCGAATCCAACGGCTCCGGCGAAGCGAAGGGCAAGCCGGAGCAATAGGGTAGCGTACTAGAAGAATCAGAGCTGGAGTCTGGATTGCACAGGAGCGTACACTATACCCGCGCGCGCAGCGGTTTCATTGGTAATGTCACTATTCGCATAGCTATCGTTTGTATCTATCTCGCATGTACTGTATCATTGTCGTGGAACTCTCGCTGTCGATCTTCCTGCTGCACACTTGTAGTCAGTAGAATCAAGGGCATTTGCACCATTCTTTCGGATGATGCCCACGGCTCAGTGCAAAGATCTGCGTCACTCAGAACCCATGGTGACAATTCCAGCAGTCTGACATCCGACGAGCACTACTATTTATTCTCGGAGAGTATAGTAATGTGAAGAGCACGTCATGACGACAATATTGCCAGCGACAGCGTCATTCCGACTCGTCCTTCGTCCTCTGTACCTCCTTCTCCGGATTCGTGGAAGGAGGGGCCGTAGCCTCTTGGTTCTGCTCCGCCGCCGCCGCCTCCCGCGCCTCCCGATCTGTGTCCCGGATGTTCGACAGGAACAGCGTGAGAACGAAGCTCAGCCCCGCCCACGGCAGGAGCGAAATGAAGCTCCAGCGCGTGCCGTTGCGGAACGCGTCCTTGACCGCGGTCTGGATCTCGGGCGGGAGCGCGGAGATGCTCTGCAGGGAGCTGATGCCCGCCGCGAGCCCCTGCGCGAGCTCGTGCGCGTCCGAGCGGGAGAGCGTGCCGGAGCGGACGAGTGCCAGGATGGAGGTGTTCACTTTGCCGTTGAGGACGGCGCCGCACTGCGCGAGGCCGACGGTGCCCCCGAGGGAGCGACTCTTTGAACGGGGGTCATTTGGAGACTCTTCTGTGAGTGTGCGCGAGGACGGGACGTACGAAGAGGGAGAGGCCGGAGACGACCGCGACCCGGCTCTCTGGCTGTGAGAACCGGACGTGGACGACGAGCGGCCCGATGCACATTCCGACGCCGACGCCGGTCATGGCCATGAAGCTAACAAAGTCCTTGTGAGCCATCATACGCGGGAGGTCGCAGAGGACTGAGAACCCCACCCGTCGACGTAGCTCTGCTTGTTGAGCTCCATGCCCCATGAGACAAGGCCAAGACCGACGTTCACAATGAGGCCTCCCAGGATGATGGGCCATTTGGGCTATCGGGGCAGATGAAGTCTCCTTCCTTGGACGTGGGATACATGCACTCACCTGCCGTGTCCGCTTCAGGAGGAATATTGAAATTAGCGATCCGACGCCCTGTCCGAGCTCGTCAGCCTCACAGCACTCAGAAGAGATGCGTTTGCAGCTCACCAGGCCGGGTGCGAAGAATATCAGCTGCGTGCCCGCGTTCGTCCCCGAGAGCCCCTGGACGATGGTGAAGAAGATCGCTACAAAGTAGAACATCACCAGCATGACCATGCCGTTCACGAACGTCCCGAACTGCGTGATGCACAGGTCCAGCGAACGGAACAGCTCGAGTGGGATCATCGGCTCCGTGAGCAGCAGAGCGTGCTTTCGCCCGCCCGCCCCCGACTCCACTGCGAGAATGTTGCGCTCGAGCATGAGCTCCCATAGTGTCCATGCGATGTAGAGCACGCCGCTGACGACAAAGCACGCGATGACCCGCGCGGTGTCCCACTCAGCGCTCGAGCCCCAATTGAGCGCGAGCAGCAGGAGGATGCCGGCGGCCATGAAGAGGAGTGCTCCGATCCAGTCAATGCGGAGCATGCGTTGGGCGAACGTTTCGCGGATGGACGTGGATCCGCCTGGAAGGTGGGCTGATTTTTGGGGACCCTTAGTACGGCCTCGGAGGATGAGGAAAGAGAGGACCATTGCCACGGCTGCGCACGGCAAACTAGGAGACATTTGTGAGTAACGCTGCCGTGTGATGAAGGATGCCGTTTATACTGACTTGATGGCGAAGATCCAGCGGAAGGATATCGTGGTCAGCGCGCCTCCGATGACAGGGCCGACACAGTAGCCGACTGTGAACAGGAAGAACAGCATAGACTGCTGCCAGTTGTTATCATCCAGAGACCTCGAGTCGGCCAGAATGATCCGGACGATCTGTGGGTAGCGGAGAACGGCTGAGATAGTGCGTTCGCCATCTGAAGACTTGGGTACGCACGGCGAGTAGACCTGCGGCGCCGATACCAGCCACGCCACGCCCAGCGAGCATAGTTGCCATATTCTGGCTTCCGGTGCTGATCGCACTTCCGACCATGAAGAAGAGGAGGGAAAGCTGCAGTGCGCAGTGGCGTCCCCACACGTCGGCGAGAGAAGCGAATAGGGGGAGGAAGACTGTTGAGGTCAAGAGATAGACAGTCCCGATGTAACTCTGGAGGTCCAAGCGATGGAATACGGACTGCGGATCAGCGTTTTTATGAGTGTCGGAATTTTGCAACTGTGGGGAGACTGTCACGTACGGCGATGTGAACCTGAGCGGTGGCCACCACTACCTGTATTCAGCATGATGTAACCTTGCAGAGCTCTACGACTTGGCTTACCTGTATAGTCTAGCGTCTCGAAAAGGACGGGAATGAGCAATGCCGCCATCAGCATGATTCTCCACTTCGCTGCTGGAGATAGGCCCTTGTGAGACCCTGAGGGAGGCGCGACGGTGTTCGGTGCCTCCTGTGTACTACGAGCGGGCTGGGGTGAATCTGAGTGAAGAGTACCTAAGGACGGACGAGTAGTGCCACGGGCCGAGTCCTGAGATTGAGCGGCGTCGCGCGTTGCCTTTGCACGCCTCCTTTTGTCTCTCACATAGCGGTACGCAATAATCATGCCGGGGACCAGAGATGAAGGAAGGTGTGGGGAAAAGGGCGAGCGTGTATCACGGCAGATCCGTCGCCTTGGTTTATATAGGAGGGCAGCAAGGACCGGATGGTTCACTAGTGCGTCACGGTGCTAATAGCGGGGACTTCCCCTGGAATGCTATTTCGACACAGCCATTCTCGCAGACATAGCCGCTCAGGCCATAGACGGACTGCGCTGCGCTGCGCCGCGGGAGGGGTGATCAGAAAGTCGGAATCACCCGTTCATAAGCCTGCGTTCGCGTCGATCATGGCTGTTGCGAGCCGAGGTTCCATTTACCGAAATGCCGTTACGTCGGATTAGTAGCGACCTGAGGGTGTGACGATGGTGGGTCTGCATATCAAGTCTAGCAGTGCCAGGGATTGGCCACTGCCTGCGCCGGGTCGAGGTTGCTCAAGACCTTGAAATGATCATAAACTCTGGAAACTGTGGCCGCTTCACTTTGGGGTGGGTTGAGACGATCAATAATAATGCACTCAACACGCACGCAGTACGCACCCGAATCGCAGTCGATAAATCTTCTGGAAACGCAATGGATCCCTTGAAGGAGGTGGAGGGTGACGGTTCGGGTGCGTTTGCCACTTGCTGTGATCCGGGTATGTTTCCCACTGCTATTTATTAGCTAATGGCTGTGCCAGGCCTGGTCCCGCGTGACCTGCGTGCGCTTCAGAGGACTCCGGTCAAGTCGGAGCAGAGCTCGAGCTTGCCGCCGACCGCCGTCGCAGGCTCAGGCTACAGTGTATAGCGGCGCACACGCGGGCTAGTCAAGTGTGCTGAACGCGGACCATGACCATCTACAGTCTCTACATCTTCGACAGGTATCCCGTCCGCACCTTCGACGCTACCTGCGACTGATAGCATCCGGATCCACAGGCACTGCGCCTGCGTGTACTACCAGGACTGGCACCGCACCGTCCGTCCCAAGCTCGCGGTCGAGGGGGGCATGCTCCCAGCCGTCTACGCCCCTGTATACCCCGCCACGAACCCGGACGACGCGTCGTACAGCAACCGCAACACCCTCGCCTCCTCGTCTGGTGTAGTAGTAGCGGTCAATGAAGACGTGCCCCGCACGCCTCTCCCGTCGCAGGCATCTCACAGCCCAGAGCAGCCTCCGCCGCCGACGTCCAATCTGTCATTTGACGAAGAGGCGAAGCTCGTGTATGGCGTCGTGTTGTCGCTTCGAAACATGATCAAGAAGCTTTCTGGAAAGTGCGCACCCTCGTTTACCAGCCCGCAGCATCCCCGGCAATCGAACTGCTAACCACTTTGTATAGGGACGAGCAGTTCACCAACTACCAGACGTCGACGTACAAGCTCCACCTGTACGAGACGCTCTCGGGGTACAAGTTCGTCATGCTCAGCGACCCGAACGCGGACTCGCTCCGCTTCGTCCTCCGCCAAATCTACTCTGGGCCCTTCCTCGAGTACGTCGTGCGCAACCCCCTGGTCGAGATGGGCTCGAGGGAGCGCGGTATCGATAACGAGTACTTCCGTATGAGCACGGATAGGTTGGTCAAGGGCCTCACCGTCTTCCAATGACATCGATACCCTGTCTTCTTGGACCTCGTGACGCGGGCTGCTATCGTTTGGGCATCTCTCGTAGGGTGCGACACCAACCAATCACCATTCGGCGCGCCTCCAGCAGCATACATGAAGCAACTGGTACAAGATAGAAGAAGAAAGGTCCGTTTGAGGAACATGCCGGCAAGCACGATGACAAGAACAGCAGAACAAGATGGCAGCACCGCTGAGCGAAGAAAAATGCGATCAATGTCCGATCAACGTCCCGAATGAGAAGCAGCGTCCCTGACTATCTAGAGCATCGTGCGACGAGAAGGCGCTTGTGAGGGAGGGTTCAGACCTTGACGTCCTCGAAACCCTCCTTCTCATGGGGCAGGTATGTGTCGTACGCCGGGCCAGAGTACTCCGGCACCTTCTCGTCGCGGTCGTTGTAGAGCGGCACCCCACCCGCGTTCTCGGTCGGCGCGTGATGCGGCTGTCCCTGAACGTGTCCGGGCGCCATGTACGGCGCGTAGAATCCGTTCGCGGCAGGGTCCTGGGGCGGGTTGACGAGGTACTGCTCGACCTGTCAGTTCCTGCGGGGAACAAACATGGTGTGTTGGAAACCTACCGGAGGAAGCTGCGCGCCCGGAGCGTATGGCGTGGGCGCGTACGGACGGGGGTAGGATATGATCAAGTGCTAGACAGTCCGCAGTGAGACATGAGGGGAGAGTTATGAAGGTGAGGTGACCACCCACCAGAGCCCGGCTCCCGATTCCGGGCATCTTCATGGACCATTGGGGCGTCTGGCCGCCCGTTTGGCCCGCCACGGCGGCGTCCTCCACGCTGAACTTGCGCAGCATCGCGTTCACCTGGCGTTTACCCTGTACGCCCATGTGGTCAGCCATCATGCATACCCGAAGCCTTGATTGTGGCCTGATCAACTCACGTAGGCCTTCCAGAGGAAGAACGGGACCCAGCCGATGAAAAGCAGTCCGAGGAACGCTCCAATGCTCGCTGCGCGAGCCTGCCAGAACCGTTCATCGTTGATGGCGACGATACGTCCGTCGGCAAGCCGCTCGATGTCGACCTCGCTCTTGGGAAGGGCGTGCAGGACAATGTTGTACACCGCGATGGGGACGGCGAACGAGGCGCTGCAGCAGCGCAGTCGCAGTCAGCATGCTGCCTTCATCAGGTCTGTAGGAAAGGAAGGAGGCGTACAGGAGCATGAAGATGGCAAAGACGATCTCGAAACGGGGCTTCAGGTAGCGCGAGCCTTTGGTAAGGACAGCCCGCTGCCTTGCGACCCAAACATCTCGGGAGTACTGTACGCGTTCACACAGGTAAGAAACTTGAGTGCTATATTTCGTCGCTGCGAGTCACTCACGTATCGCTGAAGGTCATACGGGACGGTATCACCAGGTGATTGGCCCACAGGCAGACGCTGCGCAGCAACAGGGGGATCTGAGCATACGACCTCTAGGCCTGCAGATGGAGCGCACACGTACCAGGGCGATGTTCTGAATCGGGGCGTACGGCGCTGCCATCCTGTCTATCTTGTCTTTGCTCTGCAACACGAATTGATGTGCGGCGCTGTGCGAGTACTGTAGTTCCCCAGGAACCAAGAGGAGCTGTGCGTCGAGCAAGCAAGCAAGCAAGCGGAATGCTAGGGATACAGAAGAAGAAACAAGGGATACAAGATGTCGAACCGGTCGACGAAGTTGAAGGAGAAGATAGGCAGCTGGTTATGGTGGTGAGTGGCAAGACCAGAGCGGGCTGCGCGGGGAACGCGATATGGGCCACCAGGAGACGCGCGCGCTGTGGCTCTGCTCGCGGCGACTTCTACGATTGGCTTCTGCTGTACGCGCCGCCATGGCAATGACTGCGTTCCCATACAACCATTGGTCCTTGCTCCAACGCCCTTTTAACGACAGTGTGCTGACAGATATCTAGGGTGGCTATCTAAGGAAAGCGTAAGAGCAAGAGTAACAATCGTACAACAAACAATCTCTGCTGCGAATTCTCTCAAAGCGACGCCAACGTAGTGGATGGCACGGTCGTCTCGGGGACGCCTTCAGAGGGTCCGCATTCGCCCTACAGGCAGGCGATACGTGCGCATGGCAAAGTACTCCCGCGTTTTCCCCCATCTATCGGTGTCGCCCTCGAAAACATCTACGTCGCTCCATTCGACGTCGATACCAACGTCGGCGAGGTGCAATTCTGATACGTGGGTGTAGACGTCGTAGAACGTCGCGTCTATCAATGGAATGGTGAGTGGTTGTCAGATAACGGACAGTATGTGTGACTTACTTGTGGCTCCCAGGCCGTTGAAGAAGCTGAAGCGGGACTCCGGACCCGCCAGCAGATCTGGTAAGTGTCTGAAAAAGCGATGTAGTTCTAATTGAAGCAATCTGTGAGCGTGTGGACCGGCATTGACGATAAGAAGAGTGTGCGCGTACCAGCATAATCCTCGGAGAACGTATCCGTGTAGATGACGTCGAAACCGCCCACGGCAAGGAGTTCTTCGCTCTCGACGAAGTCTTGCCACTTTCCCTCGAGAATCTTGACGCCAGGCTTTTCATGCCAGCCTTGTTCTCGCATGTGTGCAAGCACATCAGGGTGAGGCTCAATGATGACATGGAGGGAGGGCTTCGGAGACAAGCTCTGGAACAAGTTGTCGATCTGGCGGGGCGTGAGCTGTAGCGACATTCTCGTACCAGGATTCACTCACGATTCCAAGGCCGAATCCGACGTTGAGCACCTTCAAGCCGTCATTCGGGTTCTCATGGTCCGCACACAATCTCCGCACGGTTTCCTGCACTTGGCACTGGCCTACTTAGCCACGCTCGTGAACCGGTACGTGACTATGCTCACTGATACCGCGCTCCCACCCCATCATCACCCCGACCTCGTCCTGGTCCGCGACTTTTACGAGGCAAATCTCCTGTCCGTGCTCGTCTTTGGTGTACTCTAGGCGGGTGGAGAGGAAGGCGTCCGTGGATCCCGCTGGTGTTGAGTCCGTTGCCTTGAGAATGATGTTCAGAGGGGAGTTGGCCGCGGGCGCGCGCTTTTGTAGGAGGGTCAGTAGCAGTTCTACAGGACGTGCGATGGATGTCAGGGTTTGCTTGGCGAATTATAAGAGAAGAACGTACCTGACCGAATACCAGCATCTCGGACGATGGTATAGCACTTCTCGTTGTTCAGAGATAGTGCGACGTCTCCAGCAGTGTTATGCAAGTTATCCACTACATGACGTCCGCAAGGGGAAAACCTTCAGTAATCGCCCTAGATTCATCCGCGGAGAATGAGCCCACACCTGCGTTCCAAATTGCGCCTTCGTCAATTAACAGCCGGACGAGCTCCTCGCTCTCCACGTATGCCGCTGCATGCAAAGGCGAGTTTCCGTCGTCATCTTGGAACCAGACCGGGGCTCCCACTTCAATCATGCTCTTGATTTCGGAGACTGGGAGTCTACGCCGAAGGATGGCGTCGATAAGCTCCTGACCCTGTGCGACGATCGCGTCGACATCCATGTCGACATCCTCATGTGTTGAGTTCTGATCCGAATGCTCAGCCATGTTGTGAGGGCGGACGGATGTGGTCACAAGAAGTGGTCAAAGTGCTCGCAGTCCGGTGAATGCTTTTGAGCTCCTTTGCGCGCTTGCCGAAATCGCAGGCGTGCCCAGATCGATCTCGGATCTATCACACCCAGCCTCGCCAGATCAGAAAACACACTAACACAACGGGCAGAGCGTGAGAACTGGGCACAAGAAATGTATAGGAAAGGTACCCCCCAGAGTAAACCTGCACGGATAATTAAGCAGGGATTACCTGAGCGACAATATGAAGTGTATTCCGGTCATGTAGCACAAATTTCGTCCCACGGTATAGGAAAACTCAGATGGGGCGCCTTTCCGTGGCATTTCATGTGAAAGGATTGGGTTAGGTTGCCTTTCCGTGTCATATCTGTGATCGACACCAGAAATGACACGGAAAGGCAACCTATTTCATTCCTTTTCACGCGCCCACAGATGCCCCGTCTGAGCTTTCCTGTACCGTGCAACGAAACTCAGGCTAAATGACCGGAATATGCTTCATTTCCTCGCTCAGATATTTCATGCTAAAGCACCCGTGCAGGTTTACTCCGGGGCACCTTTCCTACACATTTCTCGTACACAGTTCCCACGCGCTGCCCGCAGTGTTTATAAACAGTTCCGCTCCTCCGAGTCAACGCAACCGATAGCAGTGTTGTTCCGGTCGTGCGACCAGACATGCGACCAACAAATAGTCGGGCGGCTCGAGCATATGGTCGTCAATCCGACCATGTCTTTGATCCCAATAAGGCAAGAGACGCACGTACGGGACTAGTGATCGTGTACAAGCTCGACGTGAGCTTCACCAGCATGTATACATGTCCGAATAGCAACGTAGCCTACGCATGAAGGATCTCCGCAGTTAAAGCATCCAATTCTGAGAGATCTCCCGCCTCATCGCGCGAGTCGCTCTCATTGGCAACACTCTCCCCTGATGCGTCCAAATCCAATAACTCGTATAAGGCAAGCTCCTGATCAAGCCCGAGGCTCGTCAACGCCTCGATGCGTGCAAGCCATAGGGGAGAACTGAAGTTGAAGAGCTCCGCCAGGGTTCTGGAGAATGGTCGGTCACGGCCATTAGCGGCAGTGTACTGTCCTGAGAGGCGGTGAGAATCTACGTCCACGTCTTCATGACATCGCGAGCACACGTCAGTGCGTCAGATGGATCGGCCATATCCTGATGAATGGCGATAAGATGCAAACGGAAGCCCGGCCCGCTCAAAATGCGACTTTGAAACGCGTGAGAAAAGTCGCGCATGTCCATGGTCGGCATGATAGTCGCGCGATTAATCAAAAAGTCGCCTTTGCAACCTTACATTTGTCTATATGTCTGGTACAACACTGACCGATAGTGCTCATCTTGAAAACGTGCACAGCGACAAGATGTTCTACCCCAAGCCTACACGAATATGTCCACAACCCCTTGCCTTGGGGAAATCACAGCAACGACCTTCCCTTCGAAATCAAGTAAGTCTCCTCCCACTGTCGCAACCAAGTCTTGCTCGGCAGGATCTGTCTCAAGTCCGAGCAGCGTCTCCACGTTCGAGGACGCCAAGGCAAATGCATCAGCCTTGCTCAACACACCAGGTCCGGCATCAAGCATCGCCTGCGGATCCGGGCGGTCAGTGAACGGATGAATCGAGTTCGAGCAGCGCTCACCTCCCCTGCGTCGAAGCGCAGGTTTCTGGCCGCCCAGCTTGCCATTTCTACGGAGCCTGGATGACTAGGAGCTGCGATGCCGTGCGGCCCAAGCCCTACGGTCACGTTGTGCTTGAGCAGGTATCCAATGAGGCTGTCGGCACTCAGCGGAGGGCCGGGCAAGCTACACAGAGGTTGAACCAGTAAGCACTGCGGTGTCGCATAGCGTGTATGCACGACTTACCCACGTCTTTCGTCCCAAGTATACGGCTGTATGGTGCAGCGTCAGACAAGATATCTGATAGTAAGAGGAGTCTCGCACATAAGACCGCGGCGGCGTGACTATGACCCCAATACCGGCTTGGGCTAACTCATCAGCGACCAGATGGGCTTCAGACGCGCCTGCTATTGTAAGCTTGATTGTTGCTCCAGCTGACGATTCCACTTCCTTCTTGAGCGCTACGAGACTAGCAATGATGTCTGCACTTCCGACATCTATGATCAGAGGAATCGTGCCCTAAAAATGTACGATCAGACGGGCGAGAACCTTACGATGAAGTCCGAGTTACCCACGTTCACAACACTCTGGAACCACTCGCCCACTTCGCCTTCATTGTGTCCTGTAAGCAGGCGTCTCAGTGCTGATATCTTCGAGCTGACGCTCGGGCCAGGATCGCCATGTCCGAGGGTACAGTGCACCGCGACCACCTCGCGGACGATGGCGCCATGAGCAAGCCGATGGGGAGCACCTGGAGAAAATGCAACACTCAATCCGCTCAGCCACTCGCTGTGCATCGGGGCGGTAATGCTGAGAGTAACGCCGGAACGATAGGCAAGGCTTGTGGGGTTATGGATGGTAAGCTCGTTGCACTGTCAACAGGCCATGTGGTACTCACAGCGCGTTCCGGGTCCCGAACTGAAGTCCGTCTATTGCACGAGCGACATATCCGTTTCGACCAAACAGTGCAGGCTGATCAGGCTCCAGCGGATCAATGACAGTCCCGTCCCCAGTCGATGGCTCCATGGCTATCTCCGCCAAGCCAAGGGAGGAACCGTAGCTGACGAGGCCGGGTTGGATTGCACCTCCTTCCAGATCGATTGTCGTATTCACATGGGTGAGATGCACAGCGCACGTGGCCATATTTCCCTGGCATACGACATGGCCTCCAGTCGCGACTGCGACTCTGTCGGCCTCCGGGATACTCCTGATAAAACTGTCCTCTTCGAACACGTCGATTATGGACCTTCCGTCACTAGCCCTGGCCCAATAACTCGATATATTGGTGAAGACTACGACGTTGCGTTGTCGCCTGGGAGTGATGGGAGGCAAGCCCTCATATCTCACCGCTTCAGCGGCTTCACGAGAGAAATCAGGAGTCAAAGGCGCGTTCTGGTGCTCGAGAGGCTTTCGTGCGAGGTTTGGCTTAGTTAGCTGGGGAATGCCATCGATGAAGACTTGGATGGGGGTCGCGCCGAGTGAGAGCGGGTGGCTGTCCCACAAAACGACATCTGTCCGGAGTATTACTTCTGCAGACCTCTGTGGACGATGACCGGAGTCGCTACATACCTGCGTCGTAACCTACGAATCGTTAGTGTGAGTGTACCACTCTCAGAGTCACCGTTCATACTCACCCTTTGCAATATACCCAATGCGATGATCTAATCCCAGAACCTTGGCCGGCGTGGTGATGACGGATGCCAGCGCAAGATTCTTGCTGAGTCCATAGTAATGAGCGACGGCGGCCTCATGAATCAAATTCCGAGAAACAATCGCTGAATGGTCAGACTAGTCACAAGGAAGTCCAGTCATCTCATATGTTGGTATCCAGATTGACGTATTGAATGCACCTTCATGATCACAGGGACACCTTCTTCGGCCAGAATTCTGGGCGCAAACTCCGAATGGCGGAATGCCTCCCGCTTGTACCTGTTCATCCACCCACATGAGCGGAGATCGGTACCTCAATCTGAAGGGTTGGGTTTACCTAGAAAACGTGGAGAACATAGCAATAGCAGGGGTGTTATCTGTTGTGTATCATTAACGCCGGATCGTTTAGGCTGCCCCCAGCGAAGCACTCACTATATGCTCGCTTTAGCACCTCCGGAACAAGATAGGCTTCGTGTGCATGGTGGAATGCAGCCACAGGGAATTGGAACTCATTCGAGATCTGCCGAAATCCGATCATTATACCAATTCAACCCACTGCATGTCCGCCACTCACCCTGACGAAGTTGTCGATGTCGAGTGCCTCGTAGCAGTGTGTTTGTACCTTCGACTCACTTGAGCAACGCATGAGGCCACGATAGGCATGGGGACGTACTTTGACGCGTCCTCGGAGGATCTCCACGAGTGACTCCCACTGGTAGCTCTCTGGGAACTTCTCGTTCTTGATGGACTCCCAATCACCGGCAAGTGCCTTGATGCAATACTCATCTTGGGAAGCCTTGATCTTGCACGCCTTGTTGTATCTACATTCATAGTCAGTCCCACGGATGCGACAATGCTCAGGGACGAACACGCTCAGACTTACGCATCGCGAACGGCCCAAACGGTATCCATACGAGTGTCTCCGTAGTTCCGAGGGTTTTCACCTTATGCGCATTAGACCTGGCCCGCCTGGTTGGTCGACTGCTGGTCGACTTACCGCACGCATGTCTGGAAATTGGGAATAATCAGAAAGTGGTACTCACTGCATGCTCAATGAAACGAACTTCATATGTCTCCACCTCGGAGGTGCCTCGGAATCTACCGCTGACCCGTTCAGCCCAAATGGAGGTTCTAGCAACATCGAGCTTGGGGAACGCTCTTGCGTAGGGCGCAGCTTTATGACGAAACCTTGGCCACCTGAATGCCGAGGCATTGAAATCAAACGATGCTGGCCGTTCGTTGCGACAGCACTGACCGATTGCATTGAGAGAGCCGGGGAGGATGAGGGAGGTTGTGACTCCCCCAGAGATGGCGTGTAAGAAGCCTAAGAAGCCAATTGTAGATGATGATACAACGCGCAGAAGGAAACAAGCGACCTTCGTCGTGTGTATTCAAGCCGTCCACAGCGCGCAGCCACGGTACTATGGGGCCTTTCCACGAGTTATTATCTATCGCGCCATTGAGAGCCGGCGCAGGCTCGACAGCCAAATGCGAGTGCAGGTCAATCACTCTAGTGCAAGAAGTGAGATGGTGCTGAAAGTGGAACGTGCTTCGCTTGATGAATCCTTACCCAGGTGTCAGCCATGCCCTGGATGGGTATGCAGGTCAGAAACAGGTGCCAAGCAGATAAACTGATTACTAGGTACCCTGCAGCCTCGATAATGGTGATGTTGTCAAAGCTGCCTAGGACTTCTCTGGATATGCGAGGCACAGCCTGGATCAACCCGCCATTCAGCATGACATCGCCCTTCAATACCTGAGAGCCATTCGCAAAGCCAGTCCATATGGTAGCGTTTCGGATGAGTACCGGGTTGGTATCAGCTTGGAATCTGTCCGACTGAGTACGAGAGTAGAAATCCTTTGGGGGTCCCGGTCGAACTTGTAAGGACTTGCAACGACTCAGGATTGATGATGCGTCCAAAGGAAGCGAGATTGAGGCCGTCCGAGCCAGACTAGCGTGGTAGAGCTCGGAGTAGAAGTACACAGCAAAGATGGACAGACATAGCAAGCCGAGTGCAATGAGCCTTTGAAGAGCGGTCAAGGCGCGAGGTCGTGGCTGCTGACGAATGTTGAATAGGTCTCCGTATCCACCTGTAGTCGTCTTCCGCGGGTTCACCATTGCGTCCACCATGGCACCGGTACTACTCGGGTAGTACTATCCCGCGAAAGTTGACGACTGCCCAGCTTCCTCGATGGTCGAGAGGTCTAAGTACTCAGTGGTCAAGGAGTACCTCAGAAACGAAAGAACCTCGCGCGCGAGCTCTGAAGGATTCCTTATCAAAGACAGAACAGGCGGTAAGTAGACCGTGGACCTGATACGGCGGTCGCGCGAGCAGCTACGCATCATGATGACAATCTTGGGCCGCACATCACGTGACCGCGCCTCCGCGCGGTTATGGAACGGGCCAATGGCAAACAGGGTCGACGCGACTAACGACCGTCTCGCACGGAACTTCCTGCTGACCTCCCACAACCCCCAGCAGGTCGATGTTTTCCAAAACTTTGAGTCTCAATGATCATGAAAGCCTCCATTGGGATGGTAACGTCTCCGAGAAAGCCTGGTTTGGAATCAGTCGAAAACGCGATCGCATCATGCATCGTAGCCTAGATGATAACGCTCGCTGACTCGGAGAAAAGCATTCAGAGTATGGGGATAGTGAGGCTAGGATCGGCAGGATCGTGAACACCTTCTGACGCTGACAGTCTGCAACGTATATTAGCGGGTGCAGACTGTCGGCACCAGCTGCCCATCCTGGGGGTTATCACAAATTGCCGTCGCTTTCAGGGTCCAAAGGGTAGCGGTTGTTGTCCACAGGGCCTCATCATGTGTCTTTGTATGATAATCGACCTCGCCGACTTCGGCCTGTCCTTACGAAGAAACACGCTGTCGTGCGGTCCTCAGAACAGAATAGTCGATGGGAGAAGCTGAGGTGAGAAGGACGAGGCCAGCGGTGGTGCCTGACGCGGTGCGCCCGAGTCCCACCGCGGCAACGGCCTTCTAGGGCTGCATAACCACGTACCTGGGACAAATTCGCTTACTGAATGAAAGTACGGTGTATAGCTGGTGATCGCAATATGTAAGCCAGCCTCTCAGGAATACAATGGGTTGTCGCGAAGCGGTACAACTAGGATTTACCGTTACCCTTGGAGCGGCCTCGGTGGCGCGAGCGGAGTGGTGTACTCTTATGACACTGTAGTTACACTGTACACTTTGAATGTTACTACAAGTAGTGTGTAACTGGTCGTCAAACGGGACAGTGCCCCCGGTGTAAGTTAGTTACTCACTAGTACTCACTATTGATATATTGATACGGGCCCATTGCGAGGTAGTATATAACTGTCTGGCTTTGTGCGACAGTCGAAAGCAATGCAACCGTCATTGCCCTCAACAGCGAGCGGGTGACAAGTTCTCATCAAAGTGGTGTGAGCACTGCTCAGACACTGATCTCGCGAGAATTGCTAGTGGTGCTATTGCGCGCGCAGAGACTACAAGGATACATTGTACATACATACATTCGAATCAGAGTGGGGATTCGTAGCTTAGCTTCAAGTTTCGCTACGTCTGTGTTTGCTTCTCCAGCGTCGCCGCATCGATACTTGATCAGTTTCCTCTACATGAACCAGCCAGTGACGGATGCAACACAGACACGAGATCGTTGCAGGCATCTGCAAATGCGTGTCCTGCCTGCGTTCACCTGCATTCAGTTGATCCGGTTCGAGGTCGGGTCGTCACCTTGATCGACGTTGACAACCTTGTAGGACGAAGCAGGTAGCTCAGTGCTGCTGGGCAGTCCCGCGGCCTCTTCGCGGGTGGGCCACCGGAAATGGGCGCCGGTGCCATATGATTGACACTGCACCCATCTAGACGACTCCACCTGGATGGCGTAGAATAAGACCCAAGGAAGAATATGCCTATCGGCAGTCTGCAGCCTTGCGTTCATGCCCTGAACACGCGTCAGAACGTGGAAACAACGACCCAGTACTGCTGTGCTTACCGCCTTTGAGGTAGGTCCGACGATCATTGCACGGGTAGCGATCGGGATCTTGAATCGACGGTTCAATGCCCGCGAGCGCACATCCGGGACCTCGTCAATAATGTAGACCTATTCAGCACAGGAAAAACTGCTCAGCGCATCAGCTCACAGTCTGGTAAATAGTCACTCACCAGTTGCCCGGGTTTGAAGGTCGCATAGGGATCCTGTCTCCCGCGGCGCTCGGAGGATATGTGGCTTCCCGTGATGCGAGTCGACATTTCCTCTGACTTGAGGAAAACTTTGTGTTTATCGGTGGCAAGCTTCTTCAGTCGGTACAGGGTATTGGCCATATTATGCACCTGCTGACCACCAGACTGGCCGGCATACTGCAGGGGCAGAGATGGTCAGATAGCTACTCGTGCAGTCGGACTTCGGCAACGTACCCTAGTGGGACTTTCAGTCAACGGCAGATAGTCAGTGATCAACACAGGTGTCCCAGCCGGGAAATCATCATTGATCTTGGTCGCCAGAATGAGCCACACGTTTTTCTGCAATCAACAAGACAGAATTGGCTCGATAGTACAATGGATAATAGTATGGATACGCACCGGCCACGGAGTCTGTTGATCCAAAGGTTTGTCCCGAGGTTGATCATAGCGAACCTGATCCTGGCGGCTTACGACACGAGACCCCATCATGCAGGGCGATGGACGCGGAGTGGACGGAGGGAAGAGGGGAGAAGGCTGAGAGGATGTCCCAGCGCTGCTTATGGTCTCCGGGAGCATGCTTTATATATCGCAGATCCAGCGCCAAAGGTTGAACACAGTGACCGTGAGTCGTGTTCGTGGTACGAGGGAAGCTCAGATCCGCTTGCCAGGCTTCTCTGGTTGCAGACCCCTATTGTTCTGTTCCGGGAAGGCAGTGATGGTATACGAAAGGACCCCGTATTTGGTTTCCACGAGGCTTTCGAATCCTGCCCGACGGTGAGTCATTCTGTGAATGTCCAAAAGTGTGTATAGTACGCCATCGCATGAGTCTGCTTACACTCCGACCAGTTCTCGTATACCAGGCACATCATCAGGGCGATGACACTTCCTGAGAAGGGCGCATCGACATCCACGCGGGTGACATCAGTTACGAGATAAGGTATTGGTGTCAGATACCGAGTAATCCTTGACCTTCTGAAGACTGGAAATTGTCAGGCTTTCAAGGAATATGGCGTTGTGACAAAACCATTCGCACCTGCATCCGAGTCACATCGGTATTGCCATAGCTGAGGTCACGACAATGGCAGTGACCATATAGGCTAGGTCTCGTGCATTCTGAGGTGGATTTCACCATATATTACGTACAGGAGAGATCTCGCTCAGCGAGAAAGATATGAAGCTACCGGACAAGTACAGCCCGTAAACAACGGCGTGCAAGCGTAACAAACCTCCATCCAATGGTCCTGTCGCAAAGCCAGCGAAGGATGCGTGTACTCCACGGGAGCGGCGGTGGGCGATGAGAATCCCACTGCCGCTGGACCTCAGGGCTGAGCCGAGCCCAATACAGGTCCGGACAGACGACGGGCGTACGGCTGCTCCTCAGGGCCACACATGTTTCTAAAGTGACAGGCGAGAGACCCTCTTCGATTTTGCACAAGAAGTCGAGAGCTTCCGCTGCAGCGAACCGCTTGTCGACAATCGATGTTGTCATCTGGGCGAACAGCGGGGCAAGAAGCGGCACGACAGTAATCGCCTCCTGCATTGACGGTTAACTAGGATATTTTACAAAGCTATTTCACTCACCGTGAAATGATGTATGAACAGATTGCCGAGACAAGCAACATCGAAGGCGAATGGATTATAATCCAATTCGCCTTGCCACGTGTCGCCTGGATGATATATGACCTTGCCATAGCCTGACTCCCAAGACGGTCGACGACAATCCCTCAGAGACGTCTCCAGAGGGAGCTGAAGGGCACAGTCAAAATCAAAGAGCGCATATGTCACAGATGCAGAGCGCCGATGCTCGCGCATGCCCTGGGCACGAATCTCCGGTTCCTTGGCATAACAGTACCAGTTGATCGCGATGTTGGATTCGTGGATATCCTAGAAGTCCGACGTGTAACTCAGGACACTCTGATGCGTGAGGGTTCCTTACCCTATGTACAATCCTTTTGTTGTGAAGGAACGATAGGCCCTGAGAGACCGCGTTCAGAGAGCCACGCGTTCATGTCACATGGGATCTACTCACAATGAGAGTGGAGCGCATGAAAGTCAACACTTCACGGACTGTTTCGAATTCGTCGAAGCTGTACCCGGAACCCCACCTAGTAAGGACTTAGTATATTGCCTATGTGGTGCTGTATCAGGTAAACGTACGTTGGCATGGTCACGAAAGCGAATTTATATGGTGTCTCTATGATCGCGGTCGGCGGAAGGACGCAAGCAAAGGCCCCGGCGCCGTATAGCTCCTGGCATGTTGTCAATGTGCGGTATATCTGGCTTTCCATCGTGTCATCATCGACAACTTTGATGACCACGTCTTGCTGCCGGGCGTCGCGACCCGAAGCTAAGTGCGACTTTGCTGTCGTGAGTGAGGAATAACGTCTTGCAAGATATGGCTGCATACCCAGAGTTGCATAATGTAATGCAAAGTTGGCAACTCATGTGAGCAACGAGTGGCGTACGGAAGAGATGAGGGCGGCGTTGGCGTCGACGCGGGAAGCACCCATGCATACCCGCGTAACTCATTTAAATCGATTCCGAGCGAGTGGAGGGGTGTGCGGAAGTGGTCCCAGAAGTAATGCATGTGGTCGCCCCCTCGGGGGTTCTTGTGCGCTAGGTCGTCACATAGCTGAGATGCGTGTCAGTTGGAAGGTCTAGTACTGTTGTGTCGTGCTGGAGGACAATTCACTTGTGTAATGCAATATACGGACCTTGTGCGCATCTACACTGTCTTGGCATGTATCTAAGCGGCTGAAGCAACAGGAAAGCAATGAGTAGTTCTCCTGTCTAGGTGGGTGAACAGGATGAGCTGGAACCGCCATCTCCGAAGACGAGTGGCTTGAGTACTAGTGCTGGGGGGATCGTATGCGAGATTGATGTAATCCCAGAATCATACAGGAGGAAGAGAGAAAGGGAGTATCCGTGCAACGGTATCCAGCGGACTGCAATGATGGTAAGAGAGTCGCGAAGAAAAGAGGAACAAGTCGGTTGACGGACAGCGACGGACGTGCAGGTGACCCAGCGTCAATTCGGCGTCTAGCGTCTGTATGTAAGTACAATCATTACTTCCTGGCTACATCTGGCCTGATTCCGAGCTGGACCACAAAAAAAAGGCTGGCCACTAGCTCGACACGTCACGAATCCGACGCGAGAGCTCTCCCTCACCGGGGGCACTGACCTGTGTGACAAAGTGTCCCATCCTAATCGCATGTTGACCTTTGGCAAAATGAGACAAGGATTTGCCATATTGCCACATGGTAATCATATCTTAGTTACACGCAGCACTCAAAATGTAACTAGCATGTCACATGTGTTCTGCCATATGAACAAGACCTTTGCATAATGTGACCGGGCGACAAAGCCTACAATTGTAACATTTGGCCATACAGTGATAAACCGGTCCTCGGGACAGTCAAATTATTTTCGACTCTCTCCCTCACCAACTAGACTTCGTGACAAATCGGCGCTGATATATACCTACAGTGTGATGGTTTCTACATATTGCTCCAGTCCCTTGGCTTCCAGCGCATTCAACGATGAAATCGAGATGTTTTGATTGGGAATTTATGATTCAAACCTTAATCAGTCCTCGGGACAGTGGTGATACAGACCGCAATGGCTCACCTGTTGATTTGCAGAGCCTGGAGGGTATTAAGAACTGAGCTACCTATAGGATGAAGACGTCCGAGTTGTAATTTACTAGGGCAGATGAAGTGCAAATTCAGTGTCCCGAGGAACCATAGTGTCCCGAGGACCGGTTTATCACTGTAGGCTTAGATGCGATTAGGATGGGACACGGCATCATTACACGTACCGATGCCCCCGGTGCCTTGTGCTCCCGATCCCTCTGGGTCCTCAAAACGGAGGCATAGTAGTATTCCTGTAGCTCTGGAACATACCTGCGGCCCATGTCCTACTCCATCCGAAAGGAATCTGTGGAGATCAATGGGATTGCTAGGGTATTTGGGTTCCGCATGTCGCCTGAAACTCAACTTTGGACGGCGTTCCTGTAAAATCACGAGATACTGCAGGTATTGAAAGCACAGAGCCTCGTGTGATACTCAGTATCTCCACATCCAGCTGTTCGAAACCTGACCATTGGCGCGGGCGGACGAGCGTACGGTGAAGAAGCCTCGGAAGATTTCAAAATTACGGCAGTTTCCACCGCCGAAACTTCCTGCCTTTTGAGCCATACGTGGGACGTGGGAGTACGCACTGGTGGCGAGTGACTCGCAACTTCGCAGTGACTGGTACCGTGGCGGCACAGAGACGTTCTAATCCTCTTCAGATTCGTTCACCCGATGACAGCTGAATCCTGCAAGCCGGAACCCTAGCTAAGGCTAGCTTTGCTCAAGTCTGACTGTCCACCCCCGTAATCGGGTCCCTAGAACCGTATTGTGAACTTCCCCAGGACCGTTCTATCGGTGGCGAACGCTGCTCCCCGCGCTCGCGAAACACAATCAGACACCTACAGCGCTGCCTATTGTGAGCACGAAGATGGTTGCTCAGGAACTTCATGAGCTTCCATTGGCCTCGAGGGCATTGATAGCTGCGATTTGATGATGCGCTCAAGCAGAACCACAACAGCAGCTTCTTGAAGATGTAACGCACGGCGCAGATATTGGAAATAATTGTACTCCGGTGCCCACAAAGGACGGACCGGACGAACTGCAGTGCGTCCTGTTCAGGGAACGGCGGCCCATGAACCACGTACACTTTCACAGGCGACATTCTGTGCCAGCGATGGATGCGGTGCCCCTGCGAGCTCGGCGAAGAGCGACGCGAACCTCATCGCCTCAAGGCGGCGATGCTGTGACAAAGACAGGCCTGCATGATCCATAAGATCGTGAGGACTGGTTTTGCCTCGAGATTCTTGTCATTCTATAACAATAGGCGTGAAGCCCTGCTGAACCTTACGCATGGGGGCCTGGCTTCTGCTACAGACAAACGCTCGCTGACTTGGAGAAGAGCATTCAGATTATGGGGAATAGTGAGGCTAGATCAGCAGGACCGTAGACACCTTCTGGCACTAACAGTCTGCAACGTGTATTAGCGGACTGTCGGCACAAGCTGCCCATCCTGGAAATCACCACGAATTGCTGTCGCTTTCAGGGTCTCAAGTGGAGCGGTTATTGTCCACAGGGCCTCATCATGTGTCTTTGTATGATAATCGACCTCGCCGACTTCGGCCTGTCCTTACAAGAAACACGCTGTCGTGGGCATGGCGTACCGCGGGTTTGGCTGGATATCGTCGTACCTTTCCTACGGTGAGTCATCGCGTGCAGATACGGTCAGCGTGCAACCGCCGTACGTACCTTGTGAGTGCCAGTGGGTCACACGGGTACCCCCAATCGTTGATCAATCCACACCACGTTGCTGCGATATCCCACGCACGCAGGTAACACAAAATGAGGCCCATATCATATACCTCAGGAGGTATTTACGAGACCTGCTGACTGCTTCCAATACCGTTGAGGCCGAG
>CCBP010000173.1:0-38009 GCA_000765035.1 Trametes cinnabarina | reverse complement strand
ATTCGACGGATCTCGCCCTAGCCGACGACGTGGGCTTGGACGGCTCGACGATCACCACTTCCGCGCGGTGCTTGGGGTGGGGAACCGAGGGTTGCGAACCACTCGCGGACGCCGGGACCGTAGCGCGACGTTGCGAAGGGGTGCGCGGCGTAGAGTCGGAGGCACCTTCGCGAGCCCAGGCTGGAACGTCGGAGGTGCGGCCGCGGGCTGCCATTACCGCGCGGAGCTCAGCGGCATCGGGAGCATCAGCTGCGAACGAAAACAAAAAAGGGGGCTCGTCAGCGGAGCGAATCAGCCGTGTTAGAGATCAGGGGCTTACCGCGCATAAAGCCTTGAGAGTCGAACCACTCTGCATAGGACTTGGTCTTCGCGCCCGGAATCTTCTGCGCCCAGCAACCTGTGAACTGCAAGAAGCAGCGGTCGCACTTAGGCAGCCCTGGCGAAGGACACAGACAATGTCGGCGCTCTCGTCGAAGAGCAGCGATCGCACTGCGAAGAGGAATTAGCGATGTTCGCGCACGTTTGCAAGGATGACAGGGACTTACGCGGAAGGGGGCCATCGCACGGCTGCGGCTCGACGTTCGCGAATAGGTGGGCGAACTCAGCACCGGTAGGTCGACCCGCGACCTCTTCTTCGATGGCGGCGCCGCTTCCTGGACGGCCTCCTCCTCATTGACGTCGATGACCTCGTCCTCGCGAACTGGCAAAGGGGACTGGGCCTTACGCTTCAAGACAGACGTTGCGGACCGCATCGAGGGGGGGGAAGAGATTGCGAGAGGGAACCAAGGCCTGGCGGGGATGGTGATTCTTGCGACGGGTCGCGACTTGTACTCGACTTTCGCGGGCACTTGCGAAGACGGCGCCGCGGGAGCCTCCGTGCTCGCAGCTACAGTGCCACTGAAACGACGAAGGGCAGCTTCGCTTGTCTTCAGCAGCTCTTTACGCCGCATCTCCTTTGCGATAGCGGCCATGGTGCGTTCGCGGTTGCGACGGTCGGCAGCAAGGAGACGGGGATCGCGAAATTCGGGCTCGCCAGCGTCGGCTCGGAGGAGGTCTCCGAGCATCTCGGCCAGCCGGTCTTCGAACCCCTCAATCGTCGCACGAGCGACGCCGAGGTTCTCCATCGTATCCTGCATGGCGAAGGGACATTAGCAAGCAAAGGGATGGTGAAGAAAAGTACTGGGCTCACCAGCCAGCTGAGAACGAGTCGCGCATGACCTTGATGATCGTGCCCTCCCCAGTCCATCTCCGGCTCGTTCGCGAACAACTCCTCGACGTGCGCGATCGCCTCAGCTTGGAGATCCTCATTGGTCGCGGGAGCCTTGCCGGATTGGCTCGCGGAGGCGGGCGCGGTTTGCGATGAAGGAGCGGCCGCCTGGGCCTGCGAAGCCTTGCGGTTGGAGCGGGTGTTCTTTGGCATGGCTTGTGGAGAATGGCGGTGGTGCGGGCGAGGAGTGCGAAGGCGATTGGAGGGCAAGCGAAGGAAAGAGGCGACAGAGGGGGGATCGCGCGAAGCACCAGCTTATATGGACCCCCTCGCGAAGCGACGCGCGACTGCGGTTTAGCGCCCGCGCGAGCTATTGTTCGCGCGCGCGACCACAGTTGGCGCCCGTGCGAGGCTTCTCATTGGTTGCGCGACACTGCCCGTTCTCACGCGCGCGGAGAGGTTGCCTCATGTGGCACGAAGCATCACCATCTATTCTCGAGCGAGTACAAACAATGCGAACAGGTCGACAAACACTGCGAAGGCCCTGCGTCATCTCCTGCGAAGCGCGAACACCTTCTCCATCCGTCTTTAGCGCCTCTCTGCATGGCGCTCAGTCTCCGCGGTCCTCGCAGGCGAAGCGGGTGGCCCTTCCTCATTGAGAGCGTCAACATCGATGACTTCCGGCCCATTGGGGTGCAGGCGGGCCCATGTAGCGTCGACCGCGGCGAGATCATCGCGAGCTTTGACTTCGACTTCATCCAGCAAGGCGAACAATCGATCGAGAGCAACGAGGGTGGCGGCCGTCGCGGAGTGTCTCAAAGCGATCCGTACGGTGCGAGCTTCCGAGCGAAGCTTTCTGACTGTCGCGAGCTTCTCAAAGGCAATGTCGTGCAAGCGATCACAATCGCTCTCCAGCATCGAGGTGCGGAAGCGTTCTGCGAAGTCCCCTCCAAAGCGCGGGTTAGCGAGAAGTCGTTCGGCGCGTGCGCGAAGCTCCGTGATTTCAGGACCTCCGGTGTACAGCTCATTGGCGAACCCCTGCGACACGATCAACACAAGTCCGCGAAGCGCGAAGGCCTCCGCTTACCACTTCGAGGATAGCGCGCTGGGCTGCGTAGACCCAGAGTTTGCGCGTAGCGTCTGGATCCGCCAACAAGACCTCGAGGGTTTCCAGACTGACGTTCGCCTGTCGTATGGCAACAGGACGCGCCACTGTGCGAAGGGTGTCAAGAGCAGTTCCCGCTTCTTCGAGGATCGCCATGGCTGCGCGAAGTCGACTCGATCTCAGGCAAGGAAAAAGTCCCCCTTTTATACAGCACAATACCGTCGATCATTGTGCGATCGACCGAGGACGGTCGAGATCTCAGTGGGGGGGAGGTGATACGACTCCCACGCCTCCAGCACCGCGTTCCTGGCTTTTTCGCGAATCCTTCGCACTTCGCACTGTGTTGCTTCGCCTCTCGTTCTCAATTTCTTCGCAGTTCACCTCCTTACCTCGCGCTTGCTGTTACGGACGCGATAGGCACAAGAGTACGTCTCCAGCCTCTCAGCGGGACGAACAGACGAGCTCGGCACGGAATCCGCACGGGCCGTATGTTTGCGATCGCGGGCCAATACGATTGCAACCCTTTGCCCAGCTCCGGAACTCGGCGAACCACTTCGCCGGTGTCCTCCGACGTATCGTACGATTAGCACGCCATCCGCATGTAAAATACTCGCTCTTCGCGGCGAAGCAACTCAGACTCTCTTTCCCCCGAAGAAGTGAGGATCTCACAGACTCCTGCGATTGTGAACTTTGCGACTGCGTTTCCCTTTGCGTTCTCACTGCGATATAGCGATCATATAGCGAACTGCGTGTCTCTTTCTTCGCCTTCCACTGCGTACTGTTCTCAACCTTTATCGCGAAGCGTTTGCGAAGCGTTAGCGAAGCGTTCGCGAAGCCTACGAGCTTCTCCGCCCACTCATCCACTCTCCGCGGAACTTCGCAGAGGGCACCCCGACCGGCCTACAATATCTCCTGATTCTCAGTCCATCCCCTCCGCACGGCCTCGACCTACGAAGGCTCTCGGCCGTATCCATCGCGGTTACAGGGTAGATTTGGCGTATCACCGAGCCTCTAGCAGCGCGACTGCACCGCCGCAAACCCCACCGGGACATCTTCGGCCGCATTACACGGCATATCCTCCCCCGCCCTACTGGACAAACTATTGGCATGCCAGTTATCCTCACTCCGTACCGCATACACCATCATCCCCTCACCTCTTCCTTCACCCCTCGCCGGTTCACTATGTGTCGAGCCCTCTGGTAAACCACCAGCCTCGCCCTCACTCGGTCATGTCATATCCGCAGCAACAGAGCATCGGCGGTCCTCCACACCCTCCAGGTACTCACCCGAACGGTATTCATGTTGACGGTGATCCTACCAGTGTTGTCCCTCCGTCTCGAGGCGGCTCATCGTGAAGGAGATGTCTTGTGTAGTCCCGATGGAATCTACCCGGCACATTGTATGGTAGAGTGTATTGCATTAGTCTTGCATGCGCAACGTAGTCGTCTACATACATGCAGATTGTCGCTCTGGCCAGAAGGAGAGTGTACGCTTGATCTTACGGTACAGAGGGAGTTTCAGCGCAAGCTCTAAGTACGATTTCACACGGTACCCCCCCCCTTAGCGCGCGCCGAGTTTGCCCAGTCGGTATGGGAGTTCGCTCTTTTTGCACTCCGCTGATCCCCTTTCGCTCTTTTTGCACTCCGCTGATACCCTTCCGCTTTGAGAACTCCCATACCGACTGGGCACGAGTCTAGCCCATGGGATATTTTGATCTGTAAGTGTCGTGTCTGCAGACTTCTGGGCTTTGAACCTGCACGCTCTTCCCATGGCATATGTTAACTCACCATTTTGCGCACAGGTTATCGAGGTGGCATCGGCTTGCAACATGGCCGTGTCAATGCGGTCAATCATGGATGATGCGGTCGGATTTCACAGCAAACATTGTCAATATTCGAATCACCCGCTACTAGCCCGGAGATTCCTGCATCGTCAGGACATAACATCATTCAAAACTCACATCGGCACGATCAGGCTATTACAACCGTTTGCCATGGCTTACGGCACGTTATGAGCGGGAATGGCTCCATGGGCGAGCTATAGCCGGCCGACGTCAGAACTTGAGAAACCCATGACTTGAACCTGAGCGCGCAGTGATAGCTTGCGCTGTTCTGACTTCGGGTAGTAGGCATGATGCTCCAAAAGGAGTTTGTCCGATACTAGCTTCTCGGCCCGCCTTCTGTGCTTCCCGAGATGAGTATAGAGCACGCTTGATACTGTACCATGGACCCGGTACAAATAGCGAGGCAGGTCACTAGCTCACTTCCCTCACGAAGGAATTCCCTGCAACTTCTTCTCCGATCTCCTACCCGTATTCATTTACATGATTCTCTCTCAGGTTGTTATTCGCCCTCTCTTCCTAGGCACCTTAGCTCTCCTGTGCTACTTTGTTGCGCGTAGGCTTCGCTTGGGAAAGCAGGACGAGAAGCTTCCTCCAAGCCCGCCCGGCCACTGGCTGTTCGGAAATGCACCCCCGGCATCGTAGTAAGTCGCATGTCTATAGCTACGTACTATCCTGCAGTGCTGCTAACCGCTGTCACACAGCGCACACCGCCAGTTTGCGCATCTCGCGAATATATACGGGCCTATCTTCACTTTACGGTATGGCTCAAGGCGGCTCGTAGTCATCGCTAGAGTGGAAGTGAGTTCGACATCATCACCACATCCCAGTGCCGTCACCGTGCTCACGAGTCGCGCAGCCAGCCATAGATATCATGGTCAAGCAATCACATAACCTTGTGGATCGTCCCCGGTCTGTGGCAGCTGGCGAGATCATATCGGGAGGAATGCGTACGCTCATCCTAGGCGCGGGGGAACGACTCAAGAGATACAGGAGGTGACCTCGCGATTGCCCGATGCGATTTATGCGCGTGATGTTCACATCAGTCTAGCGTTCTCCATGCGACGTTGCAGCCACAAAGCGCTGCGAAATATGAGCCCTTGCAGATGATGAACGCCCGTAACTTCATCCTTGACATACTCGACGAACCGGATAATTTCATCAACCACGCTAGACGGTGAGCACCCCACCTACGAGAACGCCACAATTGTCTGACAGATGCTACGTCTACCGTGCCAGGTACGCTGCGAGCGTCATTATGAGCTTGACCTATGGCAAAATGACGCCAACGTCGTATTCGGATCGTGACGTCAAGCAAGTCAATTTGTTGACAGAACGGTTGGGCTATGCCATGCGACCGGGTGCATACCTAGTTGATAGCTATCCCTTCCTCAAGTACCTCCCTGGCTTCACATCGAACCTGAAGAGATACCACCAAGAAGAGCTGGCTTTGTTCAGCTGTCAAATCAAAAGCGTCAAAGAGCGTCTGGTAAGCTCGTCGTCTGTCAGCTGCCTCACAGCTCTTGTCGTGCTCACAATACCCTGGAGGCGAAGAATGAAGCGTATCCTTGTTTCGCGACCACGCTGCTTGAACGACAAGAGGAGTTCGGTCTCAGTGACAACGAGCTGGCCTATTTGGCTGGGTCTATGTTCGGAGCAGGATCTGATACAGTATGCCTTGGTCCTGCTAAGCACAGGAACTGTACAGCTCACCGGCTCCGTTCAAGACAGCTGGCGTCCTGCCAATCATGATCATGGCTGCCGCTCGTCATCCAGACGTTCAGGCAAGGGTCCAAGAACAGCTGGACCAAGTGATTGGCCGTGATCGCTGTACGTGTCCATGCATGTCTACATATTCGATTGTCATGCTGACCCAATCACAGTGCCTACGTTCGCTGACTGGGAGAAACTTCCTCAGGTAGCTGCATACGTGCAGGAGGTCTACCGCTGGAGACCCGTGACGCCATTAGGTACATTGTTAATCAGAGATTGCAGCTTCAGAATGCGAAAACTCATGCGTGTCTACCATCAGGCTTTGCCCACAAGGCTACGAAAGACGTAACCTGGGTAAACAACTCGGTCATTCCTGGCATTGGCTTGTGCTGATCGACTCACAGAAAGGTTACGTTATCCCTGCGGGAACGGAAGTGCTCGCATGCCATTGGTTCGTCTCTGTGTCGTACTAGGGGAAACATGCGACTCAGTATCCCCCGATAGGGCTATTGCGCGTGACCCGGATGTCTTTCCTGATCCAGAGAAGTTCAAGCCCGAGCGCTGGCTCGACGAGAAGGGTCGGATGCGGGAGGACTTGAAGTTCTTCAACTGGGGTTTCGGTCGGAGGTGAGTTGTGCACACATGATCAATGTATGTCCTCAAGTGCACCACTGATCTGCACTTCCTCGAAGGATCTGCCCGGGTCTCCATGTTGCGGAACGGTGTGTGCTTGGCTGACTTTAGCACGTATTCAACAAGACGCTCATGCCAGCGCCGTGCAGGTCCGTGTTCATCAATACTGCGCTGACGCTCTGGGCATTTGAGATCAGTGAAGATTCTGCGCATCCCATTGACACCATGGCCATCAAAGATGGCGCACTCGCACATCCATACCCGTTCACCGTCCGTTTCAAGCCAAGGGTCTCCAACTTGAGAGAGAAGATAGTCGCCCACATCGAGTGAGCGTCATGGGGCTCTATGCGGAGTTGCATGTAGACGGTGTGTAGCAAGTCAATTGTACCATGTATTCTGTGCAGCGCAAACGACTCGACTCCTCTCCATGTGCTCTCAGTTATGGCAAATGTACAGTCGGCAGAGATTCGACGGGAGTCTTTCTTACCATGTTTGGAAGCGTGGGTCCGCTTGCGTGCGATGGGCAGGGGAGGGATCGGGCGTGGCTGTCAGTGACCACGTCTGCGGTGCGGTCGTGTTCTCCATGCCAACGCATCTCGCATCAGTCGGTGGCCTGGTCGCGTCCCGGACCTCTCGCTCTCACGCCGCCAAAGGGCGTACAGCTGGCTTGCAAGCTGCACCTCTACTGCGACAGTTTCACGGTCGCATCTCTCAAAAAGAGGCCCGACATAGCAAACTTCTAGAGCTGCTACGGGTAAGCATACGGGAAATATGAGGATCGCTGTCGTCGGCTCCGGCGTATCTGGCCTTGCGGCGGCATGGGTGATCGTCTTTGTCTTCGTTCTATCAGTCTATTCCGTGGTGCTGACTCTCACCTTCGCAGTTGCTGAACGAATTCACGGATCATGAGGTACACATTTTCGAGGGAGATTCACGGCCTGGAGGCCATGCGAACACCGTCACGTTCTCTCGTCCAGGCAAACAGGACGCCGAGGTAGACACGTAGGTCGGCAGACTAGATGCATCATGATTCGTCCTACTGACCTCGTTCTGATTATTGTTCCAGTGGCTTCGTGAGCATTACCAGAATCACCATCTGCTACACGTTTCCCAACTGAACGTCACAGATCGTCTTCAATCCAAGCACGTACCCGAACTTCATCCATTTCCTGAAGATGTACCCGGATCTGTCTGAACGCATCCTACCGACTGAGATGACGTTCTCGGTTTCGCGAGACGGAGGCGAGTTCGAATGGGCGGGCAATAATCTCATGTCGGTTTTCTGTCAGCCGTCTCGCCTACTCGACCCGGACATGTGGCGCCTGCTCTACGATGTATTGCGCTTCAATGCGAACGCCCAGAGGATGTTGCTCGACTTCGACCGCAAGGATGTTCACAACGAAGGACTCTCCATTGGCAATTATGTCGAGCAACACGGCTATTCGAAATCCTTTCGCGACAACTACCTCATTGTATGCGCTACGTCCACTCGTTCAATGCTGGATGATTGACGGATTACGCTACAGCCCATGACCGCAGCAATTTGGAGCACCCCGCCGGACAAATGCGCGCTCGACTTTCCCGCAAGGACTTTGGTAAGTCGTCAACCTTGTCATGCCAAGCTACACAGATCACTCACTGCCTTTCGACTCCTAGATACAGTTTATGTTTAATCATCACCTCCTGCAAATCACAGGCAAGCCGTCATGGTTGACGCTCCGTGGTGGCAGGTGAGTATATTTGGTCCCGCCTTGGACCCACTGCTATCTGCCGCTCCGTGCCTTCCGACACTCCGCTTCTCTAGCCGTACGTATGTGCAGAAGATCGTCTCGATGTTGTCGGCTTCGCATGTCCATCTTTCTACGCCCATCCGTGCGGCAAGGACAGTTCCGTCCTTTGACAACCCCGAGAGGACCAGTCAAGTTTTGTTGGACACCGCTTCCGGAGAAACTCTGCGGTTCGATGAGGTGATCATGGCCTGCCACACCAACACGACGGTAGACATCTTGAAGGCTGGCGGTGGGATGACTCCAGAAGAGACGCGTATATTGGAAGCATTCAACTGGAACAAGAACGAAGCCGTCTTGCACAGCGATGAACGAGTATGAGCGAGTTGCCATATGAGCTCGTTGGGGCTTTTGACTAAATCTCTGATATAGCTCATGCCAAAGTCAAGGCTTGCCTGGTCTTGCTGGAACTACCTCACCAAGTCTGTCGTGAATGCCACAGGACAATATGTGCCGAATGTCAATCAGGTCTCTTTGTACGTGCTTCAGATGTCCTATTCAGCAGCTCGCGGAGCTGACTTCAGTGTCCACATGATGTAGAACATGTAAGTGTTTACTTGGTGCCTGTCACCTATTCGTTGAACTGTCCTGGCCGTCGTCGGGTCAGATTGGATGAACGAGCTCCAGCATCTTCCCACCTCAGAACATGGCCCGATACTGGTCACGCTCAACCCGCCATTCGACCCGAAACCAGAACTTGAGTTTGGCCGGTATCAATACGACCATCCAATCCTCAGCACAGAGGTACGACCCTCATTTGCTATCCTCAGTCTATGCGCTAACGCCGGGCCCTACGGCCAGGCCATCAAAGCTCAGGCCGAGATCCCGTCGATCCAACGGACCCGGGGGATTTCCTACGCTGGCGCGTGGCTCAAATACGGCTTCCACGAGGACGGCTTCACTGCAGGTCTGCGCGCCGCCGCCGCTCTCGCCGGTCCTGATGCAAAGGTACCGTTCGCGATTGTCGATGCCGACCGCAAGCCCTCTGCGGCGGTTGTCTGGCTCGCGCGCGCGTTTGACGTGCTCGAGATGAGTGGCGCGTCGGCTGTGGTTGGGATCCTCTTTGTGTGGTGGCTGGCGATCTTGAGGACTGTACTCGGAAGACTAGGCGTGGATCTCAGCTATATCCGAGGCCAGTCTCAGTTCAGACGTGGTGTAATTGATGTAGCGCCGAAAACCAAGATCTCGTGACGATCGACTCTGTGTCAAGTTGCACCTGACGAGAGAGGGTGCTTTACATAGAATATGTCAATTCGTTGCCATACTGAATGTCATGGCATTTCACTCGCATGTCACCGTCGCAAGTTGGAAGAGTGTTGGAAGACACCGAGGAGCTGGAACCGTCGACTCTGGCTCCTCCCTGGGTTCTCTGGAAGCATGCGTCGACGCAGCCTCTGCCATCCTCGAGCAGATCCGCGCCAAGAAGGAACGGGTCCTCGTACACTGCTCCGCAGGGATATTGCGGTCGCTCACTGTCGCGGTGGCATACATGATGCGGCACTGGGGGAAGACGCTGAAGGAGGCGTTGTTCGTCGTCGTCGACGCGCGTCCTGCCGTATCTCCCAACCCGGAGTTCATCGTCTGGCTCAAACAAGAGGAAGTTTGCATCCGTGGCGGCGAGTCTACACTGCCCGTAGACCGTCTCCCTGCGAAGCAGACCGACCGCTTGGCGCTGTTGCGCCAGCAAGGATGAGATCTCTATCTGCTAGGAGGGACTCTTGATACATGTGTGGTACGTTGATATGTGCTATCATGCATCGCCGTAGGTTGTGTTACCCATTAATGCTTCTTCTCAAGGTACTGCAAAGGCTCCACGCATGACCTGGCCCCACGTATGATGTGACTGGTTGGAAGTATCCCTCCGCGTTGCACATCCGCCATCATGTCGGCCAACATACCGAACCGAGGCGCACTTACATCCGACTACCCGCGGTGGTGAATCTCTCGGCTTGGCTTCCCCTGGATTGAGCAGGGCGCCACCTCTTGCCTGGACTTTACTCAGGCTGCGCTTGGCGAATCCTAGCTGGTCTAGGCATGCTCAAGACGGCGACAAGCCACTTCTGGGCGGGGCGAAGGACGGATCCTATGCCTCCATCTACGCCAAGAAGATGCAAAACCGCCAGGCGGACGAACGTGCGAGGGTGGCAATAAATAGTGATAGATTGCAGACGGGAACCGTGGGTTGATAGAATGCGGGAGAAACGGATGCGCGAAGAATTGCGAGTGCATATACACTATGTATGCGGAGAACTACGCGATTTGTGCCGGTGGAAAGCAAGCGGAAGATGAGAGTTGAGAGAGCGAGAGCCAACGAAGACGATGATACAAGACGAAAGCATTAATGCGAGGAGAGCCATTTCCTATGTGAGTACTCTACAGCGTCCGCGATCCCAGCATGCACCATGGCGCTGGTCCCGTCTATCCACACCGCTCGGCGTCGACGTCGACAAAACAGGAACGTCGCGGCTCAGCATGTATGCCATTTGCGCCAAAAGACGTATTCACTCAGAGCTGTCCGACCTCCTGGCCTGAGGGCAAGCTGAACCGCACCTGACTCCGTGGCGAATCATCCTCCTGCCCGCCCTCCGCCTCACTCCCGGGAGCAGTAGGCGTCGACGGGCTGGTAGGTGAGAACAGCCGTGGAGTAGTGAGCCCGCTCGCGGGCGTACTGCGGTCTGGTCGCGGCTCGTCCGCAAAATGCACCGAGCGTGCGGGCGACATCTCTCGGCTCTGCGCTACTGAGCGGATCGAGTCGATGCGTCTGTGTCGAGGTGTATGGATGCCGGAGGGGGTTCGTGAGCCTGCCGATGGACGCATCGCTGAGCTGCGTCCACGGCCCTCATCCGTGTCTTCGTCCGCTTCGGGATGCGAGTGTTGACGGCGGGCTGCCAGGTCTTCGCTCTGCGAGCGTTGGATCACTTGTGGTCGCTGTCCGAGCACGCCCCGGCGGATGGATTGGCGGCGGCGGTTACCGACTGGTCGAGAAACCGCCACCTTGGGTTTGGATATCTTGAGCTTAGGTGACTTTGATCGGTTACCCGCTGAGCTCGAAGGCTCGCCATTGCTTCGGTCCGACATCCACCCCTCGTCCTCCTCGCTTCCCTCTTGTGCTCGCGGCTGCTCCCGGGTCTCCTCGGGCATGCTTCGGGTGTNACGGTGAATGCTGTGGACTGAGTGCATGCATCGCAGCCTCGCCCGCCTCCTTCGTCCTTTCCCCCATCTCGTGCGCCTCGTGTTCGATACCCCGCTGAGCGCGCTGTAGCACGTCCTCCACCTCGTGCGGCGCGTTTCGGATTTTGTCGCGTATCTCCCCCACCACGTGCGCCGACGCGTCCTCCGCGACGCGGAGCCTATCCGTCGTCGTCTCCGAGGGCCCATACGCATTTCGCTGCACCTCGACCTCGACCTGCGCAGATCACCGGTTAGTAGTTCGCCTCTCGGGGAGAAAGCGGCAGTACTTACCTCCTCCCCTGGCCCCTCTCGCCGTTCTATCACCTTGTGGGGGCCTTCTCTCCATTCCTGGTACGTGTCCGTCCCGTCCGGCGCGTTCTCCGTCTTCTCGGACTCCGTCGGCTCCTGTGGCGCCACGTCGTGCTCGCGCTGCTGCTGCTTCTCCTCGTCCGAGGACGTGCCGGCGACGGGCGTGAGGCTCTCCTCGCGATCCTCTCCGCCAAGGCGGTCCCGGTTGATGACGATCTCTTCGCCCGGCTGCACGTGGCGGATCTGCGTCGTCCACTCGGGCAGGATCGTGCGCCCACGGCGAGAACCGAACGTCCCGAACGTGTCGTGCCGTGACCAGGTGCGCGAAACCGAGTGTACGCGGCGGCCAATGGTGAAGAAGGGGATCGAGAGGCCGTGCACCGCTATGGAAATGAGCACCATGAACGCGACTATGGGTTGTATGGACGCGGAGAGGAGCTCCTCCTGGCCTTGCGGCGGGTCGTGCGGGATCGGAAGCTGCTCGGCGGCGAGTGTCGATATGAAGATGGCGCCTGGATTAATGAACGGGATGCAGGAGGTCAGATGAATATGACCGTTTTCTGGAGCGCAAACGGTGAAACGAAACCCACCGATGCCCATGGGACCAAAGTGGCCGCTGAAGACAGCTTCCCGGAATGTCTTGATGTCGGGTATCCATTTGTACAATGCGATGACGACGGGAAGTCGGCGCACAATCATCACAAGAATACCGATGACAATGAGCCTCCACACCGATAGCGTGAGGTGTGGGTTCGAGAAGTCGCTGAACGGCATCCACGCGCCCACGAACACGAACGCGGCAATATTGAAGAGCAGATCAATGACGGACGAGAACACGGACTCCTCGGTCTGTTTGTTGAAGAAACCATCCCACGCGAACGCCGTGCCGCAGGAGAACGCTGCAAGCAGATCGTCCGAGCCTAGAAGGGTGCAAGCGCCTATGGTGAGCATGGCCAAGGAGACGTATTGAGCGACGTAGGACTGCCGGTCGATGAGGTCGTGGTGCTCGCAAAACTTCATGAGGTGTCGGAAGGCGAACCCCAAAAGTGCGCCGAAGACGATGCCCATGACAACTTGGTCTGAAAGTAAGGTAGATTAGCTGGATATAAACCCACGCACCAGAAGTGTTACGCACATAGCCATAGGAGCAAGAACCAGTCGGATATTGCCCTCCCAGTGGAGGAGTCAATGACGAGGTAGAGTGCGAGAAAGAGGAAAGGAAACGCGGCTCCATCGTTGCAACCGCTCTCAGCAGCAAGAAGATGTCGGAGGTGTGCTGGGACATGTTTATCTGCATACCTTCCACCTACTACAGCAGCAGCAAGGATAGGATCCGTCGGTGTGAGGCAAGCAGCCACAGCTAGTGATGACAAGAAGTTGAGTCCCGGAATGAGCGCATATATCAATGCCCCGGAAACGAACCAGCCCTGTTCGTAAGGCGATCAGAGAGGCGGACATCAGCGGTCAGACGGGCCTTTACATACCCATGTCATGACGGGACCCAGCAGGAATAGTAAACTCTTCCAGTGCTTTTGCATGTATGCTTTGGGTAACTCGACTCCGATGGCGAATACTCCGATGGCTAACACGACGCGCGTAACTTCCAGTGTGATGGTGTTGATAACCTCTCTGTCGCCTCCACCCCAGCCCCTTGGGTCGAATATGTTGGCGCCGTACGGCCCTGAAAGAGTCAGCATCTGTGCACAGATGGCGCGGGGAAAGAGGCTCACCAATGACGACGCCGAAGACGAATGCCCAGATGGCTTCTCCAATGTACAACTGCATTTATTAGCTTCAGCTGGCGGTTCGAGAGCGTTGAGAAACCAACCTTTTCACGAATGAAAAGAGAGAACATCCCAAACTGACAAGGCTACGTTAGCGAGAGCAGAGCCAATCTCGTATAATGTGATAAACTTACCAGGACCACAAACCCTCCCAACACCGCATAGACAATGTGGGGTATGGACACTTCGAACTTGGGAGGGCATAAGAGATCTGCAAAAGTAGCGCATTGCTTTGTTGACTTACTGGATGGAACTTCATGATGTAGGCGTTGAAGGTGGTCGTGTCTCGTATGTCAGTCTGCGTTCACGGGCCGCCTGCACCAATAGTTGTGCCGAGCGAACGGAGAGGACCGAGCGCGAGTTGTGGTGGGCGTGGTCGTGACAGTCGTGGTCGTAGAGACGCGTGGGTGAGTCGACGATGGTGGACGGCGGAAGAGAAAGAGGTGGAGACGATAACGGGGTACGACGAGCTTCGACGGTGAACATAGACCCCCTAGAATGCCTAGAATGCCGAGCGGCGCGGAGTGCCCAGCCGATCGTCAATTGCGGTAAGCCCAACCCAGCCGAGACTTTTGGTCCACCCTGTTCCTGCTCGGCGTTCTTGTCGGTTTCCACGTTCGTTGCGCTGAGCAGAGCGCAGGCCGTGATGAGCGAGGGGGAAACGACCGTGAACGTGCAGAGAGCGTGCTTTATAGAGCGGCTCAGACAGGAAATATCGTGGACGAGCGACTCCGTCCTCCAATCACGCGCCTCGTTTCCGTTCGGCACCTCGGCCACGTGAGGCTGGCACGCACTCACCGTCGTCTTTGCTCTGCCGTCGACGCCCTCTTCATCCTCCTCGACAGTCTCAAACGCAGCTCAACGGTGCCCCGGCCCACTGAATGTATACCTACAGTATAAGCTCATGATGGCCGCTTCGTATGGACTTCATTCCATTCTCAACGCTCCTGTCGCTCACAAATTGCACTTAATAAGATGGTACAGCAGCTATACGCTACGGCGCTGCGTCGGCGCATGTCCCGTAGCAGCGCTCCGTTCTTTGCTTGCCTCGCGAAGCGCAGACACCCATGAGAACGCGAAGTCGTCAGCCGCCTCCCTAAACAGATCACACGATGTGCACGCGGCACTCGCAAGCTGTTATCGTGCAGTGGCGTGCCCGATGCGCCGCCCGCCGTGCGGTAGGATTGGGCAACGCCTGCTGTACATGTAACCCGGTGGGAAGACCTACCGAGCGCGTCGCTAGAACGATGGCGATCAGAGCGTTTCATTGGGAGGTATACATCCGCTTCCCAACCAACCAAGGCATCTTTACGTGGATCAGTGGATGCTACAGGACTGGCTCGATTCACGCTTGACACGAGCCCAGCATCGCATCCCCTAACACCTTGGAAGCTTGCTAAAGCTTGGTTCAGTGGTTGCGGCAGAAAACTGAAAAGGTCAGAGCGTCTTTCGACCATACCGTGTGTGACCTGTCGTTGACTGAACATTGCCTGCAGGTTACCGCACGTATCTGTGCCGTAATCATCGTCGCCCTGGCTCGACATGAGTCCTCAGGAATAGGTGCGCTTTCCAGTAAGCCCCCCGGCTCCTCTGAGGCGCACCTGATCGGGTTGAACTTGAGCTGTGCAAAATGTCTTCTCAATGGTGAAATAGCCTGCGGCTCTTTAGAGCAGTGGAAATAATCCAACCTCCTGGGAGTTAGGTCGGAGTTAGACCTCAAGATGGCCATACTGGGGCAGGTAAGTCCTGCATGTCATTGTCATGACCAGGATCTACCGTTTTCATGTCGCCCAGGTCGAAGGGTATGCAAAGGATAGAAGCCCATCCTACACACCGACCGACTGGTTTGGCTCACCTCCTACTGACCCACTTCCTCGGAGTCTCGTGGCTGCTCACGTATCGTCACTGTGTAGGGCGTGCGGCGCAGGCGACGCTGCACTCAATCTTCAGCTTATCTCACATCTGCGTTCGCGGACATCACTCCCAACTCCGCGGACCGCACAAGGAGGCTTCCTCACACAAACGCGCGTGAAAAGCTTCAGAAGCTTGTCCACTTTCTGCTAGGTAAGCCCAGAAACCTCTCCTCTTCAACGTTGCGGTCGTCCCGGGAGCCTGGCCCTGGCAGAATGCATCTCGCAGGCCATGCCGTCGATAACTGCTTGCACGTGGCACAAGCGGCTCCATCGTGGGCTGGGGCGTTCATGTGAAGCAGTGCGCTTCACAAATGGGGTTTGAACGGTCACTGAAAGGAGAAGCATGTTCAGATTCGTGCGGCCGACGTTCTTCGCTCGTCCGCGAACCTCAACCGTCACCGAAATTTGCGGTTCGGAGTGCCGGAACGGCGAAGAAGCGCGTGCTGTGGCGCGGTCACGCCTCGTTTGTACCAATCTCGCGTGCCCTGGGATCCTCAGTGGATTGCCGGGACTGCGCGGAACTCCACCACTACAGGGATTGGGCCGTTTTCTTCCGCTGAAAAGGCGAGGCAAGGAGTAGCCCTTGCCATGCATTTTCTGCTAAACAGCATGTGTAGGGGCAAAGGATTACACTTTCAACGCCTTTTCTTCGATTTTTTGCCATAATTGCCTTTGCCTCGCCTATTCAGCGGCTTTTCGTTGGCTGAAAATGTCCTAATCCCTGTAGTGCACTCTGCTCTGCTGCTGAGGTTGACCCTGTGCTTGTTCTTCTTTGGCCCCCGCGGAGACGAGCCTGCATCTCGGCTGCACAGGACAAGTGTGCGTTTTGGTACCATCCTTTGTGCATCTTCGGCAGTTTGGTTTCTGTAGGGCCTCTGCTACTACATTCGACCCGGGATGCAACCTATCATCACCAGAGTCCTCACATAGGTTGGTTTACCATCGTATCATTTCTTAGATTGATAGCGAATCGCGAGTCGGACAGAGCATCGACTACCGCGTTTTGGAACTGGCGCGTATCTTCACCTTATCGCTGTCATCTTAGATTATTCACTCTGTCAGACAGAGGATGCAAGGACAACTGATACTAATAGACGTCGAAGACCGCCGGTGTTACACTACATACAGACCAACGTGTGCGACCGAGAGGAAAGGAGTGCGATAAATTATGCAGGGGGGCCTGCCCATCGGATCAGACCTTCGCGCCGCAGCGCACGCAACGCTTCTCCACGTCCGTGCTGTGCAATTCTTGTCGGTGATTCCTTTTTCTCGATCGTGCTGAACCGTGGCGACTCACAAGAGACAGATAAGACCGCACGGGAAGAGTAAGATCGCACAGATGATGCCACAGACGCCGTGCTTCTTGGTGACATCGTGCTGCCCCGCAGCGCACATCGCCAGCACTGTGTTCGTCCTGGTCATGGGATGGCAGCGGTGTGGAGTGGAGGCGTGCTACTCACGGTTATCTTGGTACTGCTTGCCGGAGTCCATTTCAAGCTTATTGAGAAGGAAGGAGTGTGAGTGGTAAGAAGAAAGGTGCAGAAGAAAAGGTGAGGTCGGCGATTCAGCAAAGGAGGAAGGAGACGGTAGGGAATCAAGACGAATGCGGAAGCCGGCGAAGGCGAAGATGAGAACGAGGCGTAGTATGAGGTGTGTCGACATCCATCTCGACCTTATATACACACCCACGACATCTCGGTATAGACAATCCTTGAGCAAGCCTCCGGGACGCATCAACGCCGGTGTCCTCTCGTACGCAATCCCACATTGAATTTGCACTGGGCACAAGTACCGCCTCATTATTGTACTCAGAAGAGTTCAGCGACTCGGGGGGCGCGACCTGCGTTGATCGTACGTTGCTTACCTTCGTGCCTCCCAACATTGGTAATGGCCATGATCGTTTCGACAGCTGTTGAAATCCAACAATGATAGTACCGTTACCGCAGACTTCGAGCGCGATGGACCCGGAGGTCTGCGGACGCAAGCCTGTCCGAGTCTCGTCGCACCCTCAATATCATACGTGTCACTGCGAACATTCGGCTTGAGTTTGTTCGTTGCGGCGTTCATCCCGCGCAGCCACGACGCATGTAGTCTCTCTACCTCTCTCTGTGCTTCAAAACGGTTGAGAATGCCTTGAGACAACGTGAAACTCGCCAGAAGGCATCACAGATGACCTGTTTATAGGTAAACGGTTTGTGCAGGTGACATGTGGTGCTTTCGCCCATCCTTCGCCGGACGCACCAGCTTTCAAATCGTCTGACAGAACATCTCAATCGGGCGCCGAGTTTATGCAAATCTGGTCTGTCAGTACGGCTGCGACGCTGCGACGGACTCGCAAGCCACCCCCCAACTCGCCAGAGTTTCAACAGGCTGTGAAGTCAGGCTATATGTTGTTGAAGCCAACAATGCCGTACGGTGGAGGACAGCAAGTTTGCAGCACCAGAGGACATGGTGTACCTACGATTTCGTACATCCAGAAAAATGAGATCGCCGAGTACGAAATACAGAGGGCGATACGGCGCTGCCGAGGCGTTTGGGGCGTGATACCATGCTCTGGACATTGCGACGCCCATTCTATGGAACAAAGCCCGAGCCAATCGACCAGGCATTACAGGTGTCGCCTTCCATCTGCCAGCGAGTCATCATACACCGCGTACAAGATGTTGCCGAGATAGAGCTTCACCGCCTTAGTAGCGTGCCATCAAGCCTCAAACCTACCGGTCCCACCAGGATGTCTCCTCTCATTGAGGCACTTCGTCGATCCCAACTTTGCTACCGAGCGTCGGATTCTGCAAGTACGGCCAAGAGCCCTCATCTGGTTTGTGCCTTCTGACGGCTTTCTCGTGGCGGCAGTTCTGGGTGACGTTCTCTCGTCGTCTACCCTTCTACCACGACGCTGTTGGGTCCTAAACACGTTGCCCACTGCGGCTATATCAGTTCCTCTCTCCGCCCCTGGTGCAGCACATACCAAGCACAATCGTGAAGCGGTGCTACGCTCTTCAGTTTGCCACGAATCCTTGCATGGTCTCAAAACAAGTACCACAGCACGAGGCCATTCGATCCAAGATGATCAAGTTGCTACGCTCGCGACACCGTCCAACGCTACCTCTCCGCAGATGCAACTTCATACCGTAACCCCCGGGAATCCCACAATCGAACACGGCAACATTCAAGTATTCGAGCATCGCCTACCATTTCTTCGGAGGTCACCCCGCTCGGGCACCGCATCGTACGCATCGCTTCTCAACATCGATCCTGATGATATCCCGAAACTATCAGCCCGATTCCATCGGTCGAACGCCATGTGCAATCTGCAGCGAACATATGTACTTACAGCAAGCAGAGGAGCCCTATGGGGAAGCAAACGACGGCCCCGATTATGCCTGCGATACCGTGGCGCGTCTCATAATCGTGGTTCCCAGATGCGCACATTGCCAGCACTGGTCGCAAACCCCAGCATCGATCAGCGCATGGCCTTCACAGAATGAACGCGCTCGGCCTCACATTGCTCCTGGTACTGCGCTCCCACAGAGAGGTTCCGTGGGGCTGCTTGCGGAGGATACCCTGCCATGGGACCCTGTGGCGGCGGCCCAGATGGAGGCCCATAGGATGCCTGCTGCGGCTGGTCTTGTCCTGGGGTCTGTAAGGGCGGCGGTCCGTGACCCATCTGCTGCTGGTATACAAACGACCCTGGCTGGATCGGATAGGGTGGTGCGTCTGCTGGCGGCACATATCCCTGAAGAGGGCCATATATTGACACCTGTGGTGACTGAACCTGGTGCGGCGGGGTCGCTGGAGAACCGTATGAAGGAGGCGGGGGTTGTGGTGGCGATGATGATGTCGGTGCCCTCGATTTTTCATTCATCGCTGCAGATACGATCTGGGTATAGTCGACTGCCTATGGCTCTTAGACTGTGTAGCTGTACTACAGGGTCACGCTTGGTGGTCGGGCGGGACGACCGCCTCGTAGACGGAGGGGCAAAGTGGTGAAAGAGGGTCGACTGGACGATGATTTGGAACATGCTCCCATAAAGCCCATGATCGCTCATATGGAGTTGCGGGCAACGGGGCCGTAGCGAGGAGTTCGGTGTATTAGGCGGCGGGCTGTGCAGATGGTGGCAGTATAGTGATTGTGTGGTCCCTGACATGGACAGCTGATGGCTGTATAAGTAGTGCGTATCACCAGTCTCGACAGTAAGGCAAAGCTGCGATCGAGCTGCGATTATGTACCTATCACGACGCGAATTCAGCTGACCTACGTACTATAGCCAGCAAACGTGCGCGTAGCAGGGGTCGCTACACCGCATCACAAACACCAGACAGACAGGCTCCGTGCGCCACCGCCGCGCAGCTTGTCGATGGGCCTTCGGTCGACGCGCAGATGTCGCATTGGGAGCGATCGACGTTGCAGTCCAACAACTTGACGGTGACCCCGCACAGTGCGCGAAGGTCGAGCAAAGCAACTCACCTAGAGTTTTGAAGACGTATTGAGAAGCCGTACACGTGCCATAGTACGCACATCCGACGTCGCGCCCGTTCTAGTGGTGACTCCGCTATAGCATAACCACCTATCACTCGGTCAGACACTAGCCAGCATAGCATCCGCGGAGAACCTATCGATAAGATGAGAAGCAACGTTGAGGGGTCGCAAACGCGCAAGTCGGACAACAATACAATATGAACACAGCCATTGACGAAGGGGAGGCCATGCACCGCCCCGGCATGCCGACAGCTAAAGATACAACTGCAGAGAGGGGAGGGGGAGGAAAGGGCCGCACAGCACTCGCATGCATCCGCAACGGCGGGCGATCAGAGAACAACAGAAAGGTGGCTGACAGTGATTATATAGCGGCTGGATTGACAAGGCACGTCAGCCCAAATTCGTAATCGACAGCAGGTGTAGGGAAGACTCACATTGCTAATGTTACATTGATTACTTATGTGCTGATCTATTTCACCAGGCTTCCGCGTAGCTCGGAGACTGCTGTGGTGTCGAGAGCGGGGTAAGCGAAGTCGTCGATATGGTGCATTGCAAGAATACTTACAGAGGTGAGAGCGTTCTTGCTATCGCCCTTTGTCGGGGACATCGAGGACTCCTGAAATGCGTCAGAGAGTTCGTTCACGGATAGCCTGGAGACTAGGAAGCTCACTGCTTGGTTCTCGGGGTCGATGTGAACTGTTCTTTGAGTAACTTTTCCGACCATGAGGAAGGTAGGCATGGTGTTCGTCTCTGCATCGGTACCACGACCGCGGCTTACTCTTCGAGTGTTCAGACTGAAGGACATATTAGCTTAAGGCGGCAATATTCAGAGCTTTTCACAGTCCACATACGCGGCGAGCAAGGAGTTCGCATATACTACGCATGGTTAGATCCCAGACCATCATCAGTGAGTTAATTGCTACTCACCTTTGCTTAGTACAAAGTAGAAAGCCATGAATATGAAGTTGTCGGGCATGAAGTTGTACTACTCATACATATGCTCCGTCAGCAATGTTCCTGGCATCATCGAAATGGATTCACGCACCAAGATCAGGGTTGTCAGACTGATCACGCTGTATTCCCATGTTATCAGCACAGCACGGGACGGAGATCCAGAGCACCATACCTCGTCAGGCCACCTGTGCTGATGGCGTAGATGATCAGGGAGTTAACGACCGAGTCATCCCTTCAGAAAGGACGTCATCAGTGACCGTCGAGAATAGCATAGGTCGACTACTCACTTGCGATGACCTGTCCGCAGGCCCCGGAGGAAGAAGCACAGCGCCGCTGCGATGACGACGTCCGTGGCCATTCCCAGTCCTAGTGAGAGGCTGCCAACGACCTTCATATCCGCGATCTTGGCAAGGCTAGTCAGCTGGAAACTGCAAAGACGGTGAGCCGCGTGACCCTTCCGTCGAAATGTAGGTGACCGACGTACGCCTTGACGGTGTAGACTGTTCAAGGCGAATGATCAACTGTCAGCCCCGAAGATGGTTGAATAGAGCTTACGGCATGCAACACCTGATTCATTGACGCGGGGCGGGGGACGTTCAGGCTCATGCATAAACGCGCTGCATAGAGACATACCCAATTCCGCGAAGGTGAGCAAGACCTATGGACTATGAGCACCTCGATCCGGACGTGATGAAAACCAAGTCGCTTACAATCAAGCCTGTTACCCATACGTTCTGTTTGCTGACTGCATGCCATCTATAAGCCTCCCGATAGCTTCCTAACCAGCCAAATCGGACTTACATCGCCATACGCGCAATGCAAAGTTGCTGGACGAACATTAGGACCAAGATATAATTCATCCGGATTATCTACTACTCACATCTTGACGATAGTGCCCGTGATGACCTATTGGGAGCCTGTCAGCGGTACCATGACTTTTCATACAGTCATACTCACGCCAAATGTGATTTGTAGCTGGGAAGACGATGAGCGCTTGCCTGAATGCGCTAGGAACACGAAAGACTCACGATCAGCGACCACACGGGAGGTGCCAGCAAGATGGTGATGACTCCCCAGTTCCTTCGTGCAAATGAGCTGAAGTCGAAAGAAAGGTGCAAGAACGCGGACGCACGAGACCAGGTAAGTGTACACGGCATGCGCAATGAGGGCTTGATCCGCGACCTCGATTAACCTTGCCCGACGTCAGCGCCCATAGGCATACATAACCGCGCGAATCACTCGTACCAGAGACCAACGACCTATCAAAGCCGAACGGTGAGTAAAAGCGAAGCGTTTCGACGGTGGTTAGCGTCGCGTACCAGACCCTTGTAGAACGGTTTGTCGAGCGGGTACCGCTTGAAATATGTGTACGCTTGTGTGCTCAGGACGCCTAGACAGCTGCAGAACTAATCCGTAAGTCAACCTTCTGATTTCAGAGGGAAGGCGGAGATGTACATGCTGGAGGCCGCGAAGCCAGCAAAGGCGGCCCCGAAAGTGTTGTCCTTGTTAAACGTGGTCGCAAGAGAGAGCTCCATTCCAGACACAATTCACCCTAGGTAGATCCAAGGAGACGACCGCCAAGATATCGAAAGAGTGTAAAGACTGTGGGGACCTCGAACTTGCTACGAGTCTGAGGGCTTTCTGGCTGCATGCAGCAGGGAAGAGGGAAGGGGAGGACGGGGGAAGAGACCGGGAGGAACAAGAGGAACAGAGAGACTGAGAGCGCCGGACTCCTTGTGGAACATGTGCGCACGAGGAGTGTGATGGGGAGCTGTGCACTAAAACTGAATTCTCCCCCTTCCTTCCTCCTCACTCGTCCAGAATCCAGGGCCCGCCGATGGGCCCGGCGTCGCAGTTTGCACTCGACTGGCAGGGGGCGCTTGTAAATCGTATATCGGCGGGTCAAACCATCTTCCTCTGATCCCCTTTCCTTTCTCGGCACTCACACGCGCTCACGGGAGCAAACAGCCACATCAGATTCTGCATTTACACAATCATCTACAGAAAACTACTCTCACCCCCGCTGCACTATCAGGAAGGCGGCTTGTCATCTTCTGACTGCACGCGACGGTCTTTCAGGGCAGACTAAGACTTGGAGGGACATAACATCTTCATCAGATGCCCGCGACAGTAAGCTAGAGACCCTCGCGTCCGGGAGCACACCATATGGTGTACATCCAGTGACATCCACGGTCCAGCCAAGAAGCACGCGGAGTTGATGGACCGTATTGTCAGATCAGGCCGATCCAAACGCTCATCCAGGCTCATCGCTCCTCCGCCTTCACGACCATACCATCCGGCAGAACCAAGCCCGGTCCAGGTAATAACGCACTATCCTTTTCTCCTGACACGTCTCCATCGCCCCGGTCGCCCTCCCCATCTTGGCCCGCACGTATATGAATAGCCCCGCCTGTTGGGTCGTCGTCCAATACTGCACAACGTTCCCCCAGCCGTGCAAGGCACACACGCAGCGCACTTCCGGCCGAACCCGTGCGCGCGTATCCCGCCACACCTCGTAGGACGTGCGACGGGGCGAGGACGCGTCGTGGAGAGAGGGTCTCTCCAGCGGCGGGAGCTCGCCGAGCGCGTTCGTGGCGACCTGTAGCAACGCGGAGAGCGGCTTCGTCCTGACGCAGAGTATCGATTCCGCGACCGACCAGCTGTCGCACAAGTCCCTTGAGAACCACCGCCAACAGCGCCGAGGGCGCCAGCTCCACGGCGGCTTCGGACCGCGTCAGTGTTGTCAGCAAGTGCGGCGCTGCAATCTCTTCGGAGGATCGGCGTTGCGCGGCTTCGTTGCGAGAACGAGGGAGGCCTGTTATCCGTTGGATAGCAACGACGAGCGCGGGGTCGGCTACCGAGACCAGGTCAACCGGTGATGACGACATGACTGTCCTCTGGGAGGAAGAAGAAGGCGCCACGAAAATCGCGCGACTCAATCCATACGGCACCTCCGGTGCCGCGCCAATATCTGAATTGGCCGGAGCAAACTTGAGCAGAGCGTCCACGTCAAAAATTGGTCGACGCGTGGGCTCTCTATCTTCTCCATTGAAGAACATGCAAAGTCCCCGCTCAACAGCCGCGCCGAGCGCTGCAGGCTTGATGTCCATGGGTTTGACATCTTCGTCGACGACGTTGGGATGATATGCCCGATGGAGGCCGCATGTGCGACAGAACGCATCGTTCGCGAGCGCGCCCGGACCACGCTGCCTCCGAGATGATTTCGCAGGTCCCTGCTTCTGGAGATCCTGCTTCGCACGAACGCCGGATCGCGGATAGAAGCCTTCGTCTTCCAGCCAGTGAAAGACATCCACAGCGGTGAGAGGGACGGCGTCCGCATCATGTTGCTGTGAGACGAGCTGGGAGTACGCATCACGTAACGAACGGGCGCGGGCCATCTGGCGAGACTGGAGGTCAGCATATGATATAACATATTTGTCGGAGGTTGTTGTGCCTTACTTCTAATGCCTTGCGGCGGCCGTAGCACATGGTTCGCAAGTGTGTGGGACCACTAGCGAGCGTGTACGGCAGCCGAGATGAGAAACGCCCTTTTACATCTGCAACTTGTGCGTTCAGAAGATTGCACTTCGTCAATGAATGCAAAACGAACCCTTCAGCGTCATGGGGAACTGCGGCACCAGCGAACGCAACCTGATCGAATAGTCAGGCTCAGCTTCCGCTTCCTCTTCTCCAAGCTCTTCCTCCGGGGCTGCATGATTAGTTGTCTCGCCGCTGTGCATGCTCTCTAGAGAGACTTCGTTCAGGTCGGGAGGGACGGTCAGTAGCTCCGTGCTACGGTCCAGTTCGACATCGAATACTTGCTGGTCGCCCAACACGGGATTTGAGTAATGCATTGGGTCAAGCTGAATCACGTAAGCCATATAAGCACGAGCGGGACGCAGTAGGAGGAGCTTTATTGACTCACTTCGACCCAATGTTCTATCTCAGTCGGTGGGTTCATCGAACCCGCCCATGTGAAGGACAGTCGTACAAGGAAGGGTCTGTCCGTCGTGCTTGTAACAACGAACGGCGGCTCAGATATCGTGAGGGGCACCGTTGCGCTGGACGGTGGCGGGTCTGTAATGCATGTCACTGTGAGCTCGCGGAGAATCGAAGTGATGGGTAAGCTCTGCAAGAAAGGTCAGCCAAGAGATTACATCGCGCACGATGCCAACTGACATATGCAGGGGAATTCACTACCAGCCTCCATCTATGAGTATGGTCGGGATAATGTGCGGGGCGGCGGTCTGACGATACAATGAATGAGCTGTAACTGCAGAAGAAACTCTTCTCAACGACTCACTCGGCGCGAGAAAAAGGCTGTAGTCTGCTACTTGCACTCTTGCATTGATATGGAACCGTGTCCCAGAGAGCATCTGCAGAGCAGAACTGTCTTTTCTGCCAGCGTTATGATTCGCTGACTCTTCTTGAGGAGTGTCGTTCGCGTCCTGCTGCGAAGTAGCATTGCTAGGCAGCTCACTAAGAGGAAACACCTCGTCGAGCTCCTTGCGAGCAATATTGCGATGCGCGTAAGGTTTCCGCCAGATACGCCTATTTTGCAATCCCGAACCAGCAGATACGTCTTCAATGTCTACGGGCTCGTCTTCGTCCACACGGACGTTGATGCATCTTTTCTTCGGTGCTCGACCCAGAAAAGGCGCAAGGGCAGGGGTGTCGATGTGGTAACCGAGCGTCTTGGTGATATGCGCCTTTTCCTGGGCAACGTCCTCCGAGGGTTCTTTCTTGGTATCTGCGAGTATGGGTGCCTGCTCTCGGTCGGTCTCTGCGGTTACTGGAGCAGGTACAGATGGAGAAGGCTTTCTCGTCGGAAGTATGACCTTGTCGCCAGCCCCTACGGCGATCTCGAATAATCGCCTCAAGCTCGGTAAGCTAACGCCCCCAACCTCGATCCCAGCCGCCACAACCCAATCACGCTCAGTGTCTGGCACGATAACCGCACAGCTCTGCATGCATTCGTCGTGACTGCCATACTCAATCTGGTGTCGGAGACGGCAGTGGTTGAGCAAACCTTGTAAACTCGAGAAGTCTGACCGGGCGCAGACGGGACAAGCGAGCTTGGCGACTTCGGCAGGGTCGGTCGAGGTGTTGCGGATAAACAGGAGGCGTTCGCGAGGTGCGGGCGCTGCTCGGGGAAGGCCGCGGGTGCGAGTAGATCGTGAGGTGGATGTCAGCGGTGACGTTGCTGAGTCTGGTTGAGTGGCATTCGCAGGAGGGGGAGGCCGAATGGGTTGGGGAGCTAATCTGACTTCACGGTGATATATGAGATCGCAAGGCGCCTCTATGGCGTCCAACGCTTCCAGCGATGCAGCACGAAAGTCGTCCAGACCTAAGCTTAGACTTAGAAGTGTTTAAGGCCGCAGAATTAGAGTGTACGCACGGAAACTGGTGCCTCTCTGCAGAGACTGCTGCAGCAGCAATGCCCAAGCTATGCGTGATCGAACAGTATCCGCTATACGCTGCCGGATGGCTACCTCGAGATCAATTTCTTCGAGGAGCAGCTGCTGAACGGTGGGGCTATGGCTTGCGACCATGTCTACTCCAATCAGTCTGTAGCTTTCGTTGCAAGGGCAGGTCTGACGCACCATTGGATAACCTTCTTCGCTTCCTTGGCCTGCTGCCATCGTCAGCTTTCTCCGTATCTGACGACGCTGGACTTTGCGAACCCCTCGAGGACTTTTCCATTGAAAGAGCGTAGATTGACAAGCAAAGCCCGGTGCCTGATTATGGAGAGGATAACAGCAAGTCCGGTTCAAGAGGCACTTATTATTCCGATACCAAAACCAGCCGGTATACAAGCGAAGTCCAGCGCAGAGGCACCAAAAGGAAAGAGATATAGCCTCTTCCAAATGTGAGAGAGAGCGAGAGATTGAGGTCGCGGACAAGCCACAGGCTTCAGCGATGGGCGCCTCGGCTGCAGGCGTGACTGTATGTATACATTGTGACATGGCGCGTTACGTCACGTGTCATTATGCCATGGCGTGTTTGGCGCGTCTCCCCTAGCGCTCAGCTTCTTGACACTTCGGACGCTACACCTTGTACACCGCCAATCCAGAACCAGGCTTCAGCTCCGCATTTCTACACTTGTTTACTCCTAGTTCTTAACTTCGAAGAGACTGTACAGAGGATCATCCGAACTGTCAGAGCGTTCCACATAGCTATTCGAGCTTACAGATGGGTATTAAGGGTCTCACCGCGCTGCTCGCCGAGCACGCCCCCAAGGCATTTCAGGTCAGTATCAGAACGTCATGGCCATTGGGAATGGCTTGGAATAACCTTATTGCTGGGACAGGAACATGAGATGAAGACGCTCTTTGGTCGCAAAGTTGCTATAGACGCGTCCATGTCGATCTACCAGTTCCTCATCGCAGTCCGACAGAAGGACGGCGAGCTCTTGACGAATGATGCTGGAGAGACTACCAGGTTGGTGTCAGCGAGCTCTCTCAGGATGTGTTACTGAAGCATGGACATCTCGTGCAGTCACTTGATGGGCTTCTTTTATCGCACCATTCGTATGGTTGAGAATGGTATCAAGCCTGCATATGTCTTCGATGGCAAGCCGCCAGAGCTTAAGGCTGGTGTGGTCAGTCATAACGCCATTTGTTGCTGTAGTCTGCCCCTCACAACGTGGCACAGCTGTCAAAACGGTTTGAGCGTAGGGAGGAGGCTAAAGAGGAGGGAGAAGAAGCAAAGGAGGTCGGCACGGCCGAGGACATGGACCGCTTCTCTCGCAGAACAGTCAAAGTCACCCGTGAACACAACGAGGAGTGTCGGAAACTGCTCACTCTGATGGGCATCCCCTTCGTTGTGGTGCGTCTCCTAGCTCTCCAGTTGACCATGCCAATCGCTGACAGCCTCGTAGGCACCATCAGAAGCCGAAGCACAGTGTGCCGAGCTCGCGCGAGGAGGCAAGGTCTATGCTGCGGGGTCGGAGGATATGGATACTCTGACTTTCGGCGCGCCGATTCTCTACCGCCATCTGACGTTCTCAGAAGCCCGCAAAACGCCCATCAGCGAAATCAACTTGCAGAAGTGCCTCGAAGGTCTTGAAATGAATATGTCACAGGTTAGGAATGCCCTTCGATAGCCTTGGAGCGGGGTCAGACGCTAACAGTAGCATCTAGTTCATCGAGCTATGTATCCTACTCGGATGCGACTACCTCGAGCCCATCAAGGGTATTGGCCCTAAGTCTGCATTGAAGCTCATCCGTGAGCACGGTACTCTGGCAAAGGTACTGGAGCACCTGAAGGAGAAGGTTGCCGAGAAAGAAGAGGCCGCGGAAGAGGGCAAGAAGAAGAAGGGCGGCATCCAAATACCTGAGGAATGGCCTTGGGAGCAGGCGAAGGCGATCTTCGAGAAGCCAGATGTTACTCCCGCCCACGAGCTTGAGGTGGGTCTTGCATGCACACCTTCCCCTTGCGCGCGCTCATATGTCATACTTAGCTTGAGTGGAAGAGTCCGGACATCGATGGCCTGGTAGATTTCCTCGTGAGGGAGAAGGGGTTCAAGTACGTCTCAGTCGTACGCTCCGAATGTTGTCCCGTACTGACTGCATTCAGTGAGGAGCGCGTTCGAAAGGGCGGCGAGAAACTCATGAAGTTCCTCAACGCGAAGCAGCAAGGTCGGCTAGATGGGTTTTTCGCTGTTAAGCCGAAGACCTCGCCGAAGAAAGAAAAGGCAGAGGACAAGGGCGCCAAGGGCAAGGGCGGCAAGCGGAAGGTCCAGTTGCCCCCTCATATCCTACGACATTCTTCTCGCTCATACATGTCACAGGCAGATGACAAGGACAAAAAGGGCGCTGGGAGTAACAAGAAAGCAAAAAAGTAGCATCCTCGCTGTCGTATCGTCCGGTCTTGCATTGTTGTTCGTCGTTCAATTTTGCTCTTAGTATATAGGTCGTTGTATACCTGTTGTTGTATCATTAGCACACAATCTTCTCTTAGATCATCTGGACAGCAGAGCAGGTATGTCCATTGAAACCCCACTACGAAGAGGACGGCGAGACGTGCACAACGGGAGCCCTCTACTTCTTCGTATTCAGCTTCGTGATCGCTTTCCCGCTCCTCACCCTCTTCTTCGGCTTATCCTTGCTCTTCTCCTTGCCCGCCTTCTTCTCAGACCTGGGCTTCCGCACTCGCTCTCTGTCTACGCGCGACTTCACGCCCTTCTCTGCAAGCGCTTTCGCGCGCTTCTTCGCCAGACGGCGCGCGACGCGGTCGGCGTCCTGCGCCTTGACGCGCTTGCGCTCCTCCTTTGGCAGACTGGCGAGCTTCGCGCCGAGCTCCGGATTACCCTTGGGTACCTTAGCTGGCATCAGAGGCGTCTTCTTCGGCCATCCTGCGTCAGGGCGGCGACCGGGTTTTCCTCCGTGAGAAGCGGATGCCCCGGGTTTGCTAGAGGCAGCGGCGCCACGAGGGGCAGGTTTGACAGATTTGAGCTTGGGGCCGCCGGGCAACGTCTTGCAGCGCTGTACACGCAGTTTGCGCTTCGCAAACTTGAGCTTGTCCTGCTCGAGCGCGAGGACCTCGTCCACGCATTCGCGATCCTGCAGAAAGGGCAAGGATGAGACTTTCGGCGAAGGAATGTCGTTATGGATATACGCCGCACGTACCACAAACTGAACATATGCGAAGCCCTTGCCAAGCTGCGTATCTCGGTCACGGATGATCCGGACACGCTTTACCCACGTCCGAGGACGCTGCACCTTCGCGGCGCCGGCCCGTGCACGCTCCTCAGCCTCGGCTTCGTCTTCACTGCCGCTGCTCTCCCCCTCCTCGCGCTCTCCGGGATCGCCCCGCTCGGTGCGAAGGAGTGTCTCGAAGAAAGCGCGCAGGTCCTCTTCTTTGCTCGCAAAGTCCAGGTTCCCAACGAACACCGTCGCCTTGGGGTCACCCGTCATCATGCTTTTGGCATCTGCAATCGGGCTTGCGTCTTTCTTGACGATGTCAACGCGCAGCGTGCGGCCGAGGAAGACGCTCCCGTCACATAACTGCGCAGCTTCTACGGCAGCCTCATACGGGTTCATGACCGGGGCAGGAGGAGGTAGATTCGCAGGGCGGTTCTCTGCTGGAGGCGGGTGCGCAAAGACGACGTAGGCGTTCACCGAATCGATGCCTTCGTGAATCTCGTGTTTGATGAACGCAATGCGTTTCTTCTCCTGAGGAGTGAGGAACTGTTTCCTCGGAGCCGCCTCCTCTTCGTCCTGGTCTGCGCGCCAGGCGGCGGTACGGTCGCGGTCGTGGGTACGCGTCTTTTTGGGCTTAGACTTGCTGTCCTCGTCATTGGGCAGCTCCGCGGTGGGCTTCTTGAAGCCGACCGAGCGGAAGCGGACGGACTCAATCTTGGCAGAAGGCACGAAAGAGAGTATGTGCCGCTTAAACTGCTTTTGTGTAGGCTACACAGCAAGTCAGGCATTCGTGAAAGCTGTGGAAGGCCGCACGAGCACTCACTCTTGACTTAGTGACATCCACAGCGACGTTCCCTACGAAAATGGTCCGCGCGTCGCGCTGCTCTGGAGTCTCCTCCTCCGGAACAAACTTTGCCTTTCCATGCCGGGACTGGCCCTTGGGCTGCCCACCCTTCTGTAACGACTCGTGCACAAGCTTGGACGGGTCAACTTCATCGTCAGAGTCGCTCGAGCCGCTCTCCGCGTCACCATCTTTCTCGGCAGCAGGCTTCGTTTTGCCCTTCTTTTGCATGCGCTCTGCCAGCTTTGCGTCTTCGTCTTCTTCGCTTTCACCGCTGCTCTCATCCTTCTTCTGCTTCTTCGCTTTCTTGGTCGATTTTGCAGGTCGTTTAGACGAGGACGGGGTGGCTGCTATAACTCGTTACGTTGCATGGCATCCTCACCTAGACACAGCGACAGGTGAGCATACCTGCTGCCTCTGATTTTGACCTCTTCGACTTTCCGCTGGACGTTTCCTCCGTCGCCTTGCGCTTCTTGTCTGTGGGCGCTGCAGGTGTCATCGAGGTACTGGGAGCAGCTACCGGCGGGCGCGGGGGCGCGACCTGGAAAGCATGATATTCGCATTGTGATCAGAGATGTACGTCAAAGAGATATGCTCACAGCCGCGCTGGAACGGAAGAGTTCATCAAGACCCTTGTCGATCTCCTTCGTTTTCGCCTTTTCGGCGAGTAACAGCGAAGAGAGACTCATGATGGATGGAATGTACCGTGAACCAAATGGCAGCAAGAAACAGAAGATCCAGGTATTAAAAATACGAGAGGCTCAAAGAAAGAAATATGATCTGCTCGAGGATTCCAAGTGGTTTGTGGCAAACAACGGCGAAGCGATCGCGCAGGCTTCGCGCTTTGGGCGCTTGCAATATTTTCCAGACGAGAGTTATGGGCGTCTGCAGCTTCAGGCGGACTTTTACTACTTACACCACAGCCAGGAACCATATTCCAGTCTCCGGAAGGATGTATCATGCAAAGGCTTAGCTTTCGTTGTTCTGAGTTCATCGCCATATCACAAAACGAGAAGGATTGTCGGCCCATATGCACACTGCTATTTCCGAGTCGCCGACAACACGATGTTCCAAGCACATACACCTATTTCTACAGGGTCAACCACAACACAACGTATCGACAAGCGCGTACAAGGAGAATATTTAGGATGGTGGTACAGAGAAAGGATCCTCCATAGACTGGTCCATGAGCGGCCCACCGAGAAGCGAGTCGCTCTGCTGCAACTGCGACAGCTCCCCAGTCGACTCGAACGGCTCCCCGTCCGGGCCCATGCTCTCCATATCTATGCCCATGTCCCCTCCCAGTTCGCCCTCCTGTGGCCTCAGCGACTCGTCCAATTCCTCTTCCGGGCCAGGCGTCGGTGTTGGAGGTTGGAAGGAGATGGAGAGCGGATGCCGCTTGGGGGAGGGTTTCGCCGAGTCGACTTCGTCTTTCGTCGCTGGCGCGGGCTCGGAGACGTCGCGCGACATGGGGCCAGGCGTCGTCTCTGGCGCGTTGGAGCCAGCTGCCTCGTCCTGATCGAGCTCCTCGTCGCCCTCGACCGCCTCGATCTCCTCGGGCTGGATAGGCGCAAGCGGCTGGTCCACCTCCTCATCGTCGCTGAAGTGCTGCACAGCGCGTAAGCCGCCCATGTTTCCTCATCATTCAGGGTCATTGCGCACCTGCTTCTTATCCGTCTTTACCCACTTGTACACCTTGAGCGTCGTGCCTGGGGGTGCGCCATCCGGGGGTCCCCACACTTTCTCCCAACATGGCACAGGTTGCATCAGTTGCCGCCGCGACGCCTCAGACGTGGCCGTGCTAAATCCAACTCTCCTCCTTGTAGCCATTGAGACGACGCGTGATATTTGGGCTGAACAGCAACGAAATTGCAAGGTTGAGACAGACCCTAGAGGTGATGAGGGTTCAGAGACAAGGTGTAGGCGCCCGAGACGCGCTCGATCGCGAGACGCGATTTGTGCGCGCGTCGAACTTGTCTCCAGACTCCCATAGCCATCCACGACACCTCGTACAGCAACGAAATATCGCACGCACGCCTGACTAGTACAGGGTCAGCACATAGAGCGCTGTTTTGATCCTTATGGGAATTGTTCACCCGACAAACAATGGATGACGAAGAGACCGAGTTGCGCAACCCCTTCCCCTCTCCTCCTTCCCACTACACGCGCTACACGGACCACAACCTCAGGCTCCTCAAGCTCCTTCGCGAGCGTGTCGGCGAGGATGCAGATCTGTACTCGATCAATCAATACGAGGTGCTGTCGGACCAGACGGATGTGCCGGACTGGCCGCTCGCCCAGCTGGAGAAGCCTCGGGTGGACTGGATCTTAGAGGAAGGGCATTACACGGTGTTCGGCGATACATGGTTTGTATGTGCTCTGTGCATACTGTATCATACAAGCGATACCACGCGCTGACTGTGCTCGGTGCTCGCCTGGACCAGATCAAAGAGAAGATACCATCGTTATCTGAGCTCGGTGGACACCAGCTATACCCTGCGGACCCAAGCGTCGGTACGTACGCCAGCGCATACTCCAAGCTCACGGAAACTGTAACTGACGCTCCAGTCAGATCGTCGTCCCGCACTACGCAGCATCCTACGCTCCATGCTCGTCACCTATTCTAAGCTGCTAGACGCCCTGCTGCTGCCTCCCCCTACAGCGTCGTCCGCCGATATCGAGCCGGAATGGAAGCGACACGTCGAGTGGATCAACGTCCTCGCGCAGAATATCATGGCTGCCGCCAATGATCTCCGACCTGTCCAAGCACGAAACAACCTCGAGCTCATGATGAGGCGCCAGCTTGAACTTAGGCGGGAGGAGACGCAGAGTATTCACGCGTAGGTCTTGCACTGTTTGTCTGAGCGGGTAATTTGGCACGAAACTCACCAGGTTATAGGAAATGCGACTCGCTCGAGGCTCAACTGGCGGCGCTCCGTCAAGCTTCTCAGGCAACTGCGTCTGCGCCTCTTGGACCTTCGTCAACAGGCTTGGCACCAGTAGGCCCATGGCTCTACTGTGCGCATTACCTACACTGACCTGCGATGGTTTAGGAATCCCGGGACGTTCCGTCACAGCCTACCCACGAGGTTTCCCTGTCGGATGTACTTGCCTGGGCAGAAGAAGTGCCATGAGGAAATTCATATGCATCATGACGCTCGCCATGCTGGCTGTGCGTGCAAGCGTCGCAGCACACCCGCCAACTTCGCGATCGGTATGATCGCAGTGTCGAGCAACTTGGGTACTCGCGGCGTCGCGCGACAGCCACCTAGAGGCAGGGCCTACGCGCGTTTTTGCTGAATCCTTACGGAGACCATCGCGCGCAGAGTCTTCGGCCGTTTTGATATCCGGTCAGAACGCAGCTTCTCTAGGGACGTTTACGGTCCCTTAGGCGCCGCGCTCAGTCCCGCTTCCCACGCCTACCGGCTCCTTCCTTTTGCGGCTACCGGCGTTCAAGCCTCCCGCGTGCTCGACAGAGCCACCGACGCGCCCCCCGGACGGCCGTCTGGTAGAATGGAGGGTATTTCTGCAGTTTCCGCCCTCGCAACCATGTCGCTTTTGGAATGAAACGGTCACGCCGGGTGAGATCGGAACCAAGGCTCTGTTCATTCAATAGTAATTACGATGTGCGCGCGACAGCGATATCTTTGCGCAGGCCAAGATGGCTACTAACAATGGCTACTAGACATATGAGTATACAGGAATATACGGTAAGACAGCCTCGGGGCCTTGCGCGCGAGAGCAACGACTACTCGCGCGCCGACACAGGTACTAAGAGTGGCTAGGAGTAAGAGGATACAACAGATACAAGCTATAGGACCGTGCACCAAAGCATGATCTTCAAGATCTTCGTTCAAGAATCCGAGCAAGAAAGAGCGACGAGAGTGAGGAGAGGGACCGGCGCCGGCGGCCCTGTCGCATGAGAAATGCGCACTGCACCGCAGAGCGAGCGGGGAGGAGGTGCTTGTTACACTCGCGTCGTGACACCAGAAGGCTCGTTGGCCTGCATGGATGCCCAAGCAGCTGCAACCTCGGGATGGTCAGCGAGGAGCTCGCGCCACTTGCGTGCAATTGCTTCGGGCTTCTCGCAGACCTGGACGACGTTACGCTTGCGGTAGATGAAATAGTCGTGGGCTTCCGGGCGCGTTAAGTCATTTCTGAAAAACTTGAGGGCGTCGGCGGCATCGCGCGCGTTGTCTCTGCCACGGTTGGCTTGCAGCATGGCGAGAATTGATTGCTGATTGAAGCAATTGCCGCAGGCATCGCTGTAGGTTGCCCAGAACGCTTCTTCTGAAATGAAGCGTTCACGCTCTTCTACGATGGACTACGAGGGGTCGCATACTAAGTACTGCTTGCTCATCAAGAGGATGAACCCGAGTACTCACCTTCCACTTGTTCCACTTCGCGCGGATGACGTCCCACACATGCCTCTTGATGTGAGTCCTCTTCTTGTAGAACAACGCCCAGTGCTTCACAGGTATGCCACGCCCACCGACGACGAGGATTTCTGACTGATGCCATTCCCGGAAAAGCCGCGAGATGTCTTCAGCAAAACTGACGTGGGGTGGATCCGGGACGGCAGCCTTGTCGAACCAGATGCGCTCTCCATCAAGCTCGAAGACCCTCAAGCGGTCTGTGGGGATACCTGAGCATGCCGCATCAGAGACGGAGGGCATAGGATGAGGGTGCTGCTCGGAATCGTCCATGTGTGTTCCGTCGAAAGCGGCAGTGGTAAGGGCCAGGGATTGTGACTCAGTAGTTTCAGACAGTGAGACGTAGCTATGGACCGAGTTCGACGTAGAAGCAAGTGGCAGACGTGGGACAATGGATGGAGTAGTCGACGACGGGGGGGACCAGGGGGGGGGTAGGGAGCATCAATGCTGAACGAGTGACTCGTCCTGGGTGAGGATGATGTGACGGTTTGGACCGGCGTCGTCCGGTGTGAACCGCCCATCACGCTCATGGATGCATGAATGCAGGACAGCTGGGACTTGATGTCCTCCAGCTCAACCAGCACACCGCGGTTCAGGTCGACCACTCTTCTCTCCAGCCGTCTCACTCCTGTCGTCGCGCGAGACTAGCGAGGTATCAGTACTCTATTCAGGGCTTCATTTCGAGTCCGAGGCTGACCTGCAGTTCTTCAGCCGTACCTCCTGAGATCCTGTCAGCCACCGGGGCAATCACACCTGACTGATTGGTGAGTGGTCCACCATTGCTCGGCATTGTACCCTCTACGTTTGCTGACGGGCCTGCGCCGGCTTGGTCTGGCATCGATTTTGCCGGAGTCTCTGAGTGAGGCTTGGATACAATACCTCCAAGCACTTTCCTGACCTAGATGTACAGCCCGTATATTAGGACTGTGAGGATTCCTCAATCCCGTATGATACTGGCACTCAGACTCACCCATGCATTGTTTGCCGCTTTCATAGGTTCAGTGAGGGGCTGAATAGTCCTCGTGATCTTCCCGCCAGCTGTGGTCCTCTTCGGTGCATACTCGCTCTGCAATTCCTTATTGCCAAACTGAGTGATTATGCGACGGGCAGCATGACTGTTTCCAGCACGGCGTTCAGAAATGTCGCCCCGCTCACGACCCCGAGCGGGCAGGAACTGTCTATATGGAGAGGTTAGTGCATGCTGATACTTTGAGTCCAGCAGAGTGTTGTCAAACTCACTCAGTCCATTGCTCGGGATCAGCGGCATACGTCCGTAAGCGTTCCAGGAGAATCTCCCGTTTACCGGACACGGGCAGTCCGTACGCCTTCATGAGGTCCTTCAAGTTTTTCACATTCAACTTCTTGGTTCTATCCTCAAGATTCTCGGTGAGTGCTAGAACTGTTGCAGTGCTGCCTGCCGTATGCTCACGCACATTTTGATCTCGATAACCTTAACATTCCGCTCGGCTTGATTGAGTGTCTGTCCGGGATCGGGGAGTACTAGAACCTCTGGGTTGTCTATTGACGGAGCCCCCGGTGATGCGCCCGTTATATTAGTAGGAGACATAATGTATGTGGAAGAGTGAACAGACGGGGCCAGCAGGCCTGTGTGCTGGCACCGTGTACGTCAAGGGCGGAAAGCACAAATTCGGCTGTAAAATGGAGACATCATCTTGCAGCGCCGTGCTGCAGCTGTCGACTACCACACCACTGTCTCTTCTCGCCCTCGCTTGACGGACCCCTGTTCTTTGACCATGCCCTCTGTAGTTCTTGCTATTGCTACTGCAGCTCTAGAGAGTCTATCTGTTAGCTGCGAAGATGTCGCCGACGAGCAAGCCGACGAAATCGAAGCTATGGAGGCGACTGCTGACCTCGAAGATTGCCAGGCGCAGAACCCTGATTACATACGACTCCCTCCAGAACCAAGGAAGAAGGCCAAGCTTACCGAACCCGACCTCGAGAAGAGAGTAGAGAAAGCGTCCGAGTATGTGATTGTCCCAGGGACACTTCACGAGTACCAACAGTACGTGTCGAGCCATAGTTCTCCTTGCATTGAAATGCAGAGTCTCTCTAAGAACACTTGTGCTGACTCCATCCCGTGCTCAAACCAACTAGGCTTTGGGATGCATTCACCGCATTCTGTGTGCAATACGAATTGATCGCTAAGATGGAAGAGGATGAAATTAACAAGTTCTGGCGGGGACTGCCGGGAAAGCTGCCGCTTTGGATAGCAGCCTGGATTATGTCTAAGTGCGGCATCCTCTCTTATCATATCACTCTCATCGTTAGTCGAGACTCACGTGTATGCCTGGACTTGCAGGGCAGATGACATTGACATCTGCACGGGTAAACCAAAGGACCCGTCAATTCCACGAGTGACCTATGCCCGGGCCCAGAAGATGCGCGCAGCGGTTAGTCACAAGTTCGGACGTGAGTTCAAACTCGGCACTCAGCCGTGGGCCGAGAGTGCTCTCATCCCGGGCACATATCTTGGTAACCCGTCGCTGTCGGTGCTGGTATCGCAATATATGGTCAGCCTCCGGCGACGTAAGGTCTGTACTACATGGTACCATCACCGGACATCTATATTCACGTACTATTAGGTTCGCGCAGGAGAAATTGTGACCAGCGCACGGGCCATGGACGAAGCAACTATGAAGAAGCTTTGGGAATTCAATCAGAATTTCCCGCAGGAATCCGAGCTGCAGCCGAACTCACGGAAACGCAAGCATGAGCATCCCGAGCTCTGGGCTGGGTATAAAATCCGCCAGATGCTTCACGCTCTGTACACAATCTCGATGCTGTGCCTCCTTCGTTACGACGAGGCACTGGAAATCATGTGGTCGGATCTTGAGTACATAGAGACGGACGGCGTCCCAGTGCTGGTCTTGAAGCTCCGTTTCCGGAAAACTGATCAGACTGGAGGTACCACCATTCAGACTCCGTATGCAGTGCAACGACATCTCCTGACCCCTCTGCTTGTTTGTTAGGCATAGCACCCTTCTATTTATGGCCAGACAATGAGCGGCCATGGATGGACGCAGTCACCGCAGTCGCGCAGTGGTATACAACCTGCCAAACGATGGGCATCGAGCCTACCGGATATGTCTTCCGGCCACGAGCGCATTTCGATAGCGTGAAACCCGACCCAACCGCAGCCATGGTATGGCCGTTCACGCTGATACGACTCCCAC
>CCBP010000169.1:497-52707 GCA_000765035.1 Trametes cinnabarina | reverse complement strand
CCCGTCCATTATCCGCAGCGATGCCCTACGCCGGCCCATCCGACGCCGCCTCCTCCACCGCTACGGCCACTCGCTCCCCCCACTACCACCACCGCCGCACTCGCTCGTCCTCCATCTTCTCCGACGAGCGCGGCCCCGGGCGCATTCGCCCCCTCGGTCAGCTACCCGCCTCAACAAGATGGCCGTCTTCCACATCAACGACAATGACGACGATTATGCCAACGACGACGACCCCACCCCCTCCTACCCCCCCTATGCGAGCCCCTACTCCCCTATCAACTCCCTCCGCCTCTCCATGAACACTGGCAAGTTCTCTCCCTCAATAAACCCTCCCTCTCGCATAGACATCCCGCCCCTCGAGCCTCCAACCTCAGTTCCGTTCCCAACCTCTTCTCCGCTTTCTCCCCCAGACGGCCCCTCTCCGTTCTTCCCCAACCACTCCTCCAAACAGACCTCCAAAACTAGCTCTTCTTCTCTCCCCCGCACACCATCTACGCCTGTCATCCTGTCAAACGGCAAGCCCCTCAAATCCTCTCTCAAGTCCTCCGCTTCCACCCCAAACATTCCTGACTTTCATGTGAAACACATGCGGGCTCAGTCTGCGCCTTCTACCCCCAGCATCATCAAGAACGTCCACTTCGCGGACAAGGACTCCGGACTGGAGACCGTTCGCGTTTACAACCGCTCTGGCAAGCCCGCATCCCTCTCGAAGCCTCCAGGCGAAGAAACCGAGACCGAGACCGAGGCCGAGAGCTCCTTTCCCTTTCCCCTCCTTCCGTCCTCTCCCGTCTCCCCCAACACTGCCACCACGCTCATCTACGAAATCGACCCGAGTGCCGAGCGCACGCATCCGATACCCAAGCCGAACCCGTCGCCGTACGCGAATGTGTTCCTCGAGACCCTCGCGCTCCCTCGGACTCGTCCGCCGACCCTCAGGGGCACGGTCCTCGTCCGGAACCTCAGTTTCGAGAAGACCGTCGCAGTCCGATTCACGCTGGATGACTGGCAGACCACCAGCGAGGTACTGTGCAAGCACGTCGTGAGCCTCCCGGGGCTTCCCCCGCCCTTCCCGCGTGCTCGCACCATGGGCGACATCGCTGCAACGCTCGCGAACGGTCAGGCCGCAGAGGACGAGAAGGAGTCGTCCGGTCCGACATGGGATCGTTTCAGGTACGTCGAAGATCGTCGCTGTCATTTTCGGGCAGTCATTGAAATTTGTCTTGGCTTCTCGAAAAGTTTTACTATTCGGCTGGAGGACTATGAGGCGAAGCTCGCCGATCGGACTTTGTATCTCGTCGTGCGCTATAACCCCGCTTGCGGCGGCGAGTGGTGGGACAACAACGATGGCAAGAACTACAGGGTCGGATTCCGGCGCGCACCCGCCTCTCCGCTTCCCTCCCCTTCGCTGTCCCTCGGCGCGGCTCATGCCCAGCAACGTACTTTCAGCGCACCGAGCACGCTGAAGACGACGCCGCCGACGGGCTCTATCTCGTTGTTCCCGTCGTCGAGGCAGCTCGCACCCCCTGCGCCCCCGCAGCTTACTCGCAGCATGTCATCGCCGTTCCCGTCCATGTCGCCGTCGTTCGACGCGCATGAGCAGTGGAAGGAGCGCGAGCAGAAGGAGCACGAGAAAATGAGCGAGCACGGGCTCGGAACGCCGACGGCCGCTTACCTCTCGAAGAAGCTCTCGTTCAGCAATTACGTCGCGCCCTCCACCAGCGCCATCGCCACTCCGCCTACGACGCCTCCTGGCACCGTCCGTGCGCGGAGCGCGAGCTTGCCTGCTGAGGTCGGCATGAGCGCGGACCAGCCGAAGGACAACACCGATTCAAACGACAACGAGAAGAATGACGAGACCGCCAGCAGTGGCTCTCAGCCCATCCCCTCTTACCGCGCGACGATCACCGATACCCATCCCGCCTTCTCGGACCCTGTGCCGGCTTCATGGGCAGGGCCGTCGTCGCCCAGCGCCGCATCGTCGACGCCTCCCGCAGATTCCCCGCTCTCATCGATACCCGGCCCGTCCCCCGCGGCCCTCGCTGCGCAGTCCCGGTCCTTCGGCCCCTCGTCGTATAGCGGCTTCGCCTTCGGCCCTCAGCAGCTCTTGAGCCCGCCTCAGTCGAACAACAGTAGCCCGTCGGGCAGCGGCACGACGAGCCCGCGGCGCGGCAGCCCCGAGCCTCGTACGCAGAACAAGCCGTCTGCGCTTGGACTTGATCGCCTGACGTCGACGCCGCCGCGGTCAGAGTCGCCTGCGAACATGAACGAGGAGGAGTTGAAGTCGGCGGCGGCGCTGAGCACGGTCGTGCGCGAGCTGGGACTGAACAACTCGCCTGCTACGTCTGCCGGTTCCAATGCGCGCGTCGACACGAGCGATCCGAGCTACGCTGCTCTCCTCCGTCAGTGGTGCTTCGCGCAGAGCACGCCCCCTGGGTCGACCCCGAGTACGCAGGGGCAAGCCTCTCCATCGTCGAGCTCGAGCCCCCAGCTGGCGTCCGCCGCTGCTGCAGCGGCCGTTGGGGCTGTAGGCATGAACGCGGGCAATGGGGGCAGCGGGAGTACGACGCCGAAGGTGGGGTTTGGAGTCGGGGCGGGGTACGGGTTCCCGGGGTTTAGCTTTGGGCTGCCTGACGCGGGCATGGTAGGAGGTGAGCAATGATTCCCTCGCACAGACGTACGGGATAGGGTGCGTTATATGCGGCCTGGCGGGCGGGCGGCGCAGGGGCGCATGACGAGCAGCGAGGAGGAGGATCCGAGCCGGAGCCTTCTCTGTCGCTCGCGCATGGCGTGTTTACGTCTTGCTCGCGAGCCCGCCTGCCGCCGTGACCGCTCTCTATCCCACCCGCACTGTCGTTCTGTACGTATGAATCAATGGCTGACCTTTGTTGTCGTAGCGCACATGCGGTAAATCGGACACGGCGCTCCGAGATATCCTCACGCGTATGCCCGCGCTGTGAAGCCCGACGAGCTCGACTTCGACTGCGTAACTTATCGCCCTTCCTCACTCTCCCAACGCACGCACCTGCCCACATGAACCTATCGACAACGGCGATGCGGGATGTAAATAGTGGCGCGGCCCCTCACGAACGAGCGCGTCGCGCACAGCTCTATCTATTCCTATCTGCCACGATGTTGTACGCCTAACGAATAACGCTTTTCTTGCCTTACACATCGGCCCGCCCCCTCCTCTTCTGCTCACCACCCAAAATCGACCGGTCGATGCGATCCAACCGTAATGCAATTGGTACGCACGTCACCGGGCCCGAGCGCCCTGCACGCTATACACGGACAATGTCGCAGCGCCTCGTCTCGTCTCGTCTCGCCTCGTACAATAGAGTCCCCATCCGTCGTTATCTCTCCTCTCCTGCGTCCCTTGTTCCCTTGTCTCCCTATGCATGCCATTCGCCGCCTATCCACTTCCCACCCGCATAGCACCCGTTCCCCTTCTCATCCCACATCGCATCCCGCATCTCACGCATCAAGGCTTCCCCCTGCATATCCATTCCACCCCCTCCCCCTGACTCCTCCGCATCCCTTGAATCCCGCACGCAATGCTGCAATCTGGCCTTCTTGCCCTACGTCTGCTCGATTTTTTTCACCATCTTCCCTTCCCGTTCTTGGCACCTGTAGTGTACCATACGTCGCATCAAGCTGCAGCGGAGCGATGAGCCGAGAGGCTCGCGCGCGCGCTCTTCCCCTCTCGTTTTGCCACGAATTCGCCGTCTGGTTTCCCGTCGCACCGTCTTGCGCGTGTCCTATGCGCGGTCGGTTCTCTTTTCTTTTTTGTCCTCTTGTCACTCTGTTTCTTCACGTCTGCTTGGTTTACCGCATCGACCCCAGAGTCCTGATCTCCGCTTCCGGCCGGTTTCTGAGCATATGCCCATCGATCGTGTACTGTACCTCGTCGAACACGCATGCATACACCGATACAGCTTTTCCTCGCCCTCTCCAACGTATGATCTGCCGGTTCTGCGCCATCTCAGAACTCAGTGTCGCCCCCGCGCACACGGACGCATACGGTAGCACTCATACAGGTGAGTCTGATCGACTGGTTTGTCTGTGCCTGGGTTCGCGTCACGCATGTCCGCCTAGCCTGAACACACGACTAATTTGGAGCTTTGGATGGCGATCTTGCACCTACGCGAGCCGCGGTTCTGACGGGACAACCGTTCACGACGCCCTCCCCCCAACCTGGAGCCGTTACAGGGCGCGGCGTGGACAGCTGAAGGACGCGGACTGTGCCCCGAAAGATGCTCTTCTAATTTGGATCATCGTCGCGGCTGAGGTAGTCTCCGTTGCTCACCATCGTGCGACAAAGATGATAATCGGCTGAGGGTGGCAACGACAGCCCAATCATAATAGGTACGCACGCCGCCATTTCATGATAGGACGCATTAACGCAGGCGTTTTTGCGTGCTCGGAGCACGTAGTATGATACACAGTTGGTGACATGACAGTACTGCAGCTCGTATGTCGTCGACTCTGGCCCCGCGACCGCGTTTTGCCCCAGATCCGGCCCCAGGCCCGCGTTTATCCGTTTAGGAGGGCCACTGGTGCTACTAACTCAGCCTGGATCCCAACGACTCCTATCTCTGCCGTGCCGTGCCGCCGCACGATTGGGGCCGGCTGCTGGTTTGCAGCAGTTGTGGGGAACCTGGGATGAAGTTTTGACTCGGAAGTCTGGAGCGGCGCATGTAGGTCCGTGGAGGGCCTGTCACGGCGAGGTGCTCCAAGGTACGCTCGAACCCCACTCTTCGCGCTCGCGGCCGCGCGGGGCTTTGAAGGTGTGTGTATCTGTACATGTCGGATGTGTCAAACGACCGACTCGGAGGTGGCTCTGCTGGGTGACGATCGTGACCGCGTCCGTCGGATGCGATTTAGTCAAGAATGCATACGAACGGCCTCGCGGGGACCCGTCCCGTCTTTCGTGGTTGGGTCCATTTTCAAGAACGCTATGAGCGACACACTCATCACAGCACAGCTGCGCATACTGTAGTACACGTAGTACACGCGCCACGATGGATGCAGTTCGAACCCATCCGCACGAACACTAACTTGATATATGGCATCCGATCACGAGAGCCGTTATGCAATGCGTCTCACTTGACGGTTTACCGTAACACCACGCAGCAGTGTGCGAGGGTCATCGTACACGCTTTCATGTCCAGCGTAAGTGCACTGGTCATCCATGACGTCGATCGTTCAGGCCTACGCCGGCGAGAGCGTTTGCAAGAGCCCTGGGCCTGGTCGGGATGGTCATCAGGTCAAGCCTTGATGCGCCTCGGTGGGCGTGCGCGAACTCGTGAGCACACTAGCCTGCGCACGCCCGCCGCTATCGCGAATCTAGTGCTTGGTTGTATAACACTGATATCAGTGCCTCAGAACCTCAGCTGGTGGAATGGCTCGGCATATGGCACCATAACAACAGCGAAGGCCTAATCAGCGGAGAAGCGGCGCGAAACCGCAACGCAGCTGACAACCCAGGCAGCATCATTCCCAATGACTTGTCAGAGCCATTCTACGACTGAGTATCCAGGTATTCAGCTCAGCAGGGCAATTGAACCGTCTCCGCCCCCGTCAGAAGCTGAACGTCAACAGAGGATTTGGTGAACAGGAGAATATGGCTCCGTGAGAGATGGAAGTTTCCCTGGACTCTGGCGTATCGTTCAGCTGCCGGCTTCTGGTGCGGCAGTCCGATGCCGTCAGCTTTCTCATCTTAGGACGGGCAATACTCAGCTGCTCCAGGGACTGCATTACAAGGCAACAGACGTGCCCAATANCCGTCGACTCTCTGTGCTCTCGAAAGCGCGGTCGCGAGGGAAGACGCCGAACACTCTGACTATATTTGGATGCCGCAATGGCTGACGGCTGAGCGATATGAGCAAGCACGCCAAATGCAACAGGCGAGAACTCCTCTGGAACGTCCTGGGGAAGCCCACTGGGAGCCCGCGCGTGTGAGCACGGTTGAGGAGTTGCCACGGCGAACACTAGGACGGCGCACACGAGGCGGCTTATCTGAATGCGAGAAGGGAGCGCGCGAGAGATGGCGCGAGTTGGGGGAGACGGCATCGAACGCGACGTGCAGCGCTGTGGGGCGTGTCCGACGCGTCGGAATCATGGCGTGCGTGAAGGGCGATGTGGGCTAGCAGGATGGGCCATTGGACGACAATCGTGGCGAGAAGGAGAGGTGATGGGGGCCGGAGTTTGGACGCGCAGCTTCGCTGTTATTGGCGGCCATCCTGGAAGCTCGATTGTCGTACATAGTCGGAGATGTTCAGTACTTGTCTCAGCATAGAAGCGGGATCGAGACATTTCGCGTGCTGGACCATTCCTGTGCAGGCCAAGACTAGCATCTCAATTGTAGTACAGCTGCAGATCGGTATTCATGGGTGGCGTGCCTTGGGAGAGAATGTCCATCACAGCGGAGCCTTTGTGATCCTGAGCCTTCGCATTTTCTCCTTCCTCTTCGGTCATAGCTGCTCGATCTTTCAGGTCAAAGATGTGACGATAATCAAGAAGTTGGGAACATACTCCGAGTAAGGCCCACTGCATTCGGAGGTGTGCCGGGCCTGCGCCGCGGCACGCAGCGAATGTGACCATGCCTGAACAAGTGGATCAGAAACGGACAAGACTATAAACGGATTATATTGACACATACTTGGGGAGCGAATACTTTGTGGGTGTGTGCTTTCCGCAGTGTCAGAACGTGCAGGCAGGCCTGCGATGAGTGAGAGATTCAGGATTCGGACCCTATGTGACATCAAACCCGTAGCAGATTCACCCGGAGTTTATTCACGCGGTGAGGGCACGAAGTACAATAGACACGTCCCGAATACCCATCTCGAACTCATTCGTCCTTGTCCCAGCGTCTTACCATGACCGTTCGCGAGCGAGCGTTAGCCATTTCGAGAAGCGGGCACATCTCTCCTCCGAGAAGGCTGAGGCGCGGCTGAAAACGTCTCCGAGTCCGCTTGTCAGTCACTTTAAATTTGGCTGGACCTACCATCACATAAAGGCAGCGGCACAGGAACCATCGCAAATTGTACGCGCAAATATGAGACTCGGCAAATGGCCGCTATGTTTTCCTCCGCGCGCAACCCTCAGTGACGACGGGGCCGTCCGCATGACCGCCATCATGCAGGCGCCCTCTCCAGACTCCAAAATCCAGTCGATCGTCAGATTCCGATGTACGTGATCGCCCACTTTGACTTCGATCGATCAAGCTATTGAAATAGCTGAAAGAGTCAGAAAAACGGTGCATGTTGTTGAGAGTTCCAATGACATGCACCGTATTTCTTGGAACGCGGCAACGTTTGGGTGCAAAGGCTGCAAAGAGATCATAATGATGGGTATGAACAGTCCTGCCGCGGACGAGATGAAAAACTGACGGGCATTGGACGCCGCACAAAAATATTGCAGGCCTCCAAGATCCGAGTCGCGGGAAGCTGGAGGGCCGTGTATTGGAAAGCCGCGCCGCTTGGCGTAGACTGATGGCTCGGAGATCTGCTCAAGATCAAGGGTACTGGCTATGGCAGATCAACGAGTGTGTAGAACCTTCAGGAGAGACGAAAGGCCCTTGTAAGTAGTAGAAATCTGTGTGTGAACTCATGCCGCCTGTCACGGTGTGTTCGCAGAAACCATCTGGTAAGAAATTTCTTGTAACGTAGGAACTCATACGCAATTTCATCACTTACTGGCTTGACACGCTCATGGGCATGTAACTGAGCATCATTGACTCGGATTCACCGTCTCGTCGTCGGTAGAGGTGCTGAGAGAACATGATACCGAACACAATGTTGCCGTCGCTCGCGTGACAATCTACAGATTCTGACCACAACATCAAATCGCTCGCAATTGGTAAGCCCGCAGAACTTCAAGGAGGGGCTCTGAACGATGCTTGGAACCGCGCAGGAAAGCAACTTGAAGGTACAACTGTGCTGAGTGTGTCCCTGCCTTGCGGCATTAGGCTCGATTTTGATGACATGCACGGGAAGATCAGATGACTATCGGTTGGCGAATGTACACGGAGCAACTCACGAATATTTAGGACTTCCGAATGCGTTCTCGATCCAGGATAACATGTGTGATTACCGTTCATACTTGCCAATTCTGCAAATTGAGCTATACGAGACAGTTCTAGTATCGCTCGCGCGGGAAAAGGCGAGCTCTCGGGGCTGTTATGAGCAACGACTTGGTATTCACGAAAGGTGTCAACTTCTGGTGACTGGGATGTCATATAGACTGGCCAGAGCGCAATCGAGAGAAAGGAGCGACTCCGTTGAAAGGTCCGTCTGCCATCTATGAGTGTCTGTCCGAGACCCTTTGAGAAACAAGGTAAAACCTTGATGAAGCTTGTTCAGTTCTTGAAATCGCAAAAGGCGTGTATCCGCGACAGTAGGCATCGACTTACTTACCAGCACAGCATATGGACCATGTTCCCCATGTCTAAATCTCCCTCGAAGTTTATGGTTCGCCGTATCTTGGAGGCGCCTCCTCGAACAGCTCCTGCATCTCCCGGATCTCACGGAGTCTCTCAACTTCTTCCCGGAGGGCTGCGACCTGCGCACGTAGACTCCGCTCTCCGATGGTCGACACGGTGTTCGTATCCGAACGGGAGTAGTAGGAGCTAGGAGCAGTCGGTATAGTAGGGGGTGCGCACACGACGCCCATGTGATTCGTATCATCCAGGGGAGGTTTGACGTCTGTACCGAGATCGATCACCGCTTCTGGCGGAATAACATCGAACGACGTAGTAGTGACGCCAGGAAGCGTGGGCCGGTGGGGCACGCTGGGCACGTCGGGGAAGCTCGCAGTATCCGCGGACGTGTTCAACAAGTTCTGGGACAATCCTGGTCGTAAGTCCGTCGCATCGTGGACCGATTCGCGCCAAGAGGCGACCATGCCGGGACCCGGGGTATGATGGACTCCAACCGCGCCATCGGCGTACGGAGTATGGACTGCTGACCCTCCAATGATCGCGGGGACGTCGTACGACCTTGTTTGTGAGGCATCGTTCGACAACATTGGACGTGTTTGGGCGTAATTTCGCTCCACGACGGAAGCAGCAGAGTCAATCAGCGGTCGAGGGCGAGCGGAGGCTGATCGATATCGGCGACGCCGTGGAGAGCAGCACAACGCGAGAAGGACTGCCAGAGCCAGTACAGCCACGCCACCGACCACGCCTCCCGCAATTGCACCTACGGCGATTCGGTCGTTTTGTGCTGAAGCCACAGCGGAAGGTCCTTGAGTCGGAGAAACGCTGTTTGATAGAGACGAAGGCGAGGCTCCGTCAATTGCCGGGGAAGTGGACACAGCACCGGGGGAGCTGAGATGGAGAAGAGACGAAGTCGTGGAGCCAGACTGGGAGGATATCTGCTGCAAAGTCGGGTTAGCTCCAGAGCCTGACGTTGTGGAAGAGGAGGTCGGCGAAGTGGACGTTGGCGTTGTTTGTTGCGCGAAGGAGGTGGACGAAGTAGTAGTCGTGGGCGGATCAGCGCCGGTAGTAGTGGACGATGAAGAAATGACAGCAGGTTGTGACGAGGTAGTAGTTGGGTCGTCTTCGAATGTATACACGATGTAGTCGAAAAGGACAAGAGATGAGTTCGTCGCCCCATTGGCTTCAATGACAATCGTGTGGTCCGTGTTCGGGAGATTGTCCGATGCGAACACCGGAACGTTATACTGGAAGTCCGTACTGTCAGTCGGGACATGTACGAATTGGCCGACGTTCTTGCCATCGAGAGTGAAGGTAATGCTGGTAAACGTCGTCGTCCATGGAACCGTGTTTGCAAGGACGTTGTAGACATAGACCGCGGTGCCCGTGAACTGTGCAGTGATGACCCGTGGATCAGAGTCGCCAGGCGTGTGCGTGGTGTCGTGCCATGTTCCTTGAAAGGTTTGCGAGGTGTCGAGATGGATAAAGCATCCACTACAGGTAGAGCCCTGACTCCAATCGCCGGCAGGGGAATATGAAGGGACAACTCCTGTGACGCTGTCTCCATTTTGGTCATCGATCGTGCGGTTGACCGCAGAGGCAAGCACAGCTGGACAGGCAACCAGTAGATACCACAGACACCGATGAAAGCGAAGCTGATTTGGAACCAGACGACTCGGACCCATCTGGTCAAGACCCGTGCGCAGATCGTAGTCAAAGGTGGCCCGTGGGTAGCCTGACCAGCAGCAGGATCTGAAAGGAGCGTTCAGTAAGTTGGGAGACAATTCACAGTTGACGGAAAGTTGGGAAGGTGGGAAGGAGTGAGAGAGCGAGGAGCACGACCACATCTGTGCATGGATGGTTTCTAGTTTGATAGAGTGCTGTCAATGTCGTCGGACAGGTTGACGGATGTGATGGTCTCGTAGTGCTGCGCAATACGCAGCTCTAGCCGTGCAAACTCCAGTATTAAACTGAATAGCTGCAGCCGCGTGCAGCACGGGATGGGTTCACATTCTATAACAGCCAAAATGTGAACGGCAGTAAGCCGGATGGACGGATGGACGGATGGACGCAAGAGAGCTCTTACCGAAATGGCTCCTAACATGCCAACCTCCGAGTCTACTTTTGACTCCCGCACACAATGTCCTATGATGCGGCGCAGGCAGAAGCTCTGTGAACAAAGCTACATATCGGTTGACGTAAAAGCATCTCTTCCCGTACAACATCAATAATGTGAGAAGTCTGGCCGACATTGTACCTGAAAAACGTGACGAAGGACTACCAGCCCCAGCTTTGAAAGGTAACTCAAAAAGAGTGGAAAACCAGTGAAAGCGAGCCAAGATTCACGTCTGCAAAGCGGTATAAAGGAGACACATTGTCCACTAATCTGTGTTCTGGGACGACGTCTCCAAGGACATTCCTGTCCGACACGTTTGAGATCAGAAGATTGGGTGAGGAAGCGGATGGGAGAACTCACGAAGCAAGAAGAACCTCGGGCCGTGATTGGGCGTCTGAGGACGGCGTACGAACGCCTACGACGACCGCACCTCGTCGTATCGCGGGGGCTCATCAGGCAGGAGGATGTCGGCCTCGCGATTCGCGCGGAGCCATGCCACCTCCTCCTGCAGAGCCACAAGGTGACGGAACAAGCCTGGGACAGGGACCGGCAATGGACGGCGTCTGTTTTGAGTGATCGCTTCCGCGGGAGGCGCTACGCTGGGTGCGATCGAAAGCTCTATAGCCGGCAGCAAGAGCGGTTTGTCCTCCTCTGAGCTTTCATGGCCCACAGATGTCGATCCTGCCGCGGAGAATTGCTGTGAGGAGGTGCGCGAGACTGACGGGCTTTCAATGGTGTCAAGTGAAGGCGGGGCAGAGGGAACCAGTGATCCGGTGTGAGATCCTCCAATGAGCAAGATATGCTGTTCAGTTTCGGGGGGCGACTGTTCGTGCGCTACTGAAATACCATTTTCTCCTTGCAAATGAGAAGCCGGCGTTGGATTCGCAATTGAATTATGCTCCGGTTCGACGCGTCCAAGGCGAGGGACACGGGAGGGGTACAATTCGCGCTTGAGTTGAGCAAGCTGAGCGTCGTCTCCTTGCTCAGAGACCTCCGGGTGGTCCTCCTCTAGCCGTGCAAGCCGTCGCCTCGTGCGACGCACACATACAACATAGACAAGCGCAGCAAGTAGTATAAGCACTACAAAACCGCCCCCAATAGCGACACCAAGGACGACGTTGGTGGGAATCGTCCCTGCCGCCGAGTTAGCCTGGGCATTGAGGGTAGCGACGACGGCGAATGTGCTCGTTCTGCTCGTGACATATTCTGTCGTCACGATGGTGGATCCGCCATCTGTCGTTCCGGTAGATGTGGTGAGCGAAGAAAAGGCGTGATCGGAAGAGGTGGGCGTTCCGATGCTGTCCGCCTGAGGTGACTTCAATCCAGTAGCAGTGTCAGTGCTGGAAGACGGCGACGGCGATACGCCCGACAAGGATGGAGAGGACGTCAAAGTGAGCGACGACACTGAAGTCGTGGGATGTAACAAAGCACTGGTGTTGGTGTCCGTTGCGGCGGTAGTTGTGATGAGAGTGGTGATTATAGGTGGGTCGGGAGTGGGGCTCTGGATAGTGGGCGGGGACGACGGAGGAGGATCCGGAACTGTGTACACGATATAATCGAACAAGACAACGGATTCAATACCGCTTGTCGTCTCGATAACCAGCGTGTGCTGCCTGAAGTCCAGGTCGTCCTGGGAGAAGACTTGAACGTTATACTGGAAGTCCGCGCCACTTGAGGGATCGTTTCGATACGACCCGACGCTCACGCCGTCGAGAGTGAAAGTGAGGTCTGTGTGAGTCGTCGGCGCGGCTGGAACCAGAGGAGGGAGGATGTTGAACACTTGTACGGCGACGCCTGTGAACGAGTAGCTGATGGACATTGGGCTCGATTGCGTCTGCGGGATGTAAGTCGTATCGTGCCAGTTGCCACCGCGGGAAAACGAGGGATCCGGATGGATGGTGCAGACGTCGCAGGTAGTCCCTATTGACCACTGGTTGGACGGTGAGTAGGAGATGGTGGGATCGGAGTCATCGACCACGATGTCTTTCGAGTGTACCCGAACTACAATGGTAGCAATGAAAACTACCCCTCGCAACCAAGCGGACGGTGGTAGAGCCATGAAGTGCCTGCAGGGAGGAGTAAGGACCGTGAAGGTAGGGTTTAGACTTGGATGAGAGCACGAACGAGACTTGGACAGTGGATGGCGAAGCGAGAAGGCTCATCTCGAGAGTGCCCACGCGGTCCATCGAAAAGACTGATCATCTCTGAACTGTGCTTCCGTACGTATCCTGAGAGGGGCCTAAGAGCAGTATACTTGCCCACGAAGTTCAATCAGTGACATCGCAGCTGACAGTTTCTGTATCAGATCATACAGGAGAGACTCTCACCAACAGCTATTTGAGTGTGCCCTCAGCGAGGGCGATGGTGCATCGGCCTAAGTGATTTGCTGCCACTAGACAGTGACAGTAGCACAAGGCGTAGCTAGTGATATACTACTACTCGAGTAGTAGTGCGGTAAGTTGCTGCTATTGCGCTGCCAATCCGGTAGTGAAGCACACTGCGCAAGTGAAGTATGATAAGTTTGCCAGCCTGCGTCCCTTGACTGCTCAGTATGCCAAAAGCATGCATGCGCACAGAGACGGTGAATGTTCAATGTAATAGGACTCGAGATCCGCAGCTGAGAGATCTAGAGCGTAGGCGGTTTCGGCGAGTCTCGGGCGTCATTAAAAGGGAAAGCGCCCGTTGATCTAGTGCGCCGTCACACTTGCTAAGAACCGCAATGTACGACCCATAGTTCGTTGACCTGAACCAAGTCCGAGCCTGCAGTTACTCGTGGTACTACAAGCTACTCAATGGTGCTAATTAGCCAGCGTTCCTCTCGGCTCCTGCCCATGACACATGCATGAGTATTCAAAGCACGCCCTCAGGCCTCAGTCCGATACCTTGTTTGATCACTGGCCGTTACATGTCCATGCATCACATCTCGTGGTTGACTATGCCCATGCATGTAGGTTGTGTCGACAACTCATTTTCACCTCTAGTCATGCTGACGAATCCAAGCTGGACTTGCAATACTGGCGCGGGTCGAAGGAGTAACAATATTCGGACAAGTTGAGTGACGTGCGTAGCGGCTCTCCGGCTAATTTAGCGGGAACAATGTCATTCTGACTTTCCGTCTCAGGACCATCTGCCAAAGTCCCGCGCTCCTCTGTCATATTCGAAGTGAAAGTCATGCAACCAATGTATAGGTCTCTCTAGCCGGCTACCCGTCTCACGAGTACATCTGTCAGTGCCCGCTGAGGAGTAGTATCCAGGTCACGTCGCTGTTCACGGCCATCCATATACTCTGACCTCTTGTTGGGGGTAGCGCCAGCCACAGTTTGAAAACGGGCCCGGGTTATGTGTGACCAGCAGTGCCAACCGTCCCCCGCACCCAAAGGCCGCTGTGATCATCATTCGATGTTGATGTTGTTGGCGGACGACGTGTGAGCATCCTGCTGATTATCACCGGAGACTATGGAGATGGAAGGTGATACAAAATACATGCAGAGCTTTTCAGGCTGTAGAAGGCGCGCTGAGATGCCTTGTCATTATTATCAAACTTCAACCCATCCTGATCTTTGTTGCCCTCTCACAGGCGCTGCGCTCGTCGACAACCAGCCATGCTTTCTCCTTGGCATCCATGTGGGTGCGTGTGTTCCTTGCAGATTAGATCAAACCTTCCGCCCACTGCACCCGAGGACAGCTTCGGGGCCATCTCTAACTCCCGGCATGGAGTTATAGCCACATCGGCGCATATCCTGCACCGCCAACGCCGTCCGTTCCATCTCGGACGCGAATGTGCGGGTGTTACCGAGCGGTGAGTAGTTTGAACAGCTTGCTGTACTCGACGCTTCCATCTCTCAACGTCTCAACGATATTTGCCACAATTCACAGTCGTACTCATCAAGGAGAGTGTACGGCCCTCTGAAGCTTGCCTTGAGACGCCTACGCTCATTACCCCCAAAACCCGATGTCTGGACCACTGCCTCTTAACTTCCGGCGACCGCGTCTCGAGTAGCCTTCCTCGCTCTTGAAGTCCTAGTTTGGCTGTCATGGCTGTCATACGCTCTCTAATACTCACGTCCGCCGTCCTCCCGTACTCTGCCATTGCTATCGATCTCTGCGAGCACGAACTCGATTCCCCTGCCCGAGACTTCAACGTCGCCCCCGAAGAACCCTCCTGGTCAACTACGCCCTTACCCACAATCGCCCCGCTCACGTCCACTACTGCGGTTGTGGACACATACACTGAGACGTTCCTTACTTCTGTCAATCTCCAAAACAACCCTACATCCGCCGCGCAAAGCCGTTCAACTTCCAGCTCATTGAGCATGACGACGTCATCCGGCACAGGGGCATTTTCCAGCGGGTTTGCAGGAGGCATCGTCGGAGGACTCGTCACCACGCTACTGGTCTTCGCGGCCTCCTTCATGCTACGTTGGTGGCAAGATCGGTCGGGGCGAGGGCATGGTTTACGTTCCCGAGATCACTTTCGGGAGCAGGCGGAGGGGACGAGCGCAGACGTGGAGCATGCACAATTCGCGTCTAGTGAACCAGTGTTCATCCATGCGATGCGGGACACCGACTCCAGATCTTCTCTCCTGCGACTGTCGACTGGACATTCCTCCGTCTCCGGGGACTCCATCCATACGCGATCATACCCTGACTTGACAACTCTTCGTTCGGGCTTTTCGGACGCCATCACACCCCCGATGTTCCCGTCTTCCGTGAGATCGTCAGCGGCCCCGTCGGAGATCGTGTTCGCTCACCCGCCACTCTCCTCCTCTCCTCCCTCTCATTCCGTCGACGTCCCAGATCCAGCGCTCTCCGTCACGGGTACAGAGTGGTCGACGCGGCACGACGGACTCGCTCAGCAGATTCGGACGCTTGAGGCGAGGATCCAGGAGCTCCATTATCCCGAAAAGTTGGAAGAAGCGAGGAGCCCAAATCAGGAGAAGCGCGAACGAACGCGAGCTCTCAAGAATCAGATCGCGGAGCTCAGCGCTAAGATCGAAAGGGAGCGTCGACTCATCTTGGAGGCTGCTCCGCGCCGCGGGCGACGAGGGAAACCACTGACAGTGGTGAATTGATCACTGCTGGTCGCTTCATGGGATGTAAGCCATCGGGACTGACATTCCACGATACGAACTTAGAATTTGTATGCTTGTGCTCCATGATATCAAGATCCCTGGGTGCTGCGCGAATACTCAGTCGATAAGAGCATGGCGAAACATGGGCATAGAATTGCATCTGTCATCGCCTAATACATAGAGCGAGCCGCATAGAACATGATCGTTACAGTACAAGGTCTCAAAGACCACACAAGAAGAATACGAAGCGAATACAGAGTACTATAGCTGGATCCGGGCAGGGAGAGGTCCGTATACGATGCGCTTAGGACCTCTCACCACGGAGACGACGGGCAAGAGCCTGTAGAACGCAATGTCAGCAATCACTGTGTACGATGTGCCGACCAATGGACGTACAAGATCCTTGGGCTGGATGGTGACACGCTTAGCGTGGATAGCAGCCAAGTTCGTGTCCTCGAAGAGGGAAACGAGGTAAGCTTCGGCAGCCTCCTGGAGCGCCATGACGGCAGAGGACTGGAAGCGCAGGTCGGTCTGGAAGGTAATGGTTAGCATCCTACCGCCGATGACGGAACAAGTGAGCATACCTTGAAGTCCTGGGCGATCTCACGGACGAGACGCTGGAATGGGAGCTTGCGGATGAGCAGCTCAGTCGACTTCTGGTAGCGCCGAATTTCACGGAGAGCAACCGTTCCGGGGCGGAAACGGTGAGGCTTCTTGACACCGCCGGTAGCGGGCTAGACCGGGCCGAATCGGAGCGCAAGGAGACCAAACAAATAACAACAAAGAGACACCACAGCATTCCAGCGCAGCACGCAAAACCCACAACCCACGTCGTCAGCTCAGGAGGGGCTCTCTCGTTGGGAGGGTTGATAACGAACTTACCGCCGTCGCCGTCTTCCTCGCAGCCTTGGTGGCGAGCTGCTTACGGGGGGCCTTGCCTAGTAGATGAATATTCATCAGTTTGGACTGTTCGTATCCTGTTATGCAGGCGATGTGGTCGAAATGGTACCAACCTCCAGTAGACTTGCGGGCGGTTTGCTGTCAAGGACGTCGTCAGCGACGATGTCGATGAGAAAAACGTATTTTTGATTGTCTCACTGACCTTGGTACGGGCCATAGTTATTCAATGAGGTGTTCGAAGGTGTAGAAGTGGGCGAAAATACGATAGTCGACGATATACTGGGAGGCGCGAGGAGCGGCGGTGGTGGTTGTTGACGACGAGGGGACGGAGGGGCCGTCGTGCTGACTCTGCGACTCTTTGTTGAATGTCCGAAGCCGCGATTCCCACGGTGCCAAAGTTCCGAGCCAACAAAGCACCAGAACGGCTCGCGCTTGGGCCATCTTCTGCGCGCGGGAGGTCGGAAGGTTGCCTCATATTGACTTTTCTCTTATTTCTCCACCATGTGGGCTTCATACGCCTCGCAATTGATACATACCGCACACATGCTCTCTACGGTGCCGTCCCAAATGACAGCAGATGGAAGGCAAGGATAGGAATGCCAGGAAGAGCCGGAATGTCCATGCCACCGCGGGCGCTTACATTGGAAGATGCGCGGCTTTTCGCTCATGCTGAGCTTCGAGGTACTCCTATGATCACATCTCTTCCTGGGGTTTCTCCCGTTGCATATGACATAACTGGTTAGAGTGCGGAATGCGGTCAATCCGTACGATAGTGTTTCACTGGCATCGTGATGTGTGAGGTTGTTGACTTACGCGGGGTTGTGTGCTATGTCTCTTTCATTCGCATCAGCGGCCGTGCAAGCAGTAAATTCACCTACTGTGACTGTGTACCGTATATGTTCCAACAATTCTTGTGCATGGGTTTCTGTGTGTTGGATGAATGTACGGAACTGTTGAGAAGTGAAGCCGAGGCCATCTACTTGGCATATGTTACGAGTGAATTATATGTCGCACGGCGTCAGCGCTGGCGCTCTCTCAAGCGTTCAGCTTGACGGAGTACATAGCTGCTTCAGTACCTGATCTCCGACTGGCTGCACCCGTCTCATTCTCTTGAAACAAGCCACACATGCCAATATATCGGATGACCGAGTTCTCGCTATCGTGAATTGTTGGACCTCGGATACATCCAAACCTCTGAATGCTAGGATGCAATAGAACTTCCTAATCCAGTAACGACCTCTAACCCTAGGGTTACGACGCGGAGTGCTATGATCAACCGCGATGGAACTGGCGTTCGATTGACCGCCTTGACGTCACTAAGCCCCAAACTCCTCCATGTCCTGACGTCGTACACCATCTGCTGCGCGGTATAAGAGGGAAGATGTGAGCTCCTGACCTTTGCTCACTATTTCCCAACGCATACAAATCTACCACTCGCCAGCTCTTCTCACTCTACACGCGCATATAAACTGTCAATCATGTCATCTGGTGCGATGCAATCAAATGTTGGCAACCCCCAAGTATACGAAGACGGCGACCAGAGGTGAGCAGCGAGCATCTCATGAGTTGCCGTAACATTCACTGACGTGCAGCCTGCAGGAACGGTCCTAGGGAGGCCAGCCAGCTCCGTGAAACCAACAAGCCAGGAGCGAACATTGGAGAGCAGGGTCAGCAGAATGCACACAACGTCTTCGATCCCAAGTGAGCAGTCGTGCGGTGCGAGTTGATAATCCTTTTTGCTGACTTACCTTCATCTTTTCAGGGATGACCGCAACCTTCAAATCCGCTTGAAGCAAGAGAAGAAGATGGAGCGACAAGCCGAGCGCGAGGAACGCGCCCAAACCGTTCACGACCCGCTCGAACCCGCGCAAAGACACGGTCATGAGCCTTCGCGTGGTGCCCAAATCGACGCGGAATTGCAGCGGGAGGACGAGGAGAATGTCAGGAAGAAGGGACCCTACAATGGCACGTCGCACTAAAGGAATTGACAGGCAGTCGTAGCATGTAGCATTACAAGCCTTTGTATCGTAACCAGCATCTCAGCACTCTTTCATTATGAACTTAGTTAAGGAACCTAATGTGAGTAGAAGAGTGTGATCCGGAAGCGTATGGTTGCGCTTGTCCTCGTTGAGCGCTGTAGAGGAGATACAACGAGCCGACAAAGGTCGCGAGAGGCGGTGAATATATCGCGAGGCGCGCCAAGAGCGCGCAGTCAACAAACCGCGACGGTCACGTGGATGCGCGTCGGGCACGGTCACATGACTGTCGCGAACGCGTTGTGCACAGGCACATCGTTGATGGACGCCCCGGGATAAATAAACGTCGCGTCGGATGCCTTCCGCGCCCTCCCTTCGCCCCGCCCTCCCCATCTAAACCAATCTCACTCTCGTCATGGCATCACAGTTGCTGTCGCGCACGTCCTCCACGTCGAGCGCATGCTCTGACGACTCGCTGGCGAGCGCCAGCAGTAACGCGACTCTCGCTCCGGCAGACGGCTTCGCGGACGGACCCAAGCGTACTCGCAAGCGGTTCAATACTATGCAGCTCATGATGCTCGAGCACCTGTACCACAAGGCATCGCACCCGACGCGCGAACAGCGGGAGCAGCTCGCGAAGGACGCTGAGATGTGAGTAGACGCTCGCCGCTGTATACCGCGCAACGTCCCTATCGTCTAACGCGAAGTTAACAACGCTCAGTAGTGATGTTCGCTCCGTAACAGTATGGTTTCAGAACAAACGGCAGACAGACCGGCGCATTCATCGTCAGCTCTCTGAACCCGAAGCCGCTTCGTTCACCCTTCACCCGAGAAGCTCCCCCACGCCTTCATACTACTTGCTCCCTCCTTCGTCCCCGTTTTCCGACGCATCTGGAAAGACCATCCATACAGTTCGCGCGCGCACGCTTTCTAGCACCTCCACTGGCTCCGCCTCTTCCCTATCCACCAGCAACCGGAAGCGCGAGCGCACGAGCGAAAACGAGTACAGGAACGTCCGTCACAAACCTTCGCGACACCTCTCCCTCGACGCTATCGCCGCGCGCACCGAGCGTCCCGTCCTCATCCCTCGCACGCCGCCACAATGCATCGCCTCGTCGTCCTCGCCTGCACGCGTCCGCACACCTGAACCTCCATCAGAGGACGGCTCATGCACGAGCACGGGCAGCAAGGCGCTATGGGAGAACATGCAGTCGTCGCCTGTCGCTCCAGAACCTGCGCCGCGCGTCGAGCGAGAAATCGTGCGCTACGGCCGAAAGAAGTACACTTTGGAGTATGCGTGCGCGAAGGAGATGGTGGGCGGGAAGGTGCACGTGAAAGCCGGGAAGGATAAGCGGAAGGCGGAAGGCAGCGGCAGCGGCGTTCAGCAGCGCACTTGGCCAGATGCGGGGGGTCTTGGGAGTCCGCTTGTCCCTGTGGGCAAGAGCAAGAGTCTGGCGTCGTGTGCAGAAGGGCCGCGAGAAGGAGCGGAGGACGAACTGGACATCCCGATGCTCGAGTGGGACGTGGATGCGCACGGGGACGCGGACACAGAGGGCGCACCTTCTCCTTCCGAAGTTGTTACACCGTCGGGCAGCTTCAGCATTGGGGAGCTCTCCGTCATGGAGAGACACAAGGAGAAGGAAAATGCGGCCAGCACGGCTGCGACTGCAGAAGCCGGTTCTGAGACGAACGACTCTCGCGCAAGAGAGGAAGAAGACATTATGGACGTCGCGTACGTCCTTTGTGGGCTTAGCCAGCGCTGCTAGGTGTTTGCCATTCGAGGGGAGTGAGATTGGTTCGAAGGTGCTTACGAGCTATGATTGGTATGCAAGGGTATGGTGGTTAGGACACAGAATTTGATCTTGCATGGCGTTCTTACGGTATAATCGCCTTATATAAAAGCTTGTATCGTAGTACATAACTAGCGCATATTATTCCAACACTATCCATTTCATCGCGTCCAAGACCTATACCCACCCAATCTGGTACAGCCTGTAGCCACCCTCGTCCGCGCGACCCACACCGTTGTGTTTCCTGAGCTCCTCGACCTTGAGGATGGCAAGCTGAGGTGCCTCAAGCGATGCTGGCACAGACGCTCGAGGGAAGGTCGCCTCCACGGTTTTACTCATACCCTCATGTCTCCCGGTGGGTCGGATGGGAATGATGAGCCAGAAAACGCCTCGCTCGGCGGCCAGCAGGTGTTGAACGCAGTCTCTGATCCACCGCGCGTGGTCCGGGTGATAGATGACGTCTGCAGCGAGGATCACGTCGAACGGCTCGGCGAACGGACCTTCGTAGACGGGATGTTGCCAGTCGAGAGGAAGGACGTCGACCGACGGCCCAACTGAGGAAGCCAGATTGTTCGTCTTGACGTTCGCGCGGAGGTTGGCAAGGACCGAGGGATGATAGTCCGTGGCGACAATGGTAGGAGGCTCCGACGCAAGTAACTTGGCGGCGGCGATGCTCAAGAGCCCGGTTCCGGCACCCAGCTCAAGGATACGCATGGAACCCTTGGGGGACAGGAGGCCGAAAGCGGTGGGGTCAAGACACATCCGTTCCGCGAGGAGGATAGAGCTGCCCCAACTCTGCAAGCCGACAGAAGTATGGTCGTCGTTCAGCAGTGGGGCGTCATTGAGCTCGACATGCACAGCAGAGCCGACCGCAGTGCGGAACGTGAAAGTGCGCGTGATGTCTTCCTCCTCTTCCTCTCCGGCGAATGTCGCGAGAAGGGAGGCGGCAGCGTCTACGAGAGTCGCGCGGGCCTCCATCTCCGCTTCGTCTTCGGTAGCGTATACCCAGATGTCCGAGCGCGCGGTGAAGCCGGTGAGCCAGCGAATGGCGTAATCGCGCTCAAAGGTGTCGGAGCGGAGGACGTCGGGGTCAAAGGCAGACTGCGCATCGTCACCGTGGCATTCCTCGTCGTCATCTTCGCCTTCAGCAGAAGCGTAACCGGAATCGGGAACCGACGTGTCGTGGATGAGGTGCTTTGGGAGAGCCTTAAGTTTTGGCAAGACGAGTGTGTTCTTAAGCGGGACAGCCTGAACGTCGTAGATGGCGCGTAGATTGTCTACCGCTTGCGAGATCTGAGGGAGAGTGCATGTGGGGAGCTGCTTCAGGGGCGGCAGGGACGATGTGGGGGGAATTGGGCGACTGGCCATTTAGATCTAGTATGCTGTCTATGTTCTGATAACTAGCACTTTGCGAGTATCCCAGTTGGGTTGCCCAAGAAAAAAAGAAGAAATCTATGGAGAGGGATCCGTCTAGCCGTCTAGAGGGTATTTGAGATCTTCTATGTGTCTATGGCGAGTGGTGAAATGAGGCACAACCAAGGATATGTAGCGGAGACCCTTGGTTGCTATTGCACAGGAACAGGCATCTTGGGCGGAGGTGAGGGAGAAGGTGCAGGAGGGAGGATAAGTTTCAACAAGCGCCGAAGAGGGCACGAGAGTCTATAAAACAGATGGGCGTGTTTTTCGACGTCAAGATTCCTCTACGGAGATCGCCGATTGGTATAGTAGAGGCTCTTGAGCAACAGCCGCAAACAACGCATCTCGACTCGTCTGAGAAGTCGACTCTGGAGATCCAGTGCGGCAACTTGTTCTCCTCGATAAATTCCACCATGGCTCCTGCTGTCACGGTAACCTACAACCTGAGCCCTCCAGAGGACACACCTCTTCCTGCCAATATGCCTGCGGATCGGTATCTGGAATTTCCCCTCGCCGATGCGGACGCAAGCAACCAAAAGGCGTACTATGCGGCGCTGAAGGCTGCGGTGTTGGAAGCCAAAAGCGCTCTCGGTGAGCAACTCACGGCGTGGAGAGATGCCGTAGGGAAGCTAGAGGACAAGAAGGAGGCGAAAATACCCAAGACAAGCGAGGGAGATGAAGAAGAGGAGGACGATGTCGATGAAGAATGACGCAGCTTGGTACGATGGCACTCAGCTTTGCTTAGATTCTCTCACCGACATTCCACAAAGTTTGACGCAAGGTCATGCCGACAGTAGAAGAGAGTGAAGACTAGCAGTGTATTATCTGTAGGCAATGTAATCTGAAGATAAGACGAGCATCGACACGCGCCCACCAGTGCGGCGAAGTGCATCTACCGTAATAATCCTGCACCTACAAGCCGCGCTTCTCCTTGCCACGAGGACGCTCTCGAATAACCATCTTGTTGCTGTTCTTCGGACCCTTCGGACCAGGCTTACGGGTGCGTTTGCCCTTGGTGAGCCAACCCCAGATGGAGCGAGGCTGTTTGTTACCCTTGGACTTTCCACGACCACCACCGTGAGGGTGATCACACCTGAGGTTGAAGAAATGAGAGAAATGTTGAGAGCGCAGACGTCAATTTTGTACCTGTTCATCGCCATACCACGGACACGCGGTCTCCGACCGAGCCAACGGTTCCGTCCAGCCTTGCCCAAGTTGCGGTTCTTCCAAAGCGGGTTGCTGACCTTGCCGACGGTAGCGACACAGTCCTGCAGCACCTTGCGCACTTCGCCGCTCTGCAGACGGATGTGGGAATACTTGCCCGAGTTCTCGTGCGCGACGAGCTGGGCGAATGTTCCCGCCGAACGCACAAGGATAGCGCGGCCTTGCGGGTTGAGTGCAATGTTGTGGATGATCGTGCCAGGAGGAATGAGGCGGATGGGGACAACGTTGCCAGGCTTGATGGTGATGGAACGTAGGACACCGAGAGCGAGCGACGCGGTAGACGCAGTCTGCGACAGGTCCTGTTGGTCGTCTTTGACCTCAAGGGCTTTGCCACGAATTTCCTTCGAGTCCACAAAGCCCGGAACGAGGCCATCAGGGATCCCCTGGCGGAAACTTTCCACGACGTCGCCAGCACGGAGGTTGTCAGGAGCGAGAATGTAGCTCCAGATTTTGCCTCCGCACAGATCAGGGTTCCGGTTCTTGATGAGGGCGATGTGTGCAGAGCGACCAGGGTCGTATTCGATACGGACGACGTCGCACGGACCGGGGTCCATGCGCATGAAGTCCACGATACGTATCCGCTGTTTGTGACCGCCTCCGCGATGCCGGACAGTGATACGACCGTGGTTGTTACGGCCGCCACGTTTCCGAAGAGCGATAGTGAGCTCACGGAGCGGCCTGCCCTCGTAGAGGTGAGGGTTGAGCGGTCGCTTGAGGTGACGGATACCTGGCGTGATGGGCTTGTAGGTTTTGTAGAGGACGGATGTACGTGCGAGGGCAGCGTTGACCTCGGACGGGGACTGCTGTGAGGTCATTGCCTCGGTAGCATATCCTCTTGCGCGTACCAGGACATTTGAGGACGAGGATGCAAAGGCCGACGACGACGACGAGCCGACGTTAATGGCTGAAAGGCATGAGCGGAGGAAACCGCGAGCGGACAACATGGCGAAGAGAGCTCGCTCGTCGTCGCAACAGCAGCCGTCGTCGCCGGCTGCTTAGCGAGGTGTGGACGAAGCAGAGCAAGGGAGAGGAAGGAGCAAGCTCGCGGTTACTCGCGCTGGGTCGTCGCTGTCGCGGTGCAAAACAGAAGAGTTCGGCGCCAAACGCTGCACGCGTCTCTCATCCTCTCATCCCCAACCATGGTACGTTCGAGTCCGTTCCGTGCACTGCTGGTTGTGTGCTCACGAAATATGATGTGCAGGCCACACAAATCACAACGGGCACGTCCGAGTTGCGCGACATCACCAAAATGGAGCGGATAGGTCTGTCTCAGCCACATTGCTTCCGACCGCACATGCTGAAGCATATCCACCAGGTGCGCATTCGCACATCCGCGGCCTTGGGCTCGACGACAGGTTAGAGCCCAGGGAAAACTCTCAGGGGATGGTCGGCCAGGCGAAGGCGCGCAAGGCGGCGGGCATGATCCTGAAGATGGTCCAGGAGGGGCGCATCGCAGGACGCGCCATGCTCTTCGCGGGTCCTCCGTCAACCGGTAAAACTGCCATCGCGCTAGGTGAGTTACATAGTCAGAAATTTCTTCAAATATGTTGCGCTGACGCATTGTTAGGCATGGCGCAGACATTGGGGCCCGACGTCCCTTTCACCATGATCGCAGCGAGCGAGGTCTTCTCGCTCTCCATGTCCAAAACCGAGGCACTTACCCAAGCGTTCAGGCGGAGTATCGGTGTGCGCATCAAGGAGGAGACGGAGATTATTGAGGGAGAGGTGGTGGAGATCCAAATTGATAGGAGTCTCACTGGGGTACGTCCAGGAGGGAGGTTCGCTTTGTTCTACGTACTAACCGGCGACTCGCAGGCGACCAAAACTGGCAAATTGACAATCAAGACGACGGACATGGAGACCATATACGACCTCGGGAACAAGATGATCGACGCACTATCGAAGGAGAAGGTCACGGCTGGGGATGTCATCTCAATAGACAAAACTTCTGGGAAAGTCACGAAACTCGGTCGGTCGTTCGCGCGGTCAAGAGACTACGATGCCATGGGTGCAGATGTATGCTTTTTGATCCCACGCGCGAGCGACTCACAGACTGACCCACTCTCGTCGTTGGCAGACGAGGTTCGTTCAATGCCCAGAGGGCGAGATCCAGAAACGCAAGGAGGTTGTGCATACCGTCTCGCTGCACGAGATCGACGTCATCAACAGCCGAACGCAAGGTTTTCTCGCGCTCTTCGCAGGAGACACCGGCGAAATCAAGCCCGAGCTCCGTAATCAAATCAACGCCAAGGTCGCAGAGTGGCGGGAAGAAGGGAAAGCGGAGATCATCCCTGGCGTGAGTAGAGCTAGTTGTGCTACCGCTCCTGATTGACAATTGACACCATTATTCAGGTGCTCTTCATTGACGAAGTCCACATGCTCGACATCGAGTGTTTCTCATTCCTGAATAGAGCGCTTGAGAATGAGCTCGCACCGCTCGTCATCATGGCTTCCAATCGAGGAGTAGCTCGCATACGTGGGACAAACCTCTACAGTCCTCACGGTCTGCCGCCAGACTTGCTCGACCGCGTGCTGATCGTGAGCACGCAGCCCTACACCTCCGACGACATCAAGCACATCATCAAGATCCGGTACGTTGCCGTTGAACCTGGATGTTCTCAATATATATATGCTCACTCTTGGTATCTGTACCCAGGTGCGAAGAGGAGGATGTCACGTTGACAGAGCGCGCGCTCGATATTCTCACCCATCTTGCCGCGGATACCACCTTGCGATACGTGCTCAACCTCATTTCATGCGCGCAAATGCTCGCTAAGAAACGCAAGTCTGAGATAGTGGAAGAAGTCGACATCCGTCGCGTGTACAGCTACTTCTTCGACGAGAAGCGCAGCGTTGAGTGGATCAAGGAGCAGCAGCACAGGCTCGTCTCTGAGGAGGGTGTCGATTTCGAGCCTGCCTCGAAGCCGACGGGTAAAGCTCCCGCTCAGGTTGAGGCTATGGACGAGAGTTGAGCGATGTGAATGTGCAGGCCGCTTCTGTTACTGTATTTAACCTTGGTATGTCACACGACCGAACCGTTCTTGCTTTGCTGCCTGGCTGAACGTCGATGACAGTGTGTGTTGCATTCTACATTGCTGCATGACCTTTGTCAAGCCTTCGGGCTGCTCGGCTTCATCGGATGAATCGCAGCAGACGTACCTGGCCGTGTGTATTTTTGCAAATCATGAACTCATCATTACCTATCGAGACACACCTGCATGGTCTCCGCGCGCGCGATGGCCGCGATACGCATGCCCAGGACCTGCTTTACGTGCGTCATGGCTATCAATGTGGCTATCTCACCGTTGTGACCTTCAAATACACTATGCTGCTCCGGCATTCCTCCGCTGCGAAGCTTGCCTTGAGCAGCCTTGTCCAGGCTTCCACTGCACTGTATTCCTCCGGCAGTTCTCTTCTCAGTGATCATGCTCTCTGGCCGAGAAAATTCTCCAGAATATCGCCGCGCCGGCCTGGCCACCCACCCGGGCCACTTGCTACCCATTTTTGACCTTGGACTATCAAGGGACTACGAACGAATCGTTTCCGTGGCATGTCCGACAAGGCGCGCAGTATTATATGGGAGCATTTCAAGAGCATACGCTATGGCGGGCATCTGATTGCGTTCAAGGGCGAGGTCGCAATTAGCAGCGCGCCACATGTCCCAGTGGCAGGCCATTTTTTGTACAGCGGCCAGGCGGGGCGGCGCGACCGAGGGGCGGTCCCTCGTTCCCCACACACACCGACGTTCTTCCCGCTGTCTGGGATCTTCGAGTGTGTGCATGGTCGAGGGCGCATGATGTCAGCCACAGCGGTGGTAACTCGTATGACGGGAGGGACGCAGCGCGGGGTTGTCGTCTGACCCCGCTCGAGACATACTGGGCTTTTATGTCCCACCGTCGCAAGAGCGTGGCGTCATGCGACGCTCAAGCAACGCGTCTAACGAGTACGTTCTCTACTCGTCTATCTGTTTGCCGCTGCCTCGGCACAATGCCACAGCGCTGGGCCGCTAACGCTCTACGTCAGCTGTCTGGATCGCTGGCTGCACTGACCCGTTCATCAGGAACAGCGAAGTGTATGGCCGGCTCACAAGCTCTGGAAAAATGAATGCGCGATCGACAGGTTTATCCGTGCCAGCCCCACGGACAAGGTTAAACGTCGCGGTCGATTACCCCTGCGCCTGCCATTCCGAGGGCCAACAGCGAGATCGTGGCGAGATTCTCCCTGGTATCTCGTTGGCATTCTCCTTGCATCCTCGCCGGCGAGCGACCGGCTACTACCCCCGAAATTGCCTTTCCCAGCCATTGTTTGGCTTCTATGGCTTGCGTTCACGGTCATGGCGCCCATCCGGTCCCTTCAGCAGCGGTTGCGGTCGTATGAGTATGTGCGCTTCGCTCAGGGCCTTGGCCGACGGCGTTCGCTCTCAGCACTGTCTTCCCGGAACCACCTGCAAGTCACCGGACCGTCACCTTTAGTCGACAGTCTGTATATGAGCAGACGCGATGGGTTGTGCGCTCCTCAACCAGCCCCCATTGACCCGAACCTCAGCCAGAGTATTATCCGAAGTGCGACAATCGCGCCATGGTATGCACCGCGTACTTCCTCAATGCTGTGTCGCTTGTCGTTCATGTGCCCGCCGCAGGTCTTCAGTAACAACGCTTCTGGCAACGATGAGGGCCAACCTCGGTCGACGATGAGGGCCAGAATGCAATCGCGTCTCCAGACTGCCTTGATGCCGGTGAATACATCCTTCACGCTTGCATCGCCTCCATGCCACCCCCGCCCGTCGATCCCTTGACTGGAGCCATCGAGAATCGTCGACTGACATTATCCCTCTGTTTTTCAGAGGAGGCACATTCAGTCGTCGTCAATGATCATCCCTTCGACCCCGCAATCGGAATGCAGCACTCTGGTTCGTACATGACGTTATAATCTCTGTCTGTGGCTCATTGCCAGAACGGTCCACCGCAGGTGGATTTTGCTATTGAAGATCTCCTCGCTAAGGAAGAGGACGAGGACGAGGCCATCGTACGTTCCCTCTCGAAGCAATCGCTCAATCCGGGATTTAAGCGCTGTGCAGACCGATGAGTATATGCTCGAGAGCGACAATTCCGCATGGTCCAACGGAAGGTACACGCCCGCACAGGTGCCTGCAAATCGGGTGCGTGCGCGCGTTCAACAATTGGGCTGTCCAGTGGCTCAAGTAAGGCACCCGTCTGTCACTTGTCTCGTAGAGTGGCGGCCAATCTAAACAACTCTCCTCATAGGACGAGCTGCTGAGCTCAGAAAACGCTGCGTGGGTGACGGCACGCCCCAGCGCTCGTCAAGCCAAGCCAAAAACGCGTTCCTGGTTCGCTGCAGGGCGGAACAACCAAGCGATGTCGATGACAGGCTGTGAGGTAAGCTGCTGAGCGTGTTTGGTACTTTATCGCTAGCAGCTAACGGCCTAGTCAGCCCGAAATGCTTGACCGGGAAGATAGGGCCTGGATGTGAGCATCGCGAGCGGGAGGGTATCACTTCGTCGATGTCTGAAGACAGAAAGACGGACGTGTGATCGGCGAGAATGTGTATGGAACATTAATATTCATATGTACTCGGTGCGCCATAGCTAGGTTAGGCGTATAGTAATGGGGCGCATTCCTCCTTCAACTGTCTACAATGAGTAATTGCCTGAATGCCGGCTCATTGCAACGTCCTCCCTGTATTATGTCCGTATGGACTGCACAGGATTCACCGGCACAGGGAATATTCTGCGACGAAGGAAAGTAGTAGCTGGATTCAGGCACAAGAGAGTTGGAAACCTGTGCTTGGAAGGGTTTCATTGACCCTGCTAACACGCCGAATGTGTAGGCTCCGTGCACGACCGTGCCGCCTTGCGACGGTGATGAGTCCTGGATTGCGCAACGAAGCAAGGCACTATGTACAGTGTGCAATAACCACCATATCATCTCCTGCCGATGAGATGCACGATGCAACCAGCGTAAGCGTTTCGACGGTTGTAGATGCCCTCATCAATATTCGCCAGGCCATATGGCAGTATGGAATGGCCCTGCTTCGATACCTAGCAATAAGGACATATCAACTATCGTACCCTCAAAGCACACCGTTTCTGATATAGAACACACCTGCCTCCTCGTTGATCCCGCGTTTCACCACGCGGTCGTCGTCAGTCTCCTCCAATTGCGCCGATGGGTCCCAGAAGAGTGCCCCCCTATTTGCTCCGTTCATCTCGGATTATGAGAGAACGGTTGGGTCGTTGCCAGGAAGAATGTAGAGGGTTAGCCGTCCGGGTCATTCTTGTTCATAATAAGCTCGAGCCGATTGTCACGGCAGCGGATTGCATCGTTCACGATGAGCAGTATGTGCGTAGTACAATCAGAGTTAGCGGGAGGGGAACTTCGTCCTATTCGTTGAGCTGTAGCCATCTCGAAAGTCTGCTTATACGAGTAGGGGTAGCGCCTCGAATTATGCGGTCACCATCGTTGGATCAACCGAATTCCATTTGGTTCTTGTTGGTTGCGAAAGACGACATCTTAACTGGGTGCTGATAGATAAGACACAGAGACGACTGCATGATATGGATTTGAGTAAGTGTTTTTGACTATGATTTACGTGCAACGCCGCACTTCCAGTCGTGGAGAACGGGTCAGTCGACAGAAGGCCACCGAGGGTGACCTGGATGAGCGGCAGATAGAGATCTAGAGGCTCAGAAATGAAAGTGGAGCAACATCGTCCGACGAGCCCTATGGGCCACAGCACTGGCAAAATGTCGAATGCGACATAGTTCGAGTACAGGCTATGATTTGGACACCGTTTCCGATAGACTGTCCGAGCACGGAGTGTGCATGGGTGCGGGCTATGCAAAGCCTACCAGAGCTGCATGCACATGGGCCCTAGACCAGATGTCTCGCGATCCAGCGAACTGAAGATCAGGAAACGCAAAGGACATTGCAAAAGAAAGAGAAGCGGTTATTGCTCCAGCTCTACTTAGCCGAACCTCTCCTTCGCCATCTGCATGAACATATCCATAGTCGCTTTGTCTTTCTGCCGCAACGCCTCCGCCCGTTCGCGAGTGTCGCCCATGCGTTCATTCTTCTTCTCCTCATAGCGACGTTTGGCGGCCTCTCGCCGCGCCAACCTGAAGGAAGACTCAGAAACCTTCACGACCCATGCGCTAGTATCCGAGCTTACTGTGCTTGGAAGCTGTCGCCACCGCCCATGAGAGTAGACTCGTCCACTTCAAGGCCTTCGTCGCCCTTCTCCCTATATGCACGGTTGGCCTCTCGCTGGGCTTTCTTCTTCTCGAGTTGTCCCGCACGTCCAGGTTCCTTGGGACCCACTATCTCCTCCAGCCGCTCCTTCACCTCCTTTCGTTCGCGCTTCCGCTGGTATTCACGCTCTGCTGCGCGATACTCTTCTGCAGCCTCTTGAGCCAGGATGCGGTCGGACGCAGAGGGCATGGCGGGCCCTATCACACGCCCATTTCCTCCGGCTCGACCAGGAGTGGACTGGGTACGGTTCCGGGTGGCATTGTCTATCTCTTCTCGGGCATCGCGTAGCGCTTTCTGATCGGCATCGGAAGCCTTCGAAGCGAAGGACCACTTGTATGCCGTATGACTGGCACTCGGCGCTCGGGCGACGCCCGCGTATATGGACTCTGTAAAGAGGGTGATTGAGCATTGCTACAGATAAGACAACAAGTCTACGCACTGGGAAGTTTCCCTCGGTTCCAAGCCTAGATATCTGCATCAGGCGGGGAGAGCTGAACCGCCGTGTATGATTACATACCTTCACGAACTTGCGGAAATATCTATCCTCGACTTTGGTCAGAGGCCCGCGAATGATGCTAGCTTACGCCCACGCACTCACTTTCTGGCTCTTTCACCGGACAACTCATTGAAGTACTGGTTCAGGCCATAGACATCTAGCCACATGAGTTCCGCGTACGCCATGATCAATTCCTACACAGACCTTGCCCTTCTCTTCCTTCAGCCACAGTTGGAACTCCTCATTCTTGAGGAAATAGTCGGACTCGGATATCTCAGAGACACCTTGTGGTAGCGAGACTCCGCGTTCCGGAGAGTGAGAACGAGAACGGCCACGAGACGGTGAGCCCGAGCGGCTCCTTGAGTACGCACGTCGACGATGAGAGGGCATGATGATGATGGGTGGTCTCAAGCAAGAGCAAGACTCTGAGCGCCGCAGTCGTCGACTGCTGTGCCTAGCGCTCATCCATTGCACTACCAGATCGGAGGAGTGCCTCCATTCAAGGTTGACACCGCAATCAATTCATCAAGGCCGTAAGGTCATCCGGACGTTCTCAGATGCAGCCGTGGACAAGGCAAGCCAGCGGCGAGTCAAGACCCATAGATATACAATGTTTCCATGTTATGCGAATTGATGCATGTGCATACATAGAACATGAGAGAGGACAAGCATAAACCTCGTGAAGGATGAGACGACGGGGAGGGCGGGGAGATGCATGTTTTAAATGGTGGTCTCGTAGGGTACAGGGGTCATGGTCTGGGGCGCGTTGTCCTTTATCGAGACGGTGTGCGCAGAGCGGGGGAGAACGGGCTGGCGCTTGGGGCTGACACGCTCTGTAGATGCATCACGTCCATGAGTAGACATATGAGATACCATGGACTGTGACTTACCGCCCTTGGCCCGCGCCTCAACGTGCGCATCGTGGTTGCGCTTGACGCGGTCCAGGAACTCCTGCCTGCACTTGGAGTGCCTGATGTGCTCGACACGGATGTTGACCCGCTTTTCGATGTACCGGTTGCCGACGACCTTGTTGACAATGACGCCAACAGCGTTCGGGGTCACGTTGTAGACAATGCCAGTGCGACTGACGGCCGAGATCCCTTCAGTCAGAGGTTCGGTAAAATCGGCGGCAACCTATACTGACCCGTGGTAGTACTTGTGGGGCATGCCCTTTTGCTGAGCAGCATTGGCCTTGATGTCGACAATGTCACCAATGCGGTAGTTGACGAGGTACGTCGACAACCTGATCAGGCCATGCTCTTTGGAACGAACCTTCAGATTTCCGGCAGTTACATGCAAGGTCAAAGTTTCGCACCCTTAAAGCCCCGCTTGAACATGTCGCGCGTGCGCGCCCGGTAACCGTAGGAGTGAGGCATCTTGAGGACTGGACAGAAATGAGCTCCGGGACGTCAAGCACAGCGAGTGGGGGGAAACTAACGGTTGTCGGCGTTCTTGCTGGTGTCGGCGGCGTATGCGATAGTACAAACCTAGAATGCACCGCGGGAAATGCCGAGTGGCTGAATGCTGCTGTACAGCTGTGGCGAGCGCCGAACCTTGCATGTTTGCCGTAGTTTGGACACACGCCACAGAACAGTCCGTAAGGCCAACGCTAGGCTGCTCCGTCGTTTCCCCCATCCTCAAGAAAAATGCCTAGGTATGTCGTCGTCGTCTTCCGCAACGTCGCGGTACTAACTGTCGTCGGTCAGGGCCCCGCGGAACCACAGCAAGACGTGAGCATTTTTCTCATTCTTCAAGATCCACTAAGTGGAGGGATGCACCGTGCTGATCAGAAGCCGTGCCCCACTATCGCCTGGCGATAACTTTGCAGCTACAAGGTCCCCCGTCGTCCGTTCGAGTCGGCTCGTCTTGATGCCGAGCTGAAGGTGTGTTTGCTAATGAATGAATCGTCCCGAATCATCGCAGTTTGTGACTGCATCACTTCCAGCTCGCCGGCGAGTACGGTCTTCGCAACAAGCGCGAGATCTGGCGCATTGGTCTCATCCTGTCCAAGATCCGTCGTGCGGCCCGTGAGCTCCTGAAGCTCGATGCCAAGGACCCCAAGCGTCTCTTCGAGGGTAACGCCCTTATCCGTCGTCTCGTGCGCATCGGTGTGCTCGACGAGTCTCGCATGCGTCTCGATTACGTGCTGTCCCTGAAGATCGAGGACTTCTTGGAGCGTCGTCTCCAAACTCAGGTGTTCAAGAGCGGCCTCGCCAAGTCCATTCACCACGCCCGTGTCCTTATCAGGCAAAGGCACATCCGGTACGTGAAATGGCTATAGATTTCCAGCTACGTGTACTGAAGTCCCATGTAGTGTTGGCAAACAGATTGTCAACGTCCCCTCTTTCGTCGTCCGTCTCGACTCTCAAAAGCACATCGACTTTGCCCTTACCTCGCCATACGGCGGTGGCCGCCCTGGTCGTGTCAAGCGCAAGCGCATGGCCGCCGCTGCCAAGAAGGAGGAGGGTGGCGACGAGGAGGACGAGGAGTGAATGAGTCGACTCACCACCATCTATTGCTGTATGTCCAGTACTTTTCATGTGGGTCCCTATGTATGGCTACGTATGCAACGTCCATGCGTTCTGCAGGCTCCCGGGATTGGCGTCTTGGTCCGACTCCGCGTGTTGTATACTACCACCCTCAGCCTGCGATACGAACCTCCGCTACCGCGTTGTTCAGTCCCATCTCTGACTGTAATATTTGGTCTGCTTATGCATGATACGTAAGGTCAGATGGAGCTCTTATTTAGTAGCAACGCGATCTGCTCTCTATGTGCATCACAATTTCAGCCAGCGATTTCGACTGCTAGGTAAGCCCCAAGCTTCTCCATACCACCCGTTTCGCATTCACTATCTTTGTAACAGTCATTATGTTGCTTGGTCGACGCGGCAACCGACGTGAAGTCGCAGTCCCGTATAGCATTTCTGTTATTTCGAGTGCTTTATATTTCGTAACCGTAATTACTTGGATAGCCACAAAATTGGTGATTTCTTTTTGCACTGTGCATGTACATTACATTGCAATAATGCTTATACTTGAATCACCTCAGCGCTAAGTCCAACCATCTACGCCATCCTGAAATTCCGTGAAGAGATTGATGGGGAACGCGTTCGCCATTGCGGTGTAACCGGCAACATTGGGGTGCAAGAAGTCGCCAGAGTTGAAGTCATTCCTGAGCTGACTTGGCACGGTGGCGTTGCGGACCACGGCATCGAAATCGATCACGCCGTCGAAGAGGCCACTAGTACGAATGAACGAGTTGACTCGCTGCCGCGTCGCCTCGCGTATAGGACTCGAATACGGCTGGATCGTGGTGCTGAACCCGGGAGCACTGAAAGGCGTGATGGTGGCGCCGAAGATGGGGAGTTGCGCTGCATGCGCGCGGACGATGAACTGCTTGTACGCCGCGATAACCGCGTCGCCGATCGCTTGCTGCGCCTCGGTAGTATCGTCGGCGGTCCCGATGTCGTTCACGCCCTCAAAGACGACGACGTAGTTGATGCCTGGCTGGGAGAGGACGTCCCTGTCGAAGCGGCCGAGCGCGTTCGGACCAAGCCCGTCTGCGAGGATACGGTTTCCGCCAGCGGCTTGGTTGGCGAACGCTAGCGTGTTCAGAGAGGGATCCTTGGATGCGTGGACCCGGTTCCACAGAAGGTCAGGCCAGCGGTTATTCTTGTCTGTGTCGCTACCGCGTCCGTCGGTGATGCTGTCGCCGACGAATGCGACAGTGCGCTCCGTTTTCGGAACCCAAGCTTCGAGGGTGCTTATGAAGTACCTGCAAACACGGTTAGGGTTAGGTGTATGGGGATGCTGAACAGGACAGACCAATGCGCGACATTCTGAAGGTCGGGGCCGGTCAGGTTCGCTGCCGTGGCTTGGTTCCCAAAGGTCATCCAGATTGTCGTCCTGCTCCCGGGATGGCTCGTGATGTCATTGCTGACCTGACCCGAGGCCAGGTACAAACTGATGCTAAGGTCGGTCCCTGCAGCGACCTCGAAGTCGATGGGGTCAGAGACCACAAGTGCTCCGTTGGGGACGGTGAACGACGGCGAACCGCTGAACGTGAGCTTCTTCACCGTGTGGGTGTCGATCGCCGACGTTCCTGTGGCACCACTCAATGGCCGCGCGATCGTTGCTTCAGTAATGGGGAGGGAGGTCGTGCCGAAGGCATTCGAGATGCGCAGGCGGATATGAGGAGAGGTGGCGGTGACACGAATGGTCTGCCGGATGGTGGTGTTGTTGAAGACGAGACCTGTGGTGTTGAATGGCGGGTTCGGGAGGTTGGCCGCCTCCGTTAGCTGGGGCATCGCCGTCCATGCCGCGATCCAGTGACCCGGCGAATGGACCTTGCTTGCCCTCACTTCCCCAGCGCTATGAGCAACGGTGATGGAGACCGCACCGAGGACGATCACAGAGAGGCGAGCAATCAACATGCTGAGCAACTTTTGGGCTCTGCCAGTGGGAGGATGGCGACTTCCCTTGCCCCTTCAACGCCTCCTCTAGCAAGCTAAATATTCCTTACAAGCATCACGCCTTGCAACAGGTGACCCCAACACCGACAGGATTTCTGCGATGGCGGCCACTGTTAGCATAACTTCGACGTCCGCATTCAGAGACACCGAAGTTGGTCCGGGCGGGCCGACGCGTCGCGAGGCGTTAGAGCGCCCTTGCCGACCGCTTCTCCTCCCGTAAACCGTCACATGGCCGCGAAGTACCACCAGGTCGTCGACATCAAGACAGAAATATTCTTTCCACCCCGCTCAGCCACAGTTTGACCCTAGGGGCCTGACTGCCATGTGGTCTGCAAGGTATAGATAAGCGTGCAGATATGTATACGTGACGCGAACTTGAATAAGGCCCACGGCGCGCCTGAAGTCCTGCGTCGGAACGACATCGTAGCGTGCAGTCAGTCAGATTCGTCTCATGTTTCGTACGGGGCCCGGTCGTGCTAACGTGACCAACAGCTGGCCGACACTTGCAATGGCGTTCCCCACATCAGCACTTCTGTTGCTTCTCACCGCCTGCTCGGGGGTATTTGCAGGTGGTCTCGAGCCACAAATACCCTCCGTCGCGTCATTCAAGCCTTCCAACGGCGCGTTCGAGCTGGCTCCGATCGTTCAAATCGTAGTGGACATCAAGTACGCGGCTCGCGGCACTCCGTCGCTCCTGGATTTTGCGGGCACGTTTCGCGACGATCTTCAAGCCGTCGTCCCTTATGTAGCTCTTGCTCCCGTTCTGGAGTCGCCTTTCGTCCCAGACATCACGTTCGGCATCCCGACCATCTACTTGACGTTGGACACCGCTCACGAGTACAAGCTATTCAATGGCAAACCAACCGACGAGGGCTACAACATCCAGGTCTCAAAGAGCTCCGTGACGATCACGGGTTCGGCACCTCTTGGCGTATGGTGGGGAACGAGAACTCTCTTACAGCAAGCTGCACTCCAGCTTGGCCAGGGTAAGAAGAAAGTGTCTTTCCCCGCTGGCAGCATCTCCGATTCCCCTGGGTGGGAAGTGCGCGGTTTCATGTTGGATGCCGGAAGACATTGGTTCGAAGCCTCTTTCATCGGTATGTTTGCAGTTTCGACTCCGAGCTATGTCACCATGCTGACCTTGTGGTTTGTACTCGAGGCGATTTGTGCATTTACGCCTCGTTCTTCAAGATCAACGAGCTGCACCTGCACGCATCGGACAACTTGTGGAACCCGGCGTTTCTGTATGGCGAGGGCAATGAGGGCTGGAAGCATCTCTACGCCGCGTTCCGGTTTCAGCCGCCTCCGGGTTCTCCTATCGAGGGCTTAGTGCCGAGGAAGAATGAGAGTTGGACAAAGCAAGACTTCGCAGCGATGCAAACGACCTGCGCTAAACATGGTGTCACCATCATGCCCGAGATCGACACGCCGGGCCATTCGCTTGTTATCAACCAGTGGAAGCCCGAGCTGATGGAGAACGGCGCACCGGACCATCTGAACCTCTCCTACCCCGAGACGATCCCGACCATCAAGTCGATCTGGGATCAGTTTCTGCCCTGGTTCTCTGCCTCGGAAGTCTCGATCGGCGCAGACGAGTACGACGCTTCCCTCGCGAATGACTACATCAGCTTCGTAAACGAGATGTCCTCGTACATCGCGTCGAAGGCTGGCAAGTCGATTCGTATCTGGGGTACGAACGAGCCCTCGAAGACGATGTCGGTCTCAAAGGACATTACCATCCAGCATTGGGACTTCCCTGGTGACGACATCCCCGTCCAACTCCTGAAGAAAGGCTACCGCGTCATCAACTCTGAACAGTTCTTCCTTTACCTTGATGGCAAGACGTCCGAGGACAACCAGTTCCCTCAGGAACTGAACCAGGACCTCATCTGGGCTGGCGCGCCGGGCGGCAAAGGATGGGCGCCGAACATCTTCTCCCCCACTGACCCGACGAACAACACGACGCCGGACGACCCGAACCTTCGCGGCTCGATCTTCGCCCTCTGGAACGACTGGGGCAACAATGCGACGACAGCTCTCGAGATCTACTACCAGCTCGCTCGTAGCATCGCCGTCTTCGGAGAGAAGGCTTGGGCCGGCAGCGACGTCCGTCAGACGCAGCTCACACGGGCCCAGTTCGATGCCGCTTATCCTCTGCTCAACGCCGCGGCGCCTGGACAGAACCTGAACCGCGTCGTCAAGTCCGTCCATGGGAACATCGTGCTCGACTTGCCCGGAGCCTACACATCGCTAAAGACTCTCATTCCCTCCGTCGGCCCACCCTACACCCTCTCGTTCAGCGTGAAGCCAGACTCGAAGGCGGCCAGCACGGGCCTTCTGTTTTCCGGCGCAGACTCGAAGTTACACGTTGCCAATCTCACTTTCGAGGCGACAGGCCAGCTCTACGCCCTCGGTTACGTTCTTCCCACCAACAAATTCACCTCCGTCTCTGTTCACGCCACGCGCGAGTACACCTACGCGATCATAAACGGAGACAAGGCGAACCCGCACTACTGGTACACCCTTATGGACATCTGGGGCGACTACATGGCTCTGGGCAATATGTCGTTCGCCGCTCCGACCGCTCAGATTGGCGGAGACGGGTTCCGCGGCACGATCAAGGACATCAAGCTGACGTTGGGTGGGTAGAGTCGCGGAAGGCGGCTTGTTTGTGGTACGGAGCGGTTGGCTTTGATCGCATGGCGATAGTGCTGGCACCCACAGCCAACTTCAGTTCACATAATGTACACATCTTATGGTACAAATCAAGAGGTAACAGTGGTGCCAAGAAATGCGAAGCGTGCTTCTCCAGCTACCGCCCGCGGATCTACCGGCGGTGCGGCTCACTCAGTCTATCAAGGAGACTCCTACCAGCCGTCCTTGCGCCATCTCCTTTTTCACTGGGTGGCGGATCCCTCGACGTCCTCGGGCGAGCAGGTAAGCTGGGATGCAAGAATGGCCGTGCAGGCAAGCCTGCGCTCGGCGGTGGATGCTGACTTCCCCGGGGTGGTCGTTCGCCAGCACTTGAGGGTCCTGGTCCAGAGCGAGCGTACTGCCTCGGAGGGTATGGTTGCTGTGCCACCGAAGGTGGAGGCCGCCGGCCGCCCCCAGATGGAGGACGGGAACGTTCAACTTCTGCCAAGGCGCGCGTCAGCTTGCCGGAAGTGACGACGTCCTTCAGCAAGGCGCGATGCGTGAGAGTCTGGGTACACTGGAATCAGTATCGGCGAGATACAACCATCGTTGAGGCGAAACGGACGCACAGACTGAGATATCCCCAGCACAGTGCCGAGAATGTTGGAAGGGATTGGGGAAGGTGCGAATGGCTGGTTCTGCAGTAGCATGTGCGCTTCGCGGAATAGAGCCCTGATCGTCGTGATTTTGCTCGTTGGTCGGCCGACGTCATTCTCTGCCCGTGGACACATTCGCGATTAGCTCGCTGTCCAGACTTTGTCCATGCTTACCTGGGTTTAAAAGACACTCGATACACAGCTTTTCAGGATGGGTTGCGTTCGCCCAACCCTTGTCTTCCTTCGGTAGGAGCTTTCCTTGCGTGACAGAGACGTATGACGTCGCATACGGAAACACATCCGCGTAGTAATCCAAGAAATCCATCAGGAGAACGCCGAGGCTCTCGCTCGCCAACGGCTGCTCGACGAACTCGACGGGCCGCTTCATCGGGTTTAACTGCAGGAAGCTGATGGCGAGACATATCAGTCCGTAGCTGCTCAGGCCACTGCTTGATGCTGAGTTGAGACCGTGCCGCGTGAGGAGGCACTTGAGTACCAGAACGAGATACCGAAGAGCGGGCATCCGCTCGAAGTACCCCCGCAAGATTGGGACAGCCCTCAAGCCGTCTGTTGCATTCAAACTGATGTCGACCTTCAGCGAACCTGCGCAGAGAAGACGGTCACTGCACGTTCCCATAGCGTCGACGACTCCTGGAGGTCTTACCGAGATCGGGCATCGTCGTGAATGAGATGACCGGCACGCGGGCGCGGGCGACGACTTGAACGTGGTCTGTGACGCGCGAATTTCGCATCAAGGCTGCGAGCTGGAATAGAACCCGCTTCTTCGTCTCGTCATCATAATTGTGCGGAGTGGTGATGGCGAGGTCCGTGTCGCTGCACGAACACACACAGCATGAGCACGGGGCATTTCCAGAACGAGGACATGGAACGACGTACCCATCAGGCAGGTACAAGTCCTGCGCGACGCTCCCGAACGGGTCGACTGTCGCCTTCGGTAACCTCCGCTTCACCACTTCTGCAACCTGTGCGATGACCATAGCGCGCGCATGGCGCTCGTCGGGCGTAGGCGAGATGTACTCGTAGAACGCGACTATCTCGTCGTGCAACCTGTTCGCATGCGTCACGTACACCCAGAAAACACACGGTGCGCAACCTACCTCTGCTCCTTGCTCTCATACTCTGTCGTCCCGAGCTTCTCGACCCATGGCATAGTATACACCTCGGCTGGTGCATCACTCGGGACTGCTTCCCCGTCTTCCGTACCAGCGGCTTGATTAGTAACACGCTTACGCCTTGGTCGCCTTTTCCTCTTCTCTTCCACTTTGTTGTCGGTCGCTTGGGCAGTCGTAGGACGCTCCGGGAGATGGCTTGGGCCTGCGACCGCAGCAGAAGTACCGACCGAGTCCCTAGAGGCCAGTTCAATCGACAATCAGCACAGTTTTGCCAGCATAGCCAGTTGCACCCCTGCGCACATATTATGAAATTGGAATATAAGACGTCTGTATGAGGAATATGTGAGGATAGTATTGAGGGCGGGTATATGCAGGTCGAAGTCGCCGCACGGTATAGAGTTCGGACGCAATGTACATACAACGGGCGCCTGCTTGCAATAGCCGCAAGTAGCAACGCGATCAGGTGACAGTCGCGTCGCGCGTTAATATGTTACCCTGGAGTCACTCAGTCAGGGCTATTGTGAGGCCAGGGTCCCGTGGCATTTGTAGCTGGTCAACACTACGCCGATTCCTCAAGAGAAGCGCAAGTGCAGAACACATCGAGTAAATGCTATGACGAACAAGACGTAGGATTGTGAAAGTGTGATACATTGCACGAGCACAGCTACTTCTCAAACATACATCACCCCTTTGATTCTATACGACCTCTTTCAATTCGAAGACATCACTTCTTGAGGAGAGCGGGGGCCTGAGTGCCGGCAGAGAAGCCCTTGTCGCCAGCATAGACGCTCTTTCCAGCAAGCTCCTCTCTGTGAAGACGATCGAGGTCAGCACTGTACGCAAAGGCGAAACACAGCATATCAACGCACTCGATGCGGAGAAGCTGGTTGTACTTGGCAACACGCTCACTGCGAGCGGGCGCACCAGTCTTGATCTGGCCGGTGCCGAGGGCAACGACGAGGTCGGCAATGAGCGTGCTTTCGGTCTCACCGCTGCGGTGGGAGACCATGACACCCCAGCCATCGGACTGCGCAAGCTGAGCACTAGATTATGGAACAAAGTCAGCTCAATGCTTTGAGCACCAGACATAGCAATGTACTCACGCCTGGATCGACTCGGAGATGGTGCCGATCTGGTTGACCTTAAGAAGGAGGCCGTTGCAAGCCTTCTTCTCGATGGCGGTCTTGATGCGGAGGGCGTTCGTAACGGTCAAGTCATCGCCGACGATCTGTAGGGTACTCTGCGAGGTGAAGTGAGACCACGCCTCCCAGTCATCCTGATCGAAGGGGTCCTCAATCGAAATGATTGGGTACTTCTTGGCATAGCTGATGTAGAGGTCCGCGAGCTCCTTGCCAGAAATCCACTTCGTGGGGTCGGAGTTGGGGTTCTTGAAGTCAAGGTCGTACTTGCCGTCCTTGTAAAATTCGGAGGAAGCGACGTCGAGCGCGATCTTCACCTTGCCCTCGTAACCGGCCTTCTTGATAGCTTCGACGAGGAGCTCAAGAGATTCCTCAGCGCCCGAGACATTGGGAGCGAAACCACCCTCATCGCCGACGTTGACGGCTTTCGCTCCATTTTAGCATAGCAGCGGCTCTGATTCGGCTAATAACTCACCATCGATGCCGTATTTTGCGCTGATGACCTTCTTCAACGTGTGATAGGTCTCAGTACCGATCTTCATGGCCTCAGCGAAGTTAGCAGCACCGGTGGGGAGAAGCAGGAACTCTTGGAAAGCGAGCTTGTTACCCGCGTGCGAGCCACCGTTGATGACGTTGAAGGCAGGCGTTGGGAGAACGAAAGGCGCCTTGACACCCGCAAGGTCCGCAAGGTGCTGATACAGGGGAACACCCTTCTCCGCAGCACCAGCCTGGGCGACGGCAATGGAGACACCAAGGATGGCGTTCGCGCCCAGCTTGCCTTTGTTGGGGGTGCCGTCGAGCTTGATGAGGAAGTCATCGATCTCCTTCTGGGAGGTGACGGGGAGACCAGACTTGATCAGCTCGGGGCCAATGATGTCGTTGACGTTCGCAACGGCTCTGGAAACGCCTACGCATGGACGATTCTTATCAAGGAGGAATTCTCGTGCCAGAGGTTACGAGAACATACCTTTGCCAACATACGCGTTCTTGTCGCCATCACGGAGCTCGACGGCTTCGTGGATACCGGTGGACGCGCCTGAAGGGACGGAGGCGCGGAAGAGACCTGAAAGAGTGTCAGTTCCGCTGCGGAAGTGTATGGCGTCGCGTTTGCGCAGCGGGAACGGAGCGGTATGCGGCTTCTCGAAGAACGCAGACTGCATGCATGCACACGGGCCAAATCGTGCTCCCAGCAGTGAATCTCCTCGTAAACGCGTCTATTAGCGTTCCTTCATGCCCAGGCTTGCAGTTGTCTGGGAGGCCCTTGAGCCCATGCATGGATGTAGTCATTGGTCCCAGCCGCGTTCCGCCCGGTAACCGCGACGCGTTCCGATGTATGACCGCATACCTTTAGCCGTGTAGAGGTCGACCTCTACGGTGGGATTACCACGGGAGTCGAAGATCTACGCATACAAAGGTCAGGCTGACCGTCTGCAACACGCCGAGTCGTCGAGAACTGACCTGGCGAGCGTGAACTTTGGTGACGGACATATCGATGGATGGTGGAGGGCAAGAGAGGGAGCTGATGGCCCCTTGCCCATCCACTCGCGTTCTTTTATCGCGCAAGATTCTCACGCTTTGGGCGCTTATCTATGCCCCATTCGGAATAAGCCCTCGAGCCATGGGTCCTCGAGCGATGATGCTGGGATCCGATTGCCAGGCTGCAGCAGTTCGTCGGCCGTTCGTTCTCCTTTCGCTTGAGCCATTCCTGTTGATTGGCCAGCTCTCGAGCTGTCGAGTCAGTGCCTAGGTGGGTCCACATCCTCTCATCCATCTGAACTCTAGCCTCATGTGCCCGAGCCGAAGCTTACCTGCCTCCGGCTTGGCTGCTGCGATTCGCCTTCAGGGCGTGCTCAATATGAATGAGCTAATTGGATCCTCCATAGCTCTAATATGTGCATGATGTCTAGATTGGTCATCGAAACTGCATTAGTCCAGACTCCACACAAACCTAGAAGGTAAGTGGGGCTGCAGCCAGATTGGCGGTAGGCTATGTCAATGGGTACTGTATATCCTTGTATCCTCGGTTTCCCGCAGCGTCGGTTGTATAATATGGCACATCTGCCGCTTTGGCCCTGGATCCTATACACTGCAGAAATCATGCACATGACAGTAGCTCACATACATGCTTTTCAGCTGCGTCATGCACGGTGCATACGACAATTTAGCATTATCTTCGGCCGGACTAGGGTCCTGATTTTTGGGGCAAGGTGGCAGGCTACAGAATGATCTCGGCAGTCGCTGCGGCAATGGACCTTCTTGCCGTTCTCTAAGTGATCCAAGTGGCAAGTTTTCCTTCGCAGAAGACGTATTAGGAACTCATCATCGCTACCCGCAGCGCCATCTTAGGTCACTCCACCCATCGTCGCAGTCCTTCATGTTCATGAGGGGACACTGTAGGCGCATATGGGTATGAAAAGCACCGGTCGAGGTAGTTAAAAATGACTTTCACCACCGACAGGAGTGATTTCGGGTAAGTAGTGATTGAGGGCGACAAATCACCACTACGGAAACACCTGCGGGGGTGTTTCTGCGCGCTGAAAAACACCCCGGCGCTTGCCGCATAGAATGACCACGGTTCGAAGTGTATTCCAACCGGCTCAGGCGCCTATCGGACGTCGTACCGCGCGTCCTCGAGCTCGAGCTCATATAGCTAGTACTGCCATCCTCGAGCTCCCGCTACCCTCACAGCTTCACTTTGACTTGGCCGGTCTCCTGTATGCATCAGGCATCGAGTATACACTTCCCGCTTGTCTTCCCCAAACGTCGACCATTACACTGTCAAGGCCCTAGTACCCTGAGGATGGTCGTTAATGTGAGCCATTTCACAAATCCCTTTTGCACGGTATCCTCGCAAACTGGTATCAGCTTGATAGGGCTCCTCTACCCTCAGATACCAACTACACGCCATTCTGCTATTTGGCGTTCTTGGACGTCGTTGATTGCGCACACATTCAAAGCTTCGTGGTGGTGATGTTGCGAGCTATGGCCTGGGCCTGTGTCTGCTCGCGACCTCCCGACCTCCCGAGCTCTCTAGATCTTCCAAGTCCCTCTCCATCCTCGACCCTCTGTTGTACTCAGACACCTCTTGAGCTGTAGCATGTATATAGAGTATGGCTGGCAATATGTATGTACAAGTGGGTGCCAAAAGTATGGAAACATTACCATATATAGGGGGTGACCTCAATGAATGTATTTAGTTTTCTCAGTCACGTATCCCTTCTAGCCAGCCAATGTTTGTATATATTAGAGTTCACAATGCATAGATTCAGAAGACCTTAATAGTTCCACCCTTCTTCTCAATCACAGCCTCTGGCACACGACCCATCTTCGATGTCACCCTCCGAATATCCTCCTCTGTCAACTCCTCCCAAGCCTGCCTTGTTGCCTCCCACAATGCGTTAATAGATTTGTATGCCCCGGGCGTGCATTGGACTTTGCACTTGAGTTCGAACCAGATGCGTTCAATTGGGTTGAGGTCAGGTGAACGAGCGGGATGTGCAAGGCGCTTGATGCCAAGTCAAGTTCGAGCCTCTGCAGCGAGCTTGCTGTTGTGGGCTGGGGCACTATCATCTACCACCAGCATCTTCTTGTCACGTTCCTTCTCACAGTCCTTGTAGAACTGGAGGAGGGGGCCTTCAAGGACTTGCGTGACATACCCCTCCGCATCCAGACCACCCCACTTATGGTCCTTGGGTGCTTTACCCTTCAACCGTGGGAGATCTAGATGCACCAGGGGGCCCTTCTTCCCATATGCAATGCAGCCCCAGACCATGATTCCACTCTTTGTGTTAGGGTGGGTATAGACCATCGTCTCAGAAATATCTGCCTCTCCCTCGAGACGGGTCACCCGCAGATGGATAACCTCCTCCCCTAAACACAAAGCAGACTCATCAGTCCAGATGACACGCGTCCAGTCCCTGAAGCGGTTCCAGCGTGCCCATTGGACACGTGCACGTCTTGCTGCTGCGGATAGGAAGGGCATATGACGTGCAAGATAACGATGATACCCCGCATCATAGGCAACCTGGCGCACCTGTGAGGTTGTGTAACCCCCTGCTTCCTCAGTGACCTGCCTCCAGGTGTCAAAACAGTGGGTTTTGATAGTATGAAGGATGAGGCATTTATCACGGTCAGAGAGGGAGCTGGGGTGGCCAGAGTGAGAAAGAGAGCAGAGGGTTTTGTAGAGCTAGTGACAGCGAACAGTTTTATAGCAGATAGATTTAGCCACTCCAAGTTGCTTGGCTATCTTGTCATAGGTCCAGCCTGCCTTGCGGTAGGCAAGAACCATAGCACGCTTGGGGGATGAGAGTTCCGATGTGCCAGCAGGAGCCATGGTAGTAAGGATGTATTAAGAGAAAAAACAAAAATTAGCAGACGCGCTCTTTTGGGCGCTTAATGTCACAGCGTGATGTCACATGTTTCCATACTTTTGGCACCCACTAGTACATCTAATTATGGTCATCCTCGTCCTCAATAGCAAGAGCCCGAGTAAGCGAACCACTATGGTCTACAATGCCCCAGCCACGGCTCTTCGTGTCCGCTACACGGCCCACAACGCACTGTATACATGTGATATCAACTAAAGAGAGAGGGCCATACTGTGAATAGTAGTGGATGTCGAGGCGTGGATGACTACTGTCCACGGCACACGACTTGATGGCCGCCAGGAATATTGTAGTAGGCCTATCCAGCTCGAGAGTCCTCAGAGTCTCAGGAGCGTTGAAGTGGAGGCTAACGATGTGTTCTAAGTGTCTATAGAATGTACGTAGCTCGTATTTGGGGGCTTTCCTCCGGTGTTGGGTATGCTTGTCAACATACACCTCATACTGGTGGTGGCACGATCACCTATACATGAGTATCTGATGATGCATGGGCTAGAAGTGGCAAGATCACTCACACGGACGTATGTTTGGTCTCGTTGGTCCTGGGTTGTCTTGACAAGGGTGGCAGCATGGGCAGTATCTCCATCAGGCAAAATATGAACCTTCCCCCACACGTCGATCTCTCGGGGTAAGAGTTTGCAGATGATGGCCGGGTGTGGGCCTCCGAATTGGGTCACTAGACATCCAACGATCTTGTCTAGCAGGCCCTTGTCAGGGACTAACTGCCGGTGTGGTGGCATGAGAATACAGGTGGGATCTGTTCAAGGAATCCAATAGGTCATAGTTGCTGGCAAGCAAGTGCTCGGGTAACCACTTACAATCAGTGTGCTGCAGCTCTCCAGGACATGACTGATCTACTGTGAGAGGTCGCAGACGGAGCTCTTCATGTAAATCGTACTTGAGCTTGACCTGGCTGAGTTGACTGAGAGCGAGTACACGCTTGTCAATGCTCGACCAAGGGTGGTGTCGGCTCTTTATTGCGGGTTGAAGCATGCCGCAGAACTGCTCCATAGGAAATGCCCAGGTCGCCCACATGGGACCACAGGCCGTTATGCCATCTGAAAGATGGAGAAGGGTATGCATGGTCACTGGGCATGTTGAAAGGCGTTTGGGAGAATATTGATAGTAGTATCTATGAAAAGGAGAAAACCGGTCAGCGATTCAAAGCCATGAAGAATCGGATGAGCCCAAGTGCTTACTTCTCATACTTGTGGACCCAGTCAATGAATCCGAAATGAAACCGTCTGAAGCTCATTGCTTGTGAGCTCGAATTGCAGGCATAGATTCAGAAGCTCCACAAGGGAGACAAAGTGATTGTAGTAGCGGGAATGGATGAAACGTGCCCGCAAGAGGACAGGTGCGATGTAGAGCGTCCAGAGAGACCAAGCATTGGCAGTGCAGGAGCTTCAATCTTGAGAGATGTCACCTAGCCGGGGCCCAAAGATTAATGGAAGTGTGTCACCAGAATGAGCGGTCGCTTCACCAATCGCATCCCAGACAGTCTTGGTGAACTCATATTCACCCTGGCCTTCATCAAGGCCCTTGAATTGACCAGTCCAGAGGGCGACAAGATAAGGCATCAGATTCTCCCAGATAAGGTGCATGAAGTCAAACGGGAATGAGTGGGGAAAGGAGAGGGAGGGGAGATGGCTGAGAAGGGGCAGGCCCTTGATGCCATATGTCTTTGCAAGGCGGTCAGCCTCCACATTTGTCGACGCATGCATCACTTCCTGAGCTTGTGCAATGAACACATCATGAGATCACATGGGAAGGGCATCTGCAGCATATCAAGCAACAAACTCAGCAGGTTAGTTCTGGACCACAGGATGTCGGTGTTGGTCAAGGGGAACATAATGAGCTGGATTTCTTGAATTGGGGATCCAAAGGCCTTGAATCATGCACATACGACACGGGTGAAGGCCATTATGGCCCTTCATTTGCATGACCATCGATACCGCAGGCATGTCACCAGAAACCAAGATGAGATAGGCATGAAGAGAGAAGGGGCTCGAGGTTGTGATGTCAAAAGCTGGCACACCAACAGAGAGATGGAGTAGCTCCTCCACCGCAGGGGAGAGGAAGGAGTCGAAGTCCTTTGGCTTCTGCGGACCTGGCACGACACAGAGGGGGATGATATTGTCCTTGTGGAATCGGAGTTCAGGAGGGAGATTATAGTTAAACAGAATGATGGGCCATGCGGTCTTCTTCCGTCAGCGCCAAGGGGCGAACCCGTCCGTGGACAGTCCAAGCGCAATGTCCCGGCAGTCTGCAAAGAATCTATAGCCAAGCTGTTGGCCATCGACGACAATGTATCGTGTGCAGAGATCCTTGTAGTGTGAGCCGTCGAAGACATCGGCAGTGGAATTGGGATCAGAGATGTAGTCTGCTCGGTAGAACATGTTTTCAGTGGTGCACCAATGTCAATAGAGGACAACGAGTCGCGATTCCATAGGGATGTACATGAATTGCCGACGGGGTTTACCGTATGCATCAAGCCGTGATGTTGCACAATATACACACATTTGAAGGTCGGTGAGGGGACCAGTATATGCCATACAAGAGTTGATGCAACAATTGTAGTACTGCGCCTAAATTCCTGAGAGGAATGTGATCCGGGCCTTGATCTTGTGCAGGCTGGGAAGTCTAGCAGTAGGAAAGACCTGTGGAAGCTCGGCAAATGCATCCTCGCTCAGGTTATGCTTCACAAGAAAAGCCAATGTGTGGAGGATCGCCTTGTCCTCCTCAGAGAGCTGGTTTTCTTCTCAAAGAATGATCAGAACACTAGCACTCACATACCAGCAAATTCTGACGGATGTACCGAGTTCTGCCACTTCACGCATGAATTGGCCATGTAGCCTGTCACATGCACCCATGTCGAGTCCATACACCTCCTTGTCCTCGTTGCTTTCCTCCTCGAGCTCAGCATTGTCCCAATCCAAATCCCAATCGTCTGAGTCTTCACCCTCAATCGAGTCGGGTTCAGCCTCTTCCTCGACGGTCACTCTGTAGCGTTGCTGATGAAGCTTCTGACAGAGACCGTCCATCATATTATTTGCAAGACCCTTTGCACCGATCCTCCGCATCCATATCTGATCTGTCAGGCTGTCCATGGTCCCCATCTTCTTGCCATGACAGGGCTGCCTCAGGAGAGATCGGATCTTCGCAGGGAGGTGGGCTCGCCTTAGATCTGCCCCTGAGAATTAGCCTGTCCCCTGTAGTGGAGAGGGTCTGGGACTCACGAGTAGCCTGTGTCAGTAATGATAGGTTGTGACGGTGCTTGCACAGGGACAAGCAGTCGGCATCGATGTACTTGTGCAGCACGTATGTGAGGGGCTGCTTGCGCCCTGCGGTGTCGTTGTGCCGTACTCAATGACACAAGGCTCTGGCAACATGGGCACTGAACCTTCTTCTGGTGTTTTGCAAGACTTGATTTGGCCCGTGAAGTGGACACTTCGGCTGCTGATCTGACCATTCTGAATGCCTCTACATGAGCAACCCTGAGGCAGCTGTTCGTTGACATGCTTACTTTATGAGTTTAATTGGTGCTGTGTGCCTAAACGGACAGAATGCCATGCCATGTGCAGAAGCAGGTGCAGAAGTGATATGATAATTGAACCAGGTAGAGCAGTAAGGTGCAAGTACAAGTACATCGATGTTTGCCCAGGTGAAGGCCCAGGCCGAGGCCCGTGAGAAAGGCAAGCTGCCACCAGAGCAAAGCAGAGGCAGTGGGTGACCTCAGAGCACCGCAGTCGGCACCGGCGTAGGGGCTGTTGAGCACCTCCTTCACCATTCCCCACCATCCTGTACAACTACGACAAGGCTCCGCTTTCCCTGCAGTGAAAACCTGTCGAGCATGGCTCAGTCAAAGAACAAGGAAAATGAAGGACTACTCGCCAAGAAGATGGGTGTAAACACTGGTAATCGCAATTCCAAGTCAGCAAAGAGAGGGGGTGCTGGAAAGGATCACACCATTGCATCGAAGAGGACAGACCTGCATACACATCAGAATCGTTCAGCCACTGATGCGCAGTTGGAGGCAAATCAGTCACAAGTCTAGGTCAGTCCCAATCAGTTACAAGCCGAGATTGCTGCCTTGACTGGTGCGTTGACTCCTGTACCTGGACGCCATTCACAATCATGATCAGACAATCTATTCAGCTCAGATCAGAGAGGAGAAGGCTGCACGCAAGCAGCTTGAAGCAGAGCTGTCGAAGATGAAGAAATGTACTAAGAGGATCACACCTATCCCAAAACCGCGCGGAATAGTTGGAAAGGGCCTCAAGCTCCGTCAGGAGATGCGATTGTTGAATAATAGGACACTATATCTGACATGCTTGGTGAGTAGTAGATGCCAAGCACTGAGATGAGCATACCTTACCTATATGCCGGTGTCATTGTTGCAGATGACCGTACGCAACCTCTGCCTCGCGAGTCGACTTGACTGGAAGAAGGGCATCAGGGAACAAAGTCCTACAGTGCTTGAAGCACTCTACGAAGTGGTCAGTGCGGCAGTGTATAGGCCATCCGCTGAGCAGTAGCTGACGGGACCTAGGCTTGAGAAGAGTAACCGTACCTGGCATGCTTTACGAATGACTGGGCGACAGCTCAAATCCTGATCCAATTTATGGCAAACCATCACAAGAATGCCATCAGGACAGGGCAAGTGATTGTTTCATTTGATGCCAGTGGATGCCGCTACCTCCAGGATGTCAAGGTCGTCCCGAAGGGGCCTGTCAAGGCTGCAGAGGACCAGGCCGGGGCAGAAGAAGACGAGGACTTGGATGCTGGCTTTGGAGACGATGAGGAAGAATTCGGTGCCAACGAGGAAGGAGCCAAGGGTGACCAGGATGAAGATTTCGAGGAGGATCCTGACGAGGATATGGGGGATGGGAACAAAGATGAAGAAGATGCGCAGAACCATCAGATCGCCAATCGCAGCGTGAAGTGCTCACATAACAGGCCGAACGCTCACCATCCCAGCACTGACGAGTCGAATCCATCTGGCGGTGAGGATCCGGATGAGCTAGACGAGCCAATTCTTCCTGTGGCTAAACGTTGCAAGCTCAGAAACATCGTCACCCAAAGGGCTTGAACTACTCTTATTTCTGTCTATTGGAATGCCAATGTACAAACAGTGTTTGTAGTCAATTAGTATATATAGCTGTGGGCGAGAATGGCGTCTGAATGGGCACGATGGACGGGAATGCGAGCGGGATATCTGACTGCAGCTCACAGAAAAATCGCACCTTGCCGGGTTGATTTACTACAGCCCAGCTTAAACCCCGTTGGGGGTTATTTTTCGTACCTTTGCGGGCCTCTGCACAACCACTGCGCTGGTGGTGAAATCGGTTATTTTGACGCTGAGAATCACTACCTGTTGGACACCCGATATGCGGGTTATTTTGACCACCCATGATCTTAATTCACCACCACCCCTGGTTGATTTCGTCACTAATACGGGGGTTATTTTCAAACCCCGTCCTTGTTCACAGAGGGAGCAGTCCTGCATCATGTCATCGAGGCGTCTCTCTGAAACTACTAGTGTACAATGCATTCCTTCTCCAATGCAACCAGTAAACAAAAAGTTACAATTTATTGGTCCAATGATGGACTAGGGAAATGCGGCCGTGCGCGTCGGCAGAAACCTTGCTTGTTGGAACTGGCTAGTGCTGCCAGAAGCATTAGAGACTGGTTAAAATACACTTGAAAAGGATGTATGCATTGAAAATAACTTGCACATATTCTACATATTGTAGGGTGCGTGATTGCATGCTTGAAGGGGACGGGGAGCAGGAAATCGTGCCTAGTCGGGGTGAAGCTCACTTGAAGGGGAAGGGGGGGGGGTATAACAGTAAACTCAAACTAAGATACTCACTGTATGGAATAGAAGGTGAGGATAGAAGGGGGTATAGAAAAGGCTTGTTAGGCCAGAGGGAAGTTGAGCTTAGACAATAAGTGGATTAGTCTGAGGGGTGAAGCCCTCAGGAGGGGGGTTTATATACATGCAGACCAGTCCCCCTGGGACTGGGATTGGACCCCTGGTACTCTAGGTTACTAAGCTAATCACCTGACTGGCATGATGTCATAATGACATCATGCTGGGTCTGGACTGAGCATGCCCTTTGCCCAGCAAAAATGCGACCAATAGCAAGCCCTACATTATCAGGCAACTCTCCAGAACATTCCACCAAGGCCTAGAACTGACTGGAACAAGGGTCTAGCCATGGAACTCTCTAGAACATCAGAGATAACCCTCAAATAGGGCAAAGAGCGAAGAAAACAATGATAACTATTGATAGATAAGTAAGTAAGGGTACTTATCCCCTGGATAAGCGGTGAATAAGCGGCTAAAATCGACGAAATAATCCATATCTACTCAGATAAGCACTGGAAAGGTCTGGGAAAGGTCCCATTCTGTGACAGGTAGAGTTATCCTGCTGAACGGAAGCTATGTCCCGCGATCTCTTCCGAACTTCAATGGGGTCACTATGCGTGATCGCATTTTCGAGTGGAATCGTTGGAATGTGAATGTGATGGCTCCTCCCTAATCAGACCATATCCATGATTGGATACCTGACGTCATCCTCGAGATCACCGGGGACGATGAGCCCATCATTCTCTCCCCCCGCATGGATGGTGTCTTCAACAGGAACAGAGCTGACTGGGGCTGGAACAGCCTTTGGACAGCGCGCCTTCTGATCAAACGATCTGCACGCGACGAATTTGACCAAGATCCTGATAGGTATATTGCTTAGACTTGCGTGAGGCTCCCAACTGATCATGGTCTCAGGTACCAGGAAGCCTTGCGTCACGGAACAAAGAAGAGCAACCATCAGACCCTCCCCAGCTTCCTTTACGCCGAATACTCAGGAGTTCCTGACAATCCTCTACGATATCTCTTCCAGAGCACATTGCTTATGCACGCAAGTGTTTTGCTACTTCCGTGACAAGAGCAACACTGATGTATATACTGTAGGCCTATCGTTGCATATGGACCAGCCCAGTATCTGCAAGAAAGGAGCCGGGCATCGGAGGCACTGGGCGTGCCTCCATATCACGGGTACACAGCATCGACAACATACACCGGAGAACATAGCCTACA
>CCBP010000167.1:5713-30779 GCA_000765035.1 Trametes cinnabarina | reverse complement strand
ATACCATTTATTTTCAGCCAGTGCTACGAGAGCGTATCCGACCCAGCCCCATTATCAGGTAGTTTTCAACGAAATCGTCGAGAGAACAAGCCCAGTAGTTCCAGTCCGTGCTGCTTGCTGGCGTTTGTACATGGCCCTGATGCAGCCTTGTGCTCATGAACCTGTGTTGGCATCCTTCTCGAGGCCCTGTACAACCCTGCGGCAATGGGCAACCAAAGTGACTGCCTGAGACATGTTCGCCGCGTGTCGACTATTGCATTTCCACACTGCGCACCAGTTGCTATAGTTGCCAAATGACAGGTCCGAGTTATCGCAGTGCAACTTAATTGGGATGCCCAAGCTACATATTAGCATGTCCAGATCTCCAAGGCGCAGAACTCACTATGCCGGCTTGTGTGTTGCCTCCACTTGTGCTTTCCATAGGAAAAATGCGTATCAAGGCCTTGAGCGCAGTTTCCTCACCTAAGCCCATACTGCGTGGCGGAGACACATACATGACCATGACCGTTCCGCAAGGCTGTCTGCTGGACTCTGGGGGGGGGGGGCGATTGCATCGACAGATTTGGCATCATCACGACATGGGTGTATACACAGCGGTTTGTCGAACCCGCCTATTGCTGTGCGCATATCACTGGCCCCGAGCATTTCATCGGACAAGTGTGTGGACGCAAGTTCCACCAGGATGGAGGAGTAGTACTAGGTAACTGCCTCCAAGGTTCTCGAAGTCTCAGCGGGATTGGACGCACACTTTCCGGAAATAAATGTCAAGGCTAGAAGCAGAATCATGGGCATCATTACACGGGCCAGTTTGATAGTATGTGGTAGGGTGAACAGTACTTATGCTCCAAAAGCTGAAACGGTCCGCCCAGTGGCGATGCCACAAGTGCCACACGTCACGATAACCAGGTTGAGTGCAAGGTCGCCAGTGGCCACAAGAAGTTAAAAGGCAGGCTGGACGAATGATTTGCAGATAGTCCAAGGACACAAGGGAAGAGCCGCCGCTGCGCGTCGGCGTAACCCTTGCTTGATGCTCAAGGGCAAAAAACATGACAGCAATTGTGGCCTGTGTCGTAGGAGATCATGATACTCAATAGCTTGAGTAGCGGCGTTGGGACGATCCAGTGCGAGTGGTATAAAGAACTTACAATGGATTCATTTATATTCATTTAGTATCGAAGCGTGTGGCAGGTCTAGCTACTACAGTCTATGGTATTTTACGCCGGGAAGTTGAAACCAAGCTGTCAGGCTGAGTAATCATCAGACTCGATTGGCCAATGAGCTCGGACTTACAGGGTGTGGTTTGTTGCAGCAAGAATGTATACTACATCGTTCCTTCCCGTCGGGCACGGATCCTGTTCTGCTAAACAAGTACCTCTCGCCGGACTGGGGTTTCGAGTTCGGATACGTTGCCGAAGACTGGGATCTCGACAGCAAAGGTCAAATCCATCCTTGTCGAAAGTCATGGGTGTGCCCGCTGCGCGATTTGGTGATAACGGATGTTTATATATGGTATTCGGGTCAGGACTTTTTGTTGGGCGAGGGACATGATGGGTTTTCGGTGGAGATCCATGTCCTGCCTTATGTGTGAAACCGTTGCCATTGATGCCATACATACATCCTTGCAACATGCAGGTGACTGTCGTGTATTGTAAATGAATGCTAGCCATGCAGTGTATCTGGCAAGCACAGTGCTTGTGTGGATGTTGAGAAGCCTTACCCTCTGAGACCGTGAGTTGAAGGCGCAGAGAGGGAAAAGCACCGGAAGAGCTCACGAAGGTAGTTTGAAGAACGCTTATGGTCGAAAACCTTGGATTGAATGCGCAGATAAGGAAGTATCCGCGATCGTAGTGAACAGTTTCAGCGCAGTCGGATGCGAGAAGGGAGAGCTCATCGAGTAGTTTGAAGGTGATGTCCACCGTGACCTGCAATCTGCGTTCGAAGCGGTGCTCACAAACACGCAATGCGCCCAGCGACGAGGAGGCAGAACGCTGGCACAGTGGGACAAAGCAAACAACCATGCTCGAGTGAAGTGCCGAGCACCGGCATTCACGTTCATTGTAGGGTCGGAATGGATCGGAGCCGCGGAAACTCTCGGGTGCGAGATTTAGGCATCAAATAAGGGGGTGTGTAGACCCTTGTCAAGCAAGGGAACCAGCCTTGGGAATCAGCACAGGTTGATGTCGCTCACGTCGGCGGAGTCCGTTTCGAGGCTGCAGAGGTTCCGGCAACTGCCGCATCAATAGACGCTGGTGTCTCGTAACGGCGTGCCAGGGCGTGCCATCTGGCTATACTTACGCGGGCGCGGTGCAGGAGCACCCGGAGCCGCAAACCATGATCATGTCATGGGCTGCTGCAGATGCAGTCCCCAATCAACTCTGCCATTCCTAGGCGAGCCATCCGCGACTGTGCCGACAAGTTCGTGAACAAGAGACCCATTTGAATAGCTTCGCACACGCGCAACAGTCAGGAAGCGTGAGGCTCCTGAGACTTGAAAGCTTGACAGCCAACCCTGAACTTAGCTGATATGACAGTCTTTCAGAAGATCCCGTCGACGTTGGAACAGTCTTTAGCTGCGTGCTATATGGTGTGTCCTCTCGCTACCAGGCACAATTGGAACTGTTATTAGTTATTCTTCACATACTTGGAAAGCTCTTGCGCTTCAGGAGGAACGGCGCCGTCCCAGAGCCTCTCGAATTCCTCCAGCGTCAGAAAGCCATGGTCTTCCCATGCGAAGCCCGGGAAGACGACCTCGGTAATGAGGCATCCCCACTCATCTCCAGATTTGTCCTCGGACGTCGACACGAGATCCTCGGGAAGCAGGCGCGACATCTTCCAAATGCCTGTGGGGACAAGCAACTGGAGAAGCTCTCTTGCATTAATGTTCGGGCCCATTATCTGATAACGAGAGGGTAGTAGCCTACAATGAGCTTCATTGCTAAACGTGTGCGCGGTGGTCTACACACCTTTCTTTCGATAATTGGTGGACTTCCTGGAGTAATCAGGGTGTATTCCGCCCGTCCTTGGTGAAGAACGTGCATCGTCTATAGATTGATGACAGTTAAGTCAGAAGGCTGATGCACAGCTAAAAGCGCATGAAGAACATACAGCAGACTTGTTCATGTGGAAAATGCCATTGCGCTCCTCTGGGGTGAGCAGGTAGTGGATAGTGGTGGCTAACGACCGTGGCGCACCGCCTGTATAGGGAATATGTATCAGGAGGTGCAGAGATCCTGCCAGAAGGAATAACGTGTACCAGCGAATGGGGATGGAACCTGTGCGGCCTGTCGGTCTGTTTCGACGAAATACCCTGCACGGGTCGCGATCAGTGGAAATGATGACTCTCCCATTGTGTAATACTGACCTCCTTCAGGATGCTTTATCATCTTGAGCTCCTTGATCAAAACTGAATTTGGGATGGGATACGAGTTGTACTGCGTCGGCCATGTAGACATGGCGAAGGCCTCGGATGTCCGTGGAAGCGATGTCGACGTCGTGGTCGAAAGCAAGTCTGCAAGCAGGCCCGCGCCTCTTGTCCTCAATGAGAGTATCAGCTCACTTTATATGTCTGATTGCTTGTTTCAGATTCGGAGGCAACGTGGTGCGGGAGTTCCGAGAGCATCTGTTTGATGTCGCAGTCGCACTGCCCAATATACTTGGCTGACTAGCATACCTACGTGATGACGCCATAAAACGCACTCTGAGTCTCAAAAGGACATCGTTGGATGTCCATCCAGTGAAGACAACATGACTGCACAACAGATATGATCTCAATGGCTACCGAAATTAATGAGCAGTATCAGTACGTCAGAACTAAAGGTACTTCAAGCATGCAGGGAGAGAAAGCCGAGCGCGGCTAAGAATGTCTATGCACGTGGTTTTGCCTCAGGAGACAACTCGAATGACCCGCAGAACGCCGGCAGTTCCAATTACAATGATACGTTCACCCTCAGGCGAGGACTGCGGCGATGGGGCTGAATACTGCGTCAGAAGTAACGAGGAGTAAGAGTTGATCCGACTCACCGTGCATTACATGTGCTAGCTCAAGATAGCCACGGCTGCGCGCACGAGCTCACGGTCGCCCTCGTACGTTAACTTCTTGAGCGCTTCATCAATGCTGAAGAGGCCAGTGTCGCCAAAGCCCTCCACGGCCATATGGCTACCTCGGGGTAATACGAGGGGGACAGCCCCATGATCGCTTTGCGAGGAGTCGACGCAGCCGATGTACCAGAAGATCAGCTTGACCTGGCCAATGCCAGTGGGTCGGATGGTGATGGCGAATGGTTCGGTGCTGTTCTCCGCTATCCGGACCATGTCTGGTTGAAACGCAATTCCCGAAAGGGCGGCGGAGACGGGTGCGCGGGTGGGTAGTCGTGGTACCGGGTACAGATGACATCGGTAGCCTGTCTCCTCGAGGACTTCGCGGATCGCCGTCGCCGCAAGTTCTTCGCCTTGATCCTTCCTGCCTTTAGCCAAGAGCCACTCGTTCTTTCTCGTATGGTGGACGAGCAGAACCCGCTTGGGAATGCCGTCGACAAACTCGAATGAAATAGCGCCGGCAGACAGGACGAACTGAGATGAAGTGAACTGCACCTGCGCTCGACGCCCTGCAAAACAGCGTCAAGAACATGACCGCGTCCTACACCATGAGAACGAACTCGTGAAGAATGTGCTCACGAGGAAGTACAGAGCAGGCACGCCGACCAAGGCGGTTGCCGCAGTTGCGCCAATCATCGCAAGCGCACGGCTATTGCGAATGACTGTAGCTATGGTTCAGTACAACGGACCCTCTAAAAGAGAGGGACTTTACCAGCCATATGTTGCATCTGTGCTCCACACTCTAGGTCCTCTTCTGAGGCAAGCGCGCAACAGGTGTGAATGAAGCGCAGTCGGAGAAGTAGGCCGGCAGGTATTGAGCTGGTATAGTGTTTCTGACGTGCGACGGAGAGGCGGCGTTGAATGGCTACCTCGTGAAAGAGGAAGAGTAAACCACACTGGTGGGACTCAGGAGGACTTGAGCCGCGCGATGAGCGCTTACTGACGACGCGTTGGGCACGTGATACACTGGGTACGCGTGGGCGTCTACGGAGGTCGCTCCGATCGCGACCTCTCAGATCTACACTCGCTGATAGTCTACCGCATCCCAAAGCAACCTAAGACACCTTGATCTCTCTGCATCGCAGTTGAATTAGTAGGTACTGACGATTTTGCATAGGCCAGTAGTTTTGATACGCTTACCTTTGTGGCAGACGAAGGACTCGCGGACGGTACTGCAGTCGAACATCGTTTTTCCAAATCAACCTCCGGCCTACACACTAGCCTTTGCACCAACCTGCCGCATATCATCTACAGCTGTGTGCTTCGGAGGATAACTCTCCGTGTAATGGCCACCAAAACCAAGCCCGGTTTTTACGCCGTTGCCAAAGGCCGCAAACCCGGAATTTACACCGATTGGTAAGCCCACAGGACAACACGCTCTCGCAAGACTGATGGTCGATGAAGGGACGAATGCAAAGCCCAAGTGCTGAACTTCAATGGCGCCAAATACAAGAAGTTTGCGAATCCATTCGAAGCCGAGTCATGGATAGATCTAAACGTTGGATCTGACATCGCGCGTAATGTCATGAATGACTTCTTGGCGTCCAATCCCACATACCGACAATTGATCACTACGAGCTCCCCACCGCCTGATCAGGACTTGCTACCCGCTCATCCTGCTTCTCCAGCAGCTTCAACAAGTCTACGAATGCCGACAGCCGCAGAAACCTCCGACCCAGCGAGGGAATCTACTTCAATTGCTCGGGAAACTGACGGTCCCCTCATTGTATATTGCGATGGAGCTTGTAAAGGAAATGGTCAGGCCGGATCTGTGGCCGGAATTGGTGTCTGGTGGGGCGAGAACGACCCTCGGTATATCACAGTTGGTCCTGATGATGAACAGAGGTTCTCACATTCATAAACCTTGTTCAGCAACATCTGTGAACGATGCCCTGGTAATCAAACTAATAACCGAGCGGAATTGATTGTAGGCCAGATAACCTCTCGAACATGCACCGTCCACTGACATTCTGGGAGGCAGGCCATAATTCGCGTGCTAGAGACAGCACCCATCGACAGCCGTCCGCTCATTATCAAGAGTGACTCGCAGTATAGCATCAATTGTAGGTGCGAGGTGTTCGAAATCTTATCGAGCACGAACTGAAGGATGAGGCCTTCCTCCGTAGGTCTCGATGCTTGGCTAAAAGGATGGAAGAACAACGGCTGGAAAAATGCCCGAGGACAACCCGTATTGAATGATTCTCTGATCAGATATGCGGACATATTGATTGAGGAGCGCCGCGACTTTGCCAAACAACCTGTAAGTCCGAGCCTTTTTCCATCAAGCTTTGCCGATGTCATCATGGGACGGTCAGGTCGAGTTCGTTAAGGTGCTCGGTCACTCTGGAGAAGTAGGTAATGAAGGCGCCGATAGATTGGCAAATTTCGGTGCCACCAGGCATTTAGTACCTGAAAGAGATTGGGAAGGCCTCATCCGACAGGTTCGCGCTCGCATGAGCATGGTTTCTCCCCCGCGCGCGGTCGTTCGGAATCCACCCAGCATGCTTGCTCCTCGTCAAAACGAGCTGCCGCCACCCATTTCTCCGGCAGCAATTCGCGCCCCCTCACCACCGGTAGCCACCGTTGCCCCGAAACAGCCGTCGCCAGATTCTCGTACACAGAACAACAACGCACTCGCACCGCAGTCACGGCGTAACACCGCGCAACACGACATGAGCTCACTGCCTGCTGAAGAGTTAGAGGTCAGTAGTGTGCAGTTTTTCTTCGTGACATCGCCTCACTATACTAGTACTCCACAAGATCTACGCAAGCTGTCTGCTGTCGGATGACGAGTTTCTCCTGGAGGCCGAGGAGGAGGGTCTGTGTTGATATCTTATGACCCGTCAAGCAGAGCGTACGTTCTGTTTGCTTCAGTCTTGTTGAACATTCGCTTATTCCCATCGGCATCGTGTTGATATGCCTCACATGTGCTTCGTCACACAGCATCTTGCAACGTGTCGGGTGTGAGTACATCGGTAGACATCTCTGAAATCCTCATGGACAACACTTCTATCGTGCCAGAGTCTGCCTTGGCATACCCGAGTCTCCGAGTCCCCCAACTATCAATCGCTGACAGATTGAGAAGCCAAACGATACCTGGGAACTACGATTGTTTTCAGAATGGAAAGGCTGCCGCGTTGCGAGCAACCATATCCAGCATGTGCCCCATGCACTGCTTCGTTCCCGAATTCAGCATAGGATAGGTCTCCATTCTTGTGCAATCCTCACCCTATCGCATCATTCACTCCAAACCACCATGGCGACGGTCGTGCACGGCAACAGCACCTTGACTGTCGAACAGTGCAAGTTGGAGGTCACTGAGGAGGTCCTTGAAGAGTATCCGCGTATCCTAAAGCACATCCATCTCGACGCGGTGCACCCGACGAGAGGAGCAATCAGGTCTCTCACAGCGCTGCGTATTGACCGTGACGCATTCCGCGGTAACTTTTTTGACGTCTTGGACGACGAGTCAGACGAGCTTCCTACGTTTGCTACTTCTCTCTTCGACTCTTTCGGACGGCTCAAGCCGGAACTGGTCGAGAACGACTACCTGAAGGGCACAGGCGTTTGGGGTCACGAGCTTGATCAGGGCCTCCTCTCTACATCGAGGATGTCGACGTGCAAGAGGAGGTGAGCATCATCCAGACGTTGCTGCCATCAGCTCGAATCGCTAAGCCGCCATTCGCAGTGGAGGAAGAAGGGAATTGCATCATCCATGCTGCGAGCACTTGCTCAATCCCTTTATGCCTCTGAGAACGCTTGGTTTTATGTTTGGCCCGCGCCGTTGATCCGGCCTGATAACGAGGCAGAGTGGAACGAACAGAGAGCTGTCGCTCTTGAGCTGTTCCGCAAGGTATGCTACGGCGTTTAGGGGTGCGCATTCTCACAGCCTTGCGCTTGCAATGCAGAACCAATACCGTCGCGTGCGCGGTCAAGTTTCTTGGCGTATGCCTCGAACCCTGCGCACCCATCGCATTTGCTTGCTGCTGAGGACGACGTCGCGAACCAAGCCGATGCGTTCCAACCAGGTCTCCAGCCTCCGTCACGGCAAGGGCCTGGTCTTAGGCTGCTCCGAGATGGATCCTTCGCATGTGGGTGAACACGACCCCTCAGATATCAATGCTGAGAACGATGCCTTGTGTTCACTACACTACATGCTCGAAGCGCCTGTCCTTGGGATCCCCGTCCGCGATCTGGAAGGTGCCATTCATGAAGCGTACCGTCAGGATCCACGTCTTGTCGGGGAGAAGGACGACCGTGGTTTCACTCCTCTCCACGCTGCTGCGCACTCCGGCAACCTGCTCGCGATTCAAACACTTCTAGCTCTCCCCAGCTTCTAGTGATGTGGCCGAAGACTTGAACGGACGAGACAACGTTGCCGGACGTACGCCGCTGGAACTCTGCGAGAAGAAGATGCAAGACATAAAGGAAATGTCGCAGACTCTGATAGGGAATTGGGCCGGTCACAGCATCGCTTCCTTGCACATCGTAATTCTGCTCAAGCGTGCTATGGGCGAAAAAATGACCCTTAGCGAACACGAATACGTAGCTAGCCGGCGCTGGGGTTGCACTTGTGGCCAGTGCACAGCGGGCTGGCTTTCGCCTAGAATGCGGTATAGGCTTGTGGGTGAGTAGCTCAATACGTCGGAGACCTAACGATGATTCCGCGCCCGCAGCAACCGCCGAGGTTTAGGCGGACATTATGAATATCGGAATGTGGGACAGCAACTTCTATCTGACGGAACTGGCCATATAGCATCTGCCTACACACCTCCGCGAGCGCCGCATCTCCAAAGGGTTCTACGAGGACTACGCGAACCTCGTTCGCGCGATAGGCAATGTCCTCCGCCGCCCAGGCGCCGCAGGGATTCCGACCGCCACCAGCGTCCAGGACGTAGTGGGTGGAGGTGCCAGCCATTTCTTTGCTCAAGGCGGGCGAGTAGAGCATGCCATGGACTACGTCCTGCGTTGCGCTATATACGAGTCTCCCTCAGGAGATGGAACATGGGACGAGCTCCAAGAAGACTCCGCCGGCGGAGGAAACACTGACTCTGTTGGTTATGCCGAATTGCCGAAGTGCCTGGAGTTCATCCGGGTGGCGGAGAGACTCTCTCTTCAGAATCTCGATCGATATAGGTCTCGGACTGCTTACGCGGGCGGCGACGATATGTGGGGCGGCGACTTGGACGATGAAGAGGACGAAGAACTGGATGAAGACTTCTAGCCCAGAGCCATTCTTCGATGTACAGTACTGAATTTCGCTCCTATCGCAGATCAATTTGCCGCCCCCGGGAGAGTGATGGTCGTCTCTCGCACTTATCTCATCGCCGGTAGCCGTCAGACGGACATCGTCTCTATCCCATTTACAGGATAGATATAGATCCGTTCGCGGAGCTCCTCGACCAAACGTAACACAGCGTGACTTGAGCAACACACTAGCGCTGCCCATCCAGGACTCGGAGGTCAGTCTTCCGCGACCATGCTTCATCGTAGCGCTAGCGTTTACTCAGGTCCCACTACAAGGTTTACGTGAACTGCGTGCTCTCAGCAGAGGAAGAAGATGCATTGACATTCTGACATATACCTCCATCTTGCCTCATCTCTTCCGTAGTGGTACGAGGTTTTCTCGCGAGCGGCCTCTGCCAGTGATCTTTTGGCCAACGGTTGTTCGTTGAATCAGCATATGTTAACTATCCGGTCACCGCAACGCAGAACCACTACCGTCGTGTGGGCAGGACGAAGTTCATAGCATTACACCGCAGACGCTGCCCATCCATTCCGTTCTCTTGCCGTGGAGGACGATGTCATGGATCAGGCCGACCTCGTTGAAGCCGGTCGTCAGCCTCGGCACCGTCAGATTCTACCGTTGCACTACATGATGGAAGTTGCCGTCCTCGGGGGTGTCGTCAAGGACCTCCCAGGGGCTGTTCAAGCAGCATAAAACCGGGACCCGCGCGTGATTCGGGGAAAGGACCATCACGGATTAGGGCCTCTTCACGCTGCCGCATTCTACGGCAACGTACTGATGGTGAAGATCCTCCTTTCCTTTCCGGCTGCAAGTGGCGTGACCGAAGACCTGCGTGGAAGGGATAACGTCGCCGGACGCACCCCTCTCGAGCTATGCGAGCAGAAGATGCAAGACATCAAGGAGGCCTCGGAGACGCTGCCCTGGAACTGACCAGGCTATAGTATCGGTCGCTTGCGCATTGTCTTCTTGCTCAAGCATGCCGTGGGCGAGAACCTTGCTCTCGCCGAAGATCATTTCGTGGCTAGCCAGCGCTTCGGATGCACCTGTCACCGGTGCGCAGACGGCAGGCTCTCGCTAAGAACGCGATACCGACTCTTGTGTGAGCGTCTACACTAAATTTGATTGAGTGTATGACAAGCATTGATGTCTGTATTGGCAGGCACCGCGGATATCCAGGGGGATAACAGGGACCTTGGTATGTGCGGCGACGAAACCAAACGGAGTTTGCCACCGAGCATCTCCCCTTGGACGTCCGCAGAAACCGCAGCACCAAGGTCATCCACGATCCGGCGCGCAGGTATCGCGGGGATCCCCGCCGCCGCCAACGTCCAGATGATTCTGCATGGATCGGGCGGCCGCTTCTTCGCCAAAGGTGGATGCGTGGAGCACGCCATGGACTTCGTGGTAGGTTGCGCCATGGCCCAGTCGCCTTTCGGGGACGAAATATGGGACGAGTTTGAAGAGCAGTGCGCTCAAGAGGGCGACACCGACTCGATTGCTTACGTCGCATTGCACAAGTGCGACAACAACCTGCAGTTCATCCGGGTAGCTGAAAGGCTGTCTCTAGGAGACCCAAATCGCTACAGGGCCAGTACCCCTTACGCTGGACGAGGCGCTAAGCGGGACGAGGAAGAAGACGTTGAAGACGTTGACGACGTTGAGGACGATGAAGGAATGGATGAAGATGATGAGGGGGATGAAGATGAAGACGTAGATGAAGATGCAGAAATGGTTGAAGACGATGACGAAGCCTAGCCCAGTGTCCTTCTTCGATGTACAGTATGCGATTTTGCAGGCCTGCTGAGCGATGATATGTGTAAATGAATGCCTCTGATAATGACATACTGCAGCCGTTCCGGCGATGCTCCCTTGACTTTTGGCGACTCTCCACGCACAAGTTGGACGGTTCCTGCATGACATGGTCACATGGCTCTCTGCGACTGAAAGCACCGGACCGTAGGCATGTCACCTGTAGCGGATTAACGGTCAGCCTCGTCGTTTGACCGGAGAGAACCACCATCAGCGGGTGCGCGCGCGTAGCGCAATGGACAATGACCGAAGGGTTCATAACGCTCCAACGTCCGTCGCCGCAGACGGCAGACCCCCACTTGTAGCAGATGGCCAGCTCACAAATCACGTCTTGCGCGCTCGTCCTCCTCGCGCTCTGCAGCGCCGTCCAAGGCGCAATAGACCGCCACGCGCTCGTCGCGCGCTTCAACCCCGTCCGGACCGCGTCCAGCACGAACACGCCGATGCAGGTCGGCAACGGGCACTTCGCGTTCGGCGCCGACGTGACCGGCCTGCAGACGTTCCTCCCCTGGGCGACGATGTCTGACTGGGGCTGGAAGAACGACTCCTTCCCGCCCGGGATGAGCGCGGCCGACCTCGCGTCGTACCGCGGCGTCGTCTGGGACGGGGTGCAGTACGAGTTCGGGGGCCCGGAGCCGACGCAGCAGTGGCTGATCTCGAACCCGAACCGCGTCAACCTGGGCAGGGTGGGGCTCTTGTTCGTGGACGGGGACGGAGGCGCGGCGAACGTGACGGAGGAAGCGCTGGGAGGAAGACGGCAGGTGTTGGATCTGTGGACGGGCACCATCACGAGCACGTTCCGCTGGGAGGGCGAGGAGGTCACCGTGCGGACGGTCGCGGCGCAGAGCAGCAGCGCGTTAAGTCTCACGATCAGCTCGTCGCTGCTGCTGCATGGCCGACTCGGAATCTTCCTCGACTTCCCGTGGAACGACGGGAGTCAGAAGTTCGAGGCACCCTTCGTGGGTGTGTGGAACGCGACGAGCAGCCACACGACGTCGCTGAAGACGGGCAGCGGACTTGGGCGCAACGTCCACGCACAGGTAGCACATACTATGGTGGAGAACACGTTCTTCACATCCATTAGCGGCGACGATTTTACAATTGCGCGCGTTTCCCAGGCGGCGCACCGTTACGAGATTAAACCGCGCAGTCCGCAAGGAACGTTCTCGATTGCAATCGCGTACTCTTCTGCACATAACGTCGCATCGTCAACCCCTACCCAGATACAAGCTGAATCGACCGAGGCATGGGAAGACTTCTGGTCGAATCACGGATTTGTCGACGTCCTGACGGGGTCAACTGATGCCCGTGCGGAAGAGCTGCAGCGGCGAATCATCCTCTCGCAATACCTCCTACGCGTCAATGAAGCGGGTGACTACCCTCCCCAGGAGGTAAGCAGATGCTCGATTACGTGCGAAGGCGCGGTCGCTAACATACAACCCAGTCCGGACTGGTAGACAATGGCTGGGTAAGTTTCGCTAGCATAGCAAGGGGGCGACGAGGACCGGTGCTCACCGAAACACGCAGTATGGCAAGTTCCACATGGAGATGTTCTTCTGGCACAGTGCGCACTGGGCTCTATGGAACAACTGGGACCTGCTCGAGCGTGCGAGTAGCGTCTACGCGCGCTTCCTTCCGACGGCTATCGAGCGTGCACAGGTGCAGCAAGGCTATCCGATCGGTGCGCGATGGTCAAAGATGACGGATCCAACCGGCCGCTCGGCGCCTGGGGAGATCAACGAGCTGCTCATCTGGCAGCAACCGCATCCCCTCGTGTTTGCCGAATACGAATACCGCGCGACGGGTCGGGAGCGACGCTTGAAAAGTGGCGCGAGGTGGTGCACGCGACGGCGGACTGGATGTCGGTCTTCGCGCACAAGAACACGAGCACGGGCTTCTTCGACCTCGGGCCACCGATGTATGTGGTGAGCGAGGACACGAACCCGAACGTGACGCGCAACCCCGCATTCGAGCTGGCATACTGGCGTTTTGGGCTTGACCACGCTAGTACGTGGCTGACGAGGCTCGGAGAGGACGTGCCTGCGTTGTGGACTGAAGTGAAGGAGAACCTCGCGCCGCTGCCCATTGAGAACGGACTATATGCGGTGTACGAAGGCATTCCGAACGACTTCTGGGACACGCCCACGTACACGAATGATCACCCAGCATTGGTCGGCCTTTACGGCTGGTTGCCACGAACAGCGAATGTCAGCACTGACATGGCCAAGGCTACCGCAGAGAAGGTTTGGACCAGTTGGAATATCAGCAATTGCTGGGGGTACGTGATTGTCGCCCTGAATGCACAGCCATGAACAAAGACTGAAGACGGTTGGCAGATGGGATTTCCCCATGCTCGCAATGTCTGCTGCACGCAACGGAGAGACGGAGAAGGCGATCGAGTGGTTGCTGCATCCGCTCTTTGAGTTTGACGACATCGGGATGCCCGTAGGTGGGGTGCGAGTTCCGACGCCGTACTTCCCTGGCTCTGGGGCTCTGCTGTACGCCGTGGCAATGATGGCAGAGGGATGGGATGGGAGCGAAGGCAATGCTCCGGGCTTTCCAACGCGAGGCTGGGCGGTACGCACGGAGAGGATGAGCAAGGCAATCTGAACTCCGCGTACGGGAGTAGCACGGAGACGAAGCCCGGATCTTTGCTATGCAATGTACACGGAGATGAGGTCTGCAGATTTGCATGCGGTATCCACGTAGCGCATTGCAGCTGACCTCGAGGAGAATGGACGAAAGCGTATAAGTTACGAGGAGGAGGATAGAAGAAGGGAAGAGGCGGTGAATGGATTGACACTAAGTTCAGATGCGACGTGTACGAGATGAGATAGTTCGAGACCGGAGATGAAGTTGGCTGCGAGAGCTGTCCGAGTCTCGCGGCGTTGAGTAGACGACGAGGCCGTGCCATTTGAGACGGCATTATTTTCTGTTAACAGCTTTTTAGGTTGTAGCCAATCGGAGTTTTGGAACAAAGGAGGGGTAAGAAAGAGAATCAATGGAAACTATGTAATCAGATAAGGGGGCGATATTGCACGATCGGGGTCCATCAGGTTCGAGGAGCTTGACGGTGTTTAACGCATCCTCCACTTTCCTCTCCACCATCAACTTCTTCTTTGCTACCATTCACCATGGCCACTCTCTCTCAGGATCCCTCAAATCGCCAGCCTCCCTCCTCGCCTCGCCTCACTCCCGCCTCGCCCCCGACCAGCCACTACCGACGTCACGACAACAATGAACACGACCACCCCCTCGCCGGCCGAGTTGCGACACATCACTTCCAACACCAACCTCGCCAGCCCTTCGCGCGAACGCCGGCTCTCCAATCGCAACTCTCAGCACCTCCGCACCCATCGGCTGGGCTCTCGCTCGCCCGCCTCCATTCCTTCTTCCCCTACATCGGTGTAAGTGAACATCCTCACGCTGTTGGGGCCTCAGCTCACCTTGGTTCCAGCCACTCTTCCTCCTCCGCCATCTTTGAGCGGGATATCGAACCCATCTCTTCTCCCACGCCGCTATGCGCGGACCCACATCATATCCCTCGTGCCAAATTCACGGAGGAGCTTGAGCGGGCCATCCCCTCGGTCCTCGACAGCGCTGCTGCTGTCCTCACCTCCAAAGACCCCGACGATGACGATCTGGACGCCATCTCTATCGTCACCCCAGCGCCGCTAGACCCTTCCTATCACAGCGGGTTTACGAGCCCCACGTCGCGCTTGAGCAGTCGTAGCCCGAGTCCCACAGGGGTCGGCAACAGGCGCAGTCTCCTCTTCAGCAATCCGCTTCCCGGTTCACCTCCGAAGAACGTACAAGGTTCACCCGCGCGGCCCACTGTGCAGACAAGTCCGTCACCGCCGACGGTCTCCATTCCACACACGACCGCGACGCCTACACCTACGACGACCTACTTTTCTGTACCGTCCAGCGCAGCATCTGAGGCTGAGACCAGTTCTAATGCGTCATCTCCAACCACTGCGACGCATACTGAGCATCCCCTGCACAGTCTGCCTTCGCAACATTCGCATCCGCAGCAGCTCACCTCAATAACTGTGCCGCCTCCTTTCCCATCGCACCCTCCTTCGCCCAAGGCAGCCAACAAGCGCCTGTCTTTCATCTCCTACGCCGACCTCCTCTCCTCCACTCCTTCATCGACCCTTCCCCTCTCCAGCCTCACCTCTTCGGCCGTCGTGACGGAGCCTCCTCCGCATCTTCCGGCTGTGATTGGGCTTCCGCAGGCACAGTATGCAGCCAGCTCAAGCGGAGGCAGCATACACGGCAACCCGGCTTACGTGCTGGAGCGCGACGGCGCGCTCGGAGCCGACGACGTCGGCGGAGAATGGGAGCGGGAAGGTCTCGGAAAGGGCCTGGAGGAACGGCTCGAGGGCCTGAAGGCGGTTCCCTCCAAGGCTTGATTTCCCGCTCTGTTTCGGAGGCATGTACGTTACGATGAAGACGGAGAAAGCGACCGCCCGGCGTCCTGGAGAGCAAGAGCGAGGCCGCCCTCCGACGACGTGGATCGAATATGAAGAATACGCACACTTTCGAATAAGGTCCAATCCGCGCATATGCCAATCTCTCCTTCCTTTTTTCTCGGTTGCTTGGATCTTTTTGGCCTGTCAAGTTTCTCTTCGTCCTGTCTCCTCAGCTTTCTTTACGCCCTCGACTTGTGCGCGCCTTTTGTGACCCACACTGAGTTGGACCGTTTCTTACTCGTGCAACAACACATACTATTTTACCTCCCCTCCCGCGCTCTAATAGATTTGTTATATGAATACTGTCCCCGTTGTCCTTCTGTATCCCCTTCCCTACCCGCATCCCTGGTCATACTCTGTTCAGTATAATCCGCCCCACACATATCCCTCCACCCGCCCTTCCTATCATCCGAACCACCCACGACCACGGCCGCCTCTCCTATGCCATCCGTATCTCTCCCTCTCGCCCTCTATCTCCTCATCACCGACTTCGTCCCAGGACGCGAGATGCACTCAATATAACAACCCAAGGCGATTGCCCTTCAACGTCTCCCCCTCGGCCCTTGGTTTATTTATTCGGATCCGACTCCGTCAAGAACGCCTTTGACACTCAAATTCAGGCCCCCCTCTGCTTGGAAGGTTTATGAATAGGCGGCCCCCAGCCCTCTTTGGGGCGAGACGACGACAACGACGACGCCGCCGCCGCCCCGAATGTCTCCCTACTGCTGCTGCCACTAGTTAGCGCTGCTGCTGCTGCGACACGATACATGTACAACTAATTTTTGATGGTCACGCCGATCGGAATCGAATGGATCTTTTGAACGCTTTTCTGCGTAGTGTTGCGGCCGGTTGCATACGTGAGACGTGTGTCATGACCAGTGGTGGCCGGATTGCTGTACACGCTGTAAAGAACAGTCCTCCAGCCCTCAGCGTCCAACGCTGCGAGCACATGTTGCTCCGGGGTGAACGCCTGGCCCGGCGGTAACCCGACGTCGTGAAGCACTCGTGAGTGGTGAAGCTTGAAGGCGAGGAGATCTACAATATCACTGCGAAGCGGTGTTCCACTGTCCTCTGGTAAACGCTGGCACGGGCGGGCTACAGTATCTTGGGTTCTGACAATAGCTCTGCCCACGATATCTACGCACCGATACGCTGACAGGCCCTGGGACATATATAAGCTACACCGCGGCACGCAGCAGCGAAGCGTACATACGCCCTGAAGCGCCTACCCTCTATAGTCCACTGGGGCCGTCGCTGGGAAGGTCGTCCCTCAGCATGTTGCCAGTGAGCGTTACTGCTTCCCGCTTTATGCCGCACGCCGCACGCCACAGGCTTCAGTGCTACGCTCGGGGCCTCGCACCGTTCGTTCTGCAGCTCGCAATGCCTCTTCGGTATGCACAGCCATGTCGGTCGAGAAGGCCCGCGAGGCAAACTCCTCTTGAGTAGTCTGCGCAGGACCGCTCGGGACGCGACGTCTCAGCTCGGTTTGGCACCCCCACGTACTACCGTTCCCGGTTCGGCGAGCGTCCACGCGTATAGCTGCCCGCAGGTACACCGTGCCCGGTGTTTCTAAAAAGGGGCTGCGGGGTGTGAGATCCGCCGCGAAGGCGATATGAATGCAGAAAGAATAATGGAGACGCAGGGTACGGTACAGCGATAAAATGATGTATACGCACAGACCCTCCGCATGGATTACAGCGTCGCGGCTTGGCAGGCGTCCCTGAGGCACCGCGGGCAGACTGAGATATCGAACAGCTGTGAGCCTGTGACGTCTGCGGTTGGCGGAGGTTCGCCGACCGTGAGGCGTATCCCGGCGCAAAGAGAGGGGGAGGTACACGTGAGCGGATCCGGACGACTTTGCGGCATATGCAGCGCGGCAGGGCGCACTGGACTGCTGACGGGGATGCGCCTCAGATGTGGGATGAAGCTGAAGGGCCCGCCTCGAGGAGTCGGCGTGGACAGTACGGCGCCGCTGCAAGAGTGGACGGCCGGTGAGGTGGCGGTCCGCCGAGTCCCGCTTGTGATACGCTGCAGAGCCCCACCGAGCATGGTATGAAGCATCCGGTCCTGCTTGTCATGTTCAGGAACGGGTACCGAGACGGCAAGTGGCGTACCTTTGGAGGTGAGCATACGAGCGTGTGCTGTGGAGCGGGGCGGGCGGGTGAGCGGGGGTAGCGGGTCGGGGTATGTACTAAGTCTGAACATACGTCGCTTCAATGTGTGAGGCAGCGAAGGACCGGCATGATACAGTATGTGATACACCGCATGCGTACCACCGGGTATGTGCACGTAGACCGTAAGTACGACCAGATGAGGCTAACCCGCTCCGTCGTGTACAAGTTACTAGTGTACATCTTACGATATGCATGCAAGGCACTGATTTGCAATACCATAGTAGTACTACCAGTACTGCCTACTCGTAGTATAGACTGTGTAGAGTACCACAGCGTGATCCTGTACACGGTGCCTTAGTGTCACAGTGCACCCGTGTACTACCCGTGTGTGCCCGTGACGCGCGGCGAGCCGTGGTTAGAGGTGCAAGAGCTTGAAGATGATCCCGCGAGAAACATGTACACATGATATGCATCGAGAGAGGATCGAGAGTTACAATGTTGCGAACTCTGTTAGTCTCTGATGCGAACAATGTTGTGGATGAGCAGGGACACCTCCACATCCTGCGGGTACGACTGCCCCCATGGTGCAAGATGCAAGAATTTGTCGCAAGAGATATGCAAGTGCGCCGTCCATTCGGAGTGTCGTCGGTGTCGATGGCTTCGGTAGAGCCCGCGACACATCCGCGACAAGCTCGCGCGGGTATCGAGGAGGTGAATGGAGCGAAGCGAAGGGTTGCGCTGCAGCGCATTGAGGGCTTATCATACTCAGCTGGCTGCGATAGGACAAGAAAGGATCAGAGAGAGATGGGAAGCTGGCGTGTTCTCGTTCTCGTTCTCGCGTGCAGCCTGATTGTCAGTCTGTGCAGGACGCGTGCCGGAGAAGCGGCGGACGTGGAGGGCAGGGAGCAGCATGGTGGGAGAAACCCGAGTGGATTGCTGGTGCGAAGAAAGGCACTCTCGTGTTCGTCTGCGTCCTTGCGACGGTGGCGAGGTGCTACACGGGGAAGCGACTGTGTGTTCCAAGACTGCGATGTGGATACTGAGGACGACGACATTGAAAGAATATTTCGTGAGGAGGCTGAGAAGAGGAGGAGGGGGCGAAGGCGGCGAGCAGTAGCCGATGGGCGCTTGCTGTGCGTTCATCCCACGGCGGGATGGGGGACGCCTGGAGTCGGAGTGAGCGGCGGGTCCCTTTTCCCTCCTCTCCGTCTCGCCAGGTCTGTCTCTCCTTCCTTTTCATTCCTTCATCCTCCCGCCCCTCCTCCCTCCCTCATCTCCCTCCTCCTCACCTTCGCTCTCGACGGTTCCAACGTCGTGCACAGCCTGCTCGGATGTCTGCACCCTGGCCATCCTCCTCTGATGCGCCCGAGCACCGCTCAGGTGCATCAACCCCGGTCGAGGAGTATGCCCAGCCGCGCACTCCCCACACCTCCACATTCGAGTCTCCTCTTCTTTCTCCCGAATCAAGAGACCAGGCCTCATCAAAGAGCAACACACGCGCATCCTCCCTCGGCATAAACTTCGTCTCCTCCCCGCTCAACCCCAATTCCACCCATGGCGTTCGCTCACGGCCCGCATCAAGAGGGAGCACTTACTTCAATCGCATCCCATCAGAAGAATCGCAAGCCCTTGCAGGTCCCTTTGGCTCACTAGGCGGTCAGCGTGGTTCTATGGTCCTCTACCGCCTCGCCGCCGACGACAACAGCGAGCACCTCGCACCCCCAAAGGTCCTCAATAACCGAGATTCGGTGCTGTCTTCCTCGGGGGACTCCATATTTTCCCTCTCGTCCGACTCCAAGTACCCTTCAGGCTTCGTCACCGGCACGAGGGGCTTCGTTCCATACGCGTACGATCCTGAGGTTGACAAAGACGCGCCAGATGATGACGACGATCTCCTGCACACGCCTGAATACGGTCACAACCGACATACATACATTTCCAAGCGTGGAATCCTCAACATTGGGGTCCTCATCATCCTCATCGCCGCCATCCTCGCCCTCTTCCTCTGCTATCCTCTACTCGACTTTTTCAGGAACGAGAAACGCAACATCGCCATCACTGCGAACGTGAGGATAAACGGGACGGGGCAGGCGCCCGTATTGTGAGTGTTCACGCTTCTTGGGATTCACGTCCTTCTCGGCGTTCCCATGGATGTCATCTCATGTTTATTAATCTCCCGCAGGTTCCAAATGCCACAATTGGTCGACATGGACACCCCAGACAGCGCGAAGACGCGGACGGGTTTCGACGGACAGGAGTATGAGCTTGTTTTTTCAGATGAGTTTAACAAGGACGGGCGGACGTTCTACCCTGGCGACGATCCCTACTGGGAGGCCGCTGACCTCTGGTACGGCTCCACCGCGGACTTGGAATGGTATGACCCCAAGCAGGTCTACACAAAGGGCGGTGCGCTGCAGATCGTCATGGATCAGGTCACGGACCCGTCGACCAACCACAACCTGTCGTACGTCAGCGGCATGCTCCAGAGCTGGAACAAGTTCTGCTTCACCAGCGGATACATCGAGGTCTCCATGACGCTCCCCGGTCCCAACTCTGACACGCAGGGCTACGTGAGTGCCGAGTTCCACGCGGTGTATGTTCGTGCGCATTCTGATGCTCCTGGTTGTGCAGTGGCCTGGTGCGTGGACGATGGGCAACCTTGGCAGGCCTGGCTACAGGGCTACGACGGATGGTACATGGCCATACTCGTAAGCCGTCCTATCGTCGTCCATGAAACTGCGACAGGCATTTTAATACCTTCATCCCACAGCTATGACTCCTGCGACGTCGGCACCTTCCCCAACCAGACGTTTCCTGATGGCTCTGGGCCCGCCGCAGCGCTGCACTCCGACCAGTCTCGGAGCAAGTACAACTTTGAGCTCTCCTGGCTGCCTGGGCAGCGCCTGAGCGCTTGCACGTGCCCGAGCGAGGAACACCCGGGCCCCTCAACAAGCGTCGGACGTGGAGTGCCCGAGATCGACATCCTCGAGGCGGAGAAGAACAAGGCCACGGGCGGTGTGGGCCAGGTTGTTTCGCAGTCAGCACAGTTCGCGCCGTTCACGCACGATTACCTCTACGGGAATGAAACGCAGGACGAGTGGTGGATCTACGATCCCAGCATCACCAGGCCGAACACGTATAAGTGCGTGTCGTCATTTTTCTCTTGCTCTCTCCGCGCCATCACTTGAGGTGCTGCAGAATGCTGACGCGCGTGTCCTTAATAGGGGTTCTGCGATGTAAGCGCTCAAGTCGAAACACCCTCCTTGGGCGTCGCTTTTTACTGACGGCTCCTCTTTCTTCTTCCTTCTCTAATGCACACAGTCAGCAGGCCGTCTCGGCGCTGACGACGCTGCCGGACGACATGTTCCAGGGCTCTGGGGCCGTGTTCAAGACCCTCGGGTTCGAGTATTGGGCAAACCCCAAGAACCGTGGCGAGGGCTTCATAACCTGGCAGGTCGACGGTAAACCGTCCGTCCGCTTGGGCGCCGCCAGCATGGGTCCGGACACGGGTACAGACGGCTCGCAAGTGGAGCAAAGGCTGATCCCGGAAGAGCCGATGTCAATCATCTTGAACTTGGGCATTTCCAGTGCGTAGCTGAACCCGTGCAAACGTCCGTGCCATCGATCACTGATGGGCCGCACGCAATCCTCTGCGTGCTTTCCTTTGTGCAGAGAATTGGCAGACGATAGATCTGTCGACGATGATCTTCCCTGCGGTGATGCAGATCGATTATGTGCGCGTGTATCAGCGCAAGGGCGCGACGAATATCGGGTGCGATCCGCCCGACTATCCTACCGCGGACTACATCAACGCGCATCAGGAGGCTTACAGCAGTGCGTAGCCGGTCATTCGCTTGATGCACCGTGTGTGCTCTGTGGGTGATTGTGAGCGATGCTGACTCGTCCCGCCTTTGCGTAGACCCGAACTTGACGTACTGGTCGCAAACGGGCCCTGACGGCGCGGGCTACCCGTGGCCCAAAAACTCGGCGGTGCGCTCCCCTCGCCCCTCTTGATTAATGTATCGCTCACCTCGCACCTTAGTACGCGGGCGGTTGCTAGCACGCTCGTAGCAGCCTCGGCGCTGTTCAGAATCGTGAAGACATCTCATGACATCGCTTGCTCGCTGCCTCTCTTACACGCTCCATCCTGCCTCTTTGCCCTGGCTTTTGACTGTGGAATTCGGACACACGCACATCGCCGCCTAAGTAAACAGTAACAGTATATCCGTATGTGTCATGACCAAGCATCTGCTCTTCCCCGCACGCCAGTCTGTACATCCGCTCGTTTCTTCCCTCACCCTTCCTACCTCCTCTTTATCGCCACCGTCTTCAACCTCACGTCCGCGGGACAGTCGATACTTACCATACCTTAATCATCCCTACCATCTCTCTCCCTCACACCGCCCCCGTACCGGCCACCCACAAACTCCCTGGACCTGCCCTCCCAGCCTCCCGTGTGCCTTCATCCGCACCCTGCACTCATCAATGGCACTGGCACTGGTAGAGGTGGTTCCGCACGTACAGTATAGTACAGTACATGCCGTGCGCGCGCCGATATCTCATCTCGTTTTTTGCTGGGGGCTCCGCTGCCCTATGGACTTTTCCGCATCTCGCTCGTTCGCGCCGCTTTGCGGTTGTTTCGATCAGTGTTTGCCCTTCCCTCTCCCTCTCTCTCTGGGGAACAAACGGTACATCGCCAAAGGTTACGCTGCCTTGCATATCACTCTATGCTTCCACCATTCGCCATTCGCCGCTCGCCACTCGTCCTTGCGCCGTCACCTCCACTTCTGGCTCTTCTGATGGACAGTGCGGGCGACTCGGGACGGCAGGCGCGGTGCGCGCAGTTCCCTGTCAGTGTATGCGCGCGGATGCAGGATGTCTCGCGCTCTTCCCACCGCGGCTCATTTCCTTTTCTCATTTCGTCCCCTGCCACAACAATAGGCAGTTGGTCGGTGCCCGCGGCCGCGGCCGCCGCGAGTTTGCGCGAGATGGTCTCGAGCGTCGTGCCTCAGGCCTAGGCAGGCGTGAACAGTATGTGCATGCTACATTGCGCCTAGGCGCTTCGTCTGGCTGCTGAGATCATCCTTCAGCATCCTGCAAACAATATACGGTCGCACGATACGGCCTCGGCATCCTGGGACCTGCTACCCTGCGGTTATGGTAATCGCCTTTGCGGGGAGATATAGCTATTACTGCGCGGTATCGCACATTGAGGCAACTCATAGAGGTGACTTTTTGTTTGCTGCGTCGGGCGTGATATGATAGGGGTGGTCGAGGGGCTGAAGTAGCGGCAACATGGTGTCGTGTAGTCGGACGACGATCAGCGACTGAGCAGTTGTCGTCAGTTGATCAAACGGTCCAAACCCACGCCGGGTTCGTGCACAGAAAGCCATCAGACTGCACCGCTTTTTCTGTTCCACTTGCGCTCGACGTCTGGGGTGTGGCTACCTAGCAAAACTGCGGTCTCCTCTGTAGGTCGCTGTGAACGCGGGCTAAGGACTCCCGGATGCCTACTTTGACGATCCGGAGGTCCCTTCGAGCAGACGCAGCAGTGGGCGGGTGGGGGTGAGATGATGCCGCGGCCCTCCATGCAGATCACCGTTGATGCCAGATGCATACCTCGGCGCGCGCCCGCTGAATGCAAGCGGTCGAGACGAGGGGTGTGCATAGCATCGTGTCGTCGAGCCCCAGCACCATCAGCGTCGATGGAAATCACCACCCGCCCTCGCGACGTGGCTATATAACCCCCGCGCGTCCTCGGTGGGGGTCTCCCTAGGGCTGCGCCTCCCATATCGTTCATTCCGTTCGACCTTCGTGTTCATTCGTTTCGCCATCCGCGGTTGCGGGTCCCTTTTTTTTCCGACGCCCTTCTCCGCCTTTTCGCCTTCACTTGTTCCTTCGTGCCGACGCCATTCTGAAGCATCGCTTTTCGACGACGAGGAGGACGACACGCACACCTAGGCCCGAGTGATATACACCTGCCGATCCGCACACATTGCAAGCGCACACGACGATGGGCTACGTCCGCTCGCGCAAGTTCTGCTGCTGTCTGCCGGTCAGATTCGGCGTGTTCTGCGAAAGCCTGCTCGGGATCGCCATCGGCGGGCTGTTCGCCGTCGTCGGATGGATCACCGTCCACCAGATCCGTGCGTCTCTTTGCGACGCTGAGGAGGTGTCCCGGACTGTGTACTGACGACGCGCACAGTGCAGGGCTCCGTGAGCCCGCCATACTCTTCCGGGGAGGAGACGGCCGTCTGGGCGCTCGCCGTCATCTCCACGCTGATCTCGCTGATCTCGCTGCTCGGGTGAGCACCCTCCCGTCCGTCGAGAACGCCCCGCGACTCACCGAGGGACGTCTGCCCTCGCACACAGGCTCGTCGGCTCGCTATTCAAGATCCTCCCGCTCGTCGGGCTCTACGCGGGCGCGATCGCGGCGGCGACCGCGGTGGACATCGCGGTCGGCATCTACGTCATCTTCCAGCTCTACCACGGGGAGGGCGCGAGCGACGTGAACAAGTGCGTCGCGAACGCGGGCGACGGCGTGAACGCGGACTTTGCGCACTGGGCGTGCAGCGGCAGCTTCAAGGTCGGCCGCGTCATCGTCGTCGTCCTCTACGTGCTCTTCTGGCTCGTCACGATCTGTGAGTGGTTCTCTCGGTTCCGCGCGACGTTGATCGCGCGCTGGGCGGGCACAGGCTGACGGGTGCGCTTGCTGTCGTCGTTTTAGATGGTTGCCATATCGCGTTCCAGTATGTCGGCCAGCTGAGGGAGGAGCGGGACGAGCCCGCGCCTCCCGCCTCCGACTTTGAGAAGAACAGCCAGGTGCAGAACATCAACGTGGTCGCGGCGCCCGCGAGCCAGTACCCGTTCTCGACCGCGCCAAACGCGATGGGCACACGGTACTGACGCTGGAGGCCTACGCTGATAGAGCCCGCGTCCGGCGGCTGCCTTCCTTGCGTTGGATGGTCGGTTGTGTCGCATGGGGCAGATGTGGATGTATCTCAAGAGCTCAGAAAAGTGAATGTTGATGCGAAGGTCAAACGACGTCCAAGGCACTCGAGCCCACTGAGCTTGGCGTGTTACTCCAGTCCTTCGCAAACGACGTAGATGCCGCACGATGGTATTGACCGACCAGCTGAGCCGGCTGCCCTACGACTCGAACGTTCACGTTTGTGAGCTGTATATTGACGACTGCTGAGTAAGTGGTATTGAACAGATGTGAGGAAGGCAACGTGTATGACGGGGCAGAACGGACGAGGAAATGTATGATGTTGCCAAATAGGGACGACAGTTGCCTAAAAGGGGGAATGTGCACGAAGAGAGGA
>CCBP010000165.1:4263-24607 GCA_000765035.1 Trametes cinnabarina | reverse complement strand
GAACCCGATGCATACAATATCATTGAAACAGTCCCCGGTATTGTACATGTGCGCCGCGCGACCCGTCAGATCCAGTCTCCACACTCCACGCACACAAAATACTTGTCCGACGCACGCGATACAGCGTAGCTGAACATGCTTGCCGGTACCTCTCCACCGAGGTGCTCGCGAAGCCAGTCGGAGAGGAAGAGAGGGCTACTGTTGTACTCACGGTGGTACTCCCGCACCGCGAACAGCATCTTCTCGTACGAGCGTACATTGGTCGGTCCATCCAACCCAAGCCCCGCCCGACGCGGCACACGGGCAATCGGCGTCCGAAGGATGGTCTTCCACTGTAGGTCGTCCCCCGTAAGCGGCTCGTACGTCAACGTCCCCGGCACCCGCGGCCAGTGGTACCACCTCTGCTGCTCCGCACTCGGAGGACCACGCCGAACGTCGTCGTTGTGCACGCGCGTCAGGCACACCTCATGGTACCACCGACAGCACCGCTCACAGTACCGCACGGTGTCCGACGACGGCGCGTAGATACGCGGATGGCCCACGCGGCAGTGGCGTTCACTGCACATGAGTGGGTACTGTCCGCACAACATGTGAGCTAGCGCAGTGACCTGTAAACCCGAGATGGGCCTTACCTCGCGGAACTGGTACTTCCCAATCTCGTCGTTCCATTGCGCAAAGATATTGGACCGCCAGAAGACCTGGTCCAAGGCGAGCACCTTGAGCGACGGCAGGGTGTCGTCAAAGCATCAATCTTCGAGACGATCGCGCGCCCTTGCACGGACATCTCGTGGCTCGTCTGAACCAGTTCCAGGCTCCCGATGTGCTCCAGGATCTGGCAGTCGGTGATGTCGTCCAACTGTTCCCGTTCGAAGCAACCGTTCCCGAACATCAGTGACCCTGCGACCAAGAGCTACTTTTGATTTAGACCGCTGTGCATAATCAATAAATGAGAGACAGAACATTACAATGTTCGGGTCACGGGCATCTTCAGTGGACGCCGTCGAGCGGTGCACTTTCATGCGCTTGATCAAGATCGCCCGGGTCTTGCACACCCCAATGCAATCTGTACCCTCCTCTTCGTATGAGGACACCCGAACGCTGTCATATGTCCGTTAGCTGCCAGACATGCGAGAGTGTGTGCTATGCTTACATGTCACCGATCTTGATTTCCGTCAAGATGCCATTCAGCCAGACTGTCACCGCAGATGTCAGCACACCGTCCGCGCATCTGTAAGCAGCCCACACTCACTGTGGTACATGTTGACATTCTCGTTGTATACCCTGTTAACGCCAAGTGGGCCACCGCGTGCTGCAAGAATCCCGCTCATGGTCGTTGATCAGTGGGAGAGAGCAGAGGGAGAACGTTGCGACACTGGCCACTTTATGCGTTTACACCCCTTAAGTCTGGCCAGGCGGCTGGAGCTCTCCTGGGTTCTTTCCGATCGGTTTCCGTAATACATACCTATTCTGACTCAAATGCAGCCTTAACGTACCCACGTGTGTCCTCGTGTGTGAAAGCAACTACCGCTCATGTTCTGATGGACGGACCATATAATAGAGCTTATTCGCAACGGCCTTACCGCCCGTGGGGTAGTGCCTGATGCCGGGTGGAGCAATACCAACCGTGCACCTAAGAGCTCTGCAGGGCAGAGAGCCACCCAATACCTGATGGCGCTCCACCCAATACCGCGAGACCCCCGTTGCGAATAAGCTCTAATGATATGCTGTTGGAGCCTCCTGTTCACTATCATGTGATCGTATACGTGAGATCATGTAGCACATATGCTCAGGCGTTTACTGGCCCGATGTCCGCACAGGAGATACCCCAACCTTGACATTATGGTGATTACCACTTATTAGATCTGGACTAATGCGCACCAGCACACCATAGCTACCCTCATACTTTAATGCTTTCGATCACTTGACGCACCGGCGCAAGTGCGCCAGTGCGCCCTTTAATGCATAATGATAGACAATGTCATCATACTGCTGCTGTTTGTCATGTGACGCGCACTGGCGCAAGTGCGCCACTGCGCTCCCTCATAAACCATAGAACAGATCATTATACTGATGCTATTTTGTGCAAGTGACGCGCACTGGCGCAAGTGCGCCACTGCGCTCGCTCGTAAACCATAGAACACATCATTATACTGATGCTATTAAATGCAAGTGACGCGCACTGGCGCAAGTGCGCCACTGCGCTCGCTCGTAAACCATAGAACTCATCATTATACTGATGCTATTGAGTGCAAGTGACACGCACTGGCGCAACTGCGCCACTGCGCTCCCTCATAAACCACAGAACACACACAATGTCATTTCACTGATACAATTCTGCGCACCAGCGCACTTGCGCCAGTGCGCGATGGGCGCCTATTTGCCTAACCCTCACCGTAGAGGGCTAGGGCTAACCCTCACCCCCCCCTACTTTTTCCCTATAAATGGACACAATTGGGCGCACCAGCACATGTGCACTGGCGCGCTCACAGTCATTGGGCCACTTTGCACCCAGTGCACTGGCGCAGATGCGCTGGTGCGCTGGTGCGCTCCCATGATATGATTGATGTATGTGGTGCATCGCCCATGGACTCACGAATGTGCACTTCGCTAGAAGTTTTTATGCATGCCGGCATGCCTTGTGCAGGCGCACTGGCGCACTTGCGCTAGTGCGCTCATACATCATTTATAGATCGTTTGAACACCTTCTGTCAGCGCGTGTGCGCTTCCCAATGGAGTATATGTATGTGAATTGTGTCGGCGCACTGGCGCACATGCATGTATGTGGCGCTCATAATGGATATATGGCACGCTGCATGTCAGCGCACAAGCGCACTTGCGCTCGTGCGCTTCACCCAATAGTTGATAGGTCAGTAAAATCGTTGCGTGCCAATGGCATGCTTCAGCGCATCAGCGCTGTGGCACTGGTGCGCCCTGCAGCCGGGTATTATAATCATCAAATACACATATGAATTTTGCAAAATACGGTATACATCTCAGCGCACATGTGCGCACCGGTGCGCTGCAGCGCTGTGATACTCATTATTTGCGCCAGTGCGATCGGTGCATAAGGATGGCACATGGCGCAGCACACCAGCGCATGTGCGCCAGTGCGCTGCTACGGGCGCTAGCGCCCTAACCCTCACCTTAGAGGGCTAGGGCTAACCCTCACCCCCCCTACTTTTTCCCTATAAATCAGTTTCCGTAATACATACCTATTCTGACTCAAATGCAGGCTTAACGTACCCACGTGTGTCCTCGTGTGTGAAGCAACTACCGCTCATGTTCTGATGGACGGACCATATAATGATATGCTGTTGGAGCCTCCTGTTCACTATCATGTGATCGTATACGTGAGATCATGTGGCACATATGCTCAGGCGTTTACTGGCCCGATGTCCGCACAGGAGATACCCCAACCTGGACATTATGGTGATTACCACTTATTAGATCTGGACTAATGCGCACCAGCACACCATAGCTACCCTCATACTTTGATGCTTTCGATCACTTGACGCACCGGCGCAAGTGCGCCAGTGCGCCCTTTAATGCATAATGATAGACAATGTCATCATACTGCTGCTGTTTGTCATGCGCGACGCGCACTGGCACAAGTGCGCCACTGCGCTCCCTCATAAACCATAGAACACATCATTATACTGATGCTATTTGTGCAAGTGACGCGCACTGCGCTCGCTCGTAAACCATAGAACACATCATTATACTGATGCTATTGAGTGCAAGTGATGCGCACTGGCGCAAGTGCGCCACTGCGCTCACTCATAAACCATAGAACTCACATTATACTGATGCTATTGAGTGCAAGTGACGCGCACTGGCGCAAGTGCGCCACTGCGCTCCCTCATAAACCACAGAACACACACAATGTCATTTCACTGATACAATTCTGCGCACCAGCGCACTTGCGCCAGTGCGCGATGGGCGCCTATTTGCCTAACCCTCACCGTAGAGGGATAGGGCTAACCCTCACCCCCCCTACTTTTTCCCTATAAATGCAGGTTCTTGCGAGACGGACACCTGACAGGCCCTCCCGGAGCGTCATGCGTTCGCCGAGCGACAGATTGGCGTACTCCTTGCAAAGTGTCATGGAGTGCGACTTCATGAAGTCCTTGAGTTTCCAACGGCTTCCTGCTGGAAGATCTGTGAAGTATGATGAGCAGGGGGAAGGGATTGGTGACACGTATGGCACATATCAGCGTTTGCGGCATTCAACCGCGCGCGCACGAATGTGTTCCATACATTCGGCCCATGACACTGTCATATAAGCTTTCCACCAATGAACAGCTGGCTCTTCGTCCAGCCCAGCGTGCTGCAAATGGATCAACATCTGTATCAGTGATGATGGCTCCTCGACGTACCGATGGTGCTTCTATGCGATATCTTGTGCTGTGCGGTGATATTCTTGCTGCGCCTGGCGGATTTCTTGGGAGAGATCCTCAGCGCGTTGCCTTCGCTTGGCCTTCTCGGCCAACGTCAGCTTCGCGCGAGCCTTGCCTGTCACTGCCGTACGGGCCATGGTCGTAGTGGGTGTGTATGAGGGAGGAGCGGGGGGTGGTATGAAGTGTCCCGTCACGACAGACGGCTCGCTGTTCTATGGGACCTGAATCCAATCACCTTGAACATATTGCATATCTGAAACTGCATACATGATCTAACTAGTTGCCAGAGAAAATCAAGCGAGAGCACAGCGTTGGGGGAAAATATAACTAACCACCATTTCAATGATCTTTGACGAGCAAGCCCTCGAGCTCCTCAACTTCATCGTCTCCGAAACCACATTCGCTCAACCTAAGTGTCCAATTGGCCTTGCCATGCTTGGGATGACTCTTGAAGCACTTATGCACGATGCGCCAAATGGCGGGAGGAACGTTACGAGACGCGAGCCAGTTGCGAATCTGAGGGGTAGCGAGGTTCTGGAGCTCAGGGTCGGACAACATGGTATCCAGGCAACTGGAGCCCGTCGTAATTCCGGCACTACTGGCCGCTTGCTTGCTACGTGGCGCCGCGGTCGAGGCACTGTCAGTGTTGTCATCGAGGTACAGCGGAAGAGTATGATTGGGAGGTGGAGAAATGGCAGCCAAGCTTGCGGAAGCCTTTAGCGCTGGTCCGTGAGTTGATAGTGAGCGCGTAGGTGACGGATCGTCCACCCCACGATGAGGTGCGTCCAGCGTAAGCACTCTCGTCTTGCGGGAATGCACATGATACATTGATATGCCCCTGGAAGAAGTGGCCCAAAACTTGGGCATGGTTGCCCCAGCCTTGTTGGGCGGCGCAGACACAGAATCCGTGCGCGGCATCTGAGCATGAGCCTTCTTCACAGGGCGTGTTGTAGTGATGGAATATATGAGAGGCGACGCCTCTGGGAGGAGTTGGGTGCGTGCGTCGGCGGAGAGCGAGGCCGGGGAGTCAGGACGCGCATGCTCCCTCGAAGCGCAAGCTTCGCCAACAGGTGCAGGGGCGGCACCAGGATCATCTGGATGCTGTGGATTGATCAGTACAATGCCACACTAACCTACTCTATCTCACTCACGATGGGTTGGGCGATCGTTGCCTTCGTGGCCTGCTGGATCCCGGAGGAATCCTGATTGGACTTGTCAGAGATTGAGACATTGTGTATGGGGAGGGCTCTCTTGCTGGATGCAATAGGCAAAGGTAGTTCAAAGCGCAAGGGATGAGCGGATGGAGGAGGTGGAGACGTAGGAATGCACCGTAGAGGACGCGAAGGGGACACTGGCATAGACGGAGGTGTCGTACCTCCCCGTATAGCGTGATCTTGCCTCTGGCCCCGTTTAGCACTGGTGATGATGTTTATTTCTGCCAGAGTGGCCGCAAGTTCGTGCTCAGACGAGAAGGAGTCCACTGTGTGCCAAATGCTGGATCCAGAGGAGTTGGTGTCTGTAGGTGATGGTGGCGACAGCGGCGGCATGACAAAAGATCGAAGCTGGGACAGCCTCTCTTCGAAGAAGGGAAAACCATGTTGAATGCGGTAGAGACTGAGAAGGAGTTGATCGAGGTCGTTGTTTCCTGTCAACAATGCTGTGAGACAGGCCGTCGTGCGAGTCCTCGGTGGACTTACCTGTCGAGCCCGAGATTGACCCAATGATATTTGGACGTTCTAACTGCTTATGAATCGCCTCGATTGTGTCGGCATGCAAGGTGATTGTAACGCTTTGGATATTCTAGGTGAGTGCTGTCAGCGGACAACGGTCTTGAGAGATTCCTACAGATTACAACATACCGTCGGCTGCTGATCATGCCTCACCGCCAAGTCGAGTGCCTCGATAGTGCGATGAGAGGATGTCGGCCGAGCTGGGCTTGCATGGTTCTGTAAATGCGGCAGGGCTGGTGCATAGGACAGGAGAGGAGTGGGAGAAGAGGGAGAGTTGGGTGGCAGCTGCATGAATGCAGGAAGCGAGAGAATCGCTGATCTAGCGCTCACTTGCTCAGCGTGTCTCAACTGAGTTGTTTGCACATTCCACCCTCCAGGTGCTTGCATCTACTCGTGCGTACAGGGAAATTATACAGAAAAATAGCACCGTTACGATCTGCGTTGCCTGTAATACAGCTGTTTCGGAAATTAATGCGTGAGCGACTCCGACACTCCGCGCGCGCACTTTTGATGCACAAAAATGAGAAAATCACGAAAATCAAGAAATGCCCGTAGCTCGATATTCTATCGGTAGGGCAGCATCAAAGAAGCATCTCACCTCCGTGTGCATGACAAGGGCTATACACGGGTGTTTTCTGAAGCTCATATGTGACGCAAAGCGCGAGCTCTGAGCCTGAAATAGTGAATTGACTTCGATGTGTACTCATTTGCATGTATCTACTGAGGGCATTCTATCCAAGTCACTCAAATACCACTCTGGTACAATATAGCCACTATATATGCACCAATGAACCCAACAGAATAGCTTCGCAAGGTTACAGCGAGCACGCATACAGGACGTCTTGGTTCGCTTTACGGGCATCTAAAAGTGTCGTTTGCCGTACATCCACCTCTAGGTGAATTACTATGCTTGATGATCTCGTAACGACATGTAGAATTCTAGCAAGGTATGGCATAGGCTGCTATTGATAATACAAACATTCCCGAGGAAGCAGGTCTGTTGTATGGTGCAGAAACAGTGGAAGATGTTGCAACATTGAGGTTGAGCTTGTTGAGCTCTTTACTTGTGCTCTGCGTCACGTATGAGCTCCAGAAAAACACCCGTATATAGCCCTTGTCATGCACACGGAGGTGAGATGCTTCTTTGATGCTGCCCTACCGATAGAATATCGGGCTACGGGCATTTCTTTATTTTTGTGATTTTCTGATTTTTGCGCATCAAAAGTGTGCGCGCGGAGTGTCGGAGTCGCTCACGCATTAATTTCCGATACAGCTGTACTTTCATGATCAATGGCATACGATGATCAAGCCTTGACACACCCTTGACACACAATATACATCTTTTATGCTCAGATGTCCGAACTGCGCATACATTGCACTATGCTACCTGCACCTTCTAACATAACTACATGAGAATTACGTGCACCATGCGGGTAACAACCTCCTCCAGACAGACAGCTTCATCATTCAAGTGATCGTCTTCATCAGGCAAAATGTCTGTATCCTCAGTGACCGTGGATGGCGAGGAGATAGCTTTGGTACCCGCAGGACACGGACCCGAGTAGCCATTCAAAGAGTACACCGCCTCCAGCTGTAGCCGATGAACGTCATTGACTCGGTGTCGCTTTTTGTATACGGCTAGTATCTCGGCCGCAAGAAGCGGCTGAGACTGCTGGTGCGCTGCCGCGGTGGCTCGCGAGTGGGCGTTGTCATCGTCGACCCACTTCTGGAGACGAGGGATCTCGACGTTGAGGCGGAATACTTTGGCTTGCGCACACTGAAGCTTGAAGTATTTGTTCATCACATCGCGGCAGACGGGGGACGCCCAGGGCTTCTCGAGGATGGCGTACCAGGAGTGCTTCAAGAGCTCAAACTTGCCGAGCCATCCGTACGCCATGATATCCGTATACTCCAGCTGCTGGTGGGGCGGATCTTGCAGAGACGCGAGCTCGTTGTACTTCTTGATGGCGCTCCGAATAGTGTTGGACCTGCAGACAAGATGCTTGGAGATTTGACGCCTCATCTTGTAACCTGCAAATACATTGGTAAGAGGAGCACTCAAAGCGACAGAGTGACCGTACCTGTCCCTGCGAGATTGGCCTTTGACAATTTAAAGAGTCTCTGAATGACCAGGCGCTCGAGCTCTTCGACAGCGCGAATGAAGGCGGTTCTTGAGATACACGTACCCTTCCTTATAGGCCATTGAACCTTCCATCCACCGCTCGGTGATCCCCATCCGGCGCTCCATGTCGAGGATGGCCTCTTCGGCGCACTCGTACTTGTGGAGAGCTGCATTGCGCTCTGCAATCTTCGCTCGAAACACCCCCTGTTTACGTTTCTTATGGGCTGCGTCGTTCACGTCTTCCACACCGAAGGTTGTAACGAACGTGTTCACTATCGAGAGGGCATTCCAGCTGGCCCTGCGAGAATCTCAGCTCAAGAACTGATCGTTCTGAAACGTCATGTATGTACTGTGCAGCCTTCAGAACTTCCAAAGACTTGATGTAGGTCACCTTCACTAGATCCTCAGGAGGTTCTTGCACAAGATTGGTGAGGTAAGCGAGCTCCTCGGAGTGCCATCCCTCAAAGTCCGCTTCGGTGACGTTGTTTGATTTCTTGAATTCCTCAACAATCGGCGTATATTCCTGTATGATTGCGAGTGCCTGCTTGTAGTTATTGTAGAGGAATCGACCTGGACTTTCATTAGTGGGAGGGAGATTGTGTCATCAACGATGGGAAGCCGCACTCAGATCCAGGTACCAATCCTGATCCCATTAATTGAAGTGCAAATTGATATACTGCAGCCAGTGGAAGTGGGATAAAAAGTGCACTGTACGCGCTACACTGTTCGAAGCTGAGAATATACGCTCACAAGTCTCCAGGTCCTCCAACCCCAGTGTCTGCAGATACAGTGGATGATAGCGAAGCTGGCACAGGCGGTTGTGTGCATGATCATGGAATGCGTTCACGCACAGCATCACGTTGAGGCCCTGTGCCTTGATCCCAATCGAGCTGTTCCCAAGCGTCTTTGTGAATGAACACGCGATGTCATGCCTGATGGCCTGGCTGTGTCCTAGGACCGTGATGATCCTGTCTACCGTAGCCAATGGATACTTCGCTCTGGAGCAAATGAGCAAATGGTTGAAAGGAGAGCCTTTGGAAACTGACCGTTCTCCTGAGTGCCTCATCTCGACTACTGGCACAGCGGATTCCACTCTCTGTTCCAGGTTCCAGACTGTCATTGGGTCCTTGCTATACATCATGCTTGGCACCCGATTAGACATTGCCTTTGCCGTCACCAAACTCTCACAGTTTGCTGCGAATCCTTCGCAAGAGCACCTGAACAAAGTGCTGTATATCTGTCGCTATCTCATTGGAACCAGATCTTACTCCCTGGTTTACAACGGTGCTTCTGGTCTCGGCATAAGCGCATGCACAGACTCGGATTGGGGTTCAGACCCATCCACTCGATGGTCACAAACTGGCTACTTCTTGAAGTTGGCCGGAGGGGTTTTCAGTTGGCAATCTCATGCACAGAAGACTGTCGCACACTTGTCAACTGAAGCCGAGTATATGGCGATTAGCGATTGCTCGTGCCAGGTGGTCTGGATCCGCAATCTTATGAGCGAGATCAGCTACCAACTCGGCCCTATTCCCATCACAGGGGATAATCAGGGATCGCTCTTCATGGGCTCGAACCCTGTGAGCGAAAGTCGGTCAAAGCACATCGACATTTGATACCATGCTATTCGAGAGTACATCGAGAATAAGCAGATCGAAGTATACTTCATCGATGGTAGCAACAACCCTGCCGACCTCTTCACTAAGAACCTGGGACACGTCAAGTTCACAAAGTTTAGAGGGGAACTCGGCCTTGAGTTCTACGACTCGGCCTGACTAGCTGCACTCAGCACCCATACGCTTGCGCACACTACCGTGATGCTTGGCGAGGGGGAGTGTCGAACTAGGCTGCTGACTAATAGCAGCGTAGTAAGCGTTTACTGACACGAGGCTACCGGACTCTTGGAGAAAGTTCCGGATACTGTGGAAAGTACTAGACACTGTGGCTCAAGTGCTATACAGTATTACATCATAGGCCATGTACAGTAGTATATAAGACTGCTCTGTAGGAGCAGATCTACAAGTCGCTCTTAACCCTCAACCACTACGTGTGCCTCTATCCAGAGCTCTACAGGTAAGTGAGCGGAGGGGCTTTCCACTGCGTAACAAGCCCTGCTCAACAAGCCGTGTTCGACGTCATCGCCTCACAGACATCCAAAGCGCCCTCAGAGGACGAGATCGCGGACATGAGTGCGTACGAGGCTTTGCTGCACCAGAGTTGGGTCCACAATGACCTCTACGAGATCCGCAATGTCCGCCCTTTGTTTAACTCCCCGCTCAGTGTCATCGGCGGTGTCTTGTACTCTGGCATCGACACGCTCCTTCTCCGTGGCCGCACCCCGTGGACGTTCCGCAACAAGCTTGGCAAGAGCGATGCGGCGCATACCAAGCGTGCCAGTGAGTGCAAGCCGATCAAATACCCACCTTCGAGCCGCCGCTCTCCACGGACCTGCTTACGAGTGTCGCGCTCACTGGCACAAACCACGCCCAGGACCAGCCCATGCACCTCCGTGTGCGCAGGTACCACTTGAGGTTAATTTACCACCACGGCGGGGCTGCCTTTTCGGGCTCTGCGGTGGCGCATCAATGCTGCCGTCTTGGCAACCGGGCGCTATTCCGCCCCCGCCACACACCTCTCGTGCACGTCGCGCGAGCACATCGCGCGCGTGTTGTACTGTAGATTGGCATCGATTGTAGCATGTGGCTGCTCGCCGTCCAGTTGCTGGACCCATAAGGACCAACAGAGCATTCTAATTAGTCATCTAAGTCAAGAGACAGTAAGTTATCCGGGCGCTCTCAATAGCGATAGCCGACCGTATTTGTGAGTCCCGGTTGGTCCTGCCACCGCACATTGGTGCAGAGGAGAGTCCGCCCATTTTCAACCCGCTCGAGATCCCGTGCCCACTGCGTAATACCACGAATATGCTGCTTAGCGTCCTGAATGTGCTGACGTTCCGCATCCCTAATCTTCTCCCTAAACCAGCGAAGAGCACGTTGGAGAAAGACGAGGGCATCAGCGGGAGGGAGCAGATCCAGATTGGGATTGCGGCGTTGTCCAGGCCACAGACCCATCGAATTGTCGTGCGCATGGCGTATTTGATCGTGCTGCGGACGTACTTCGGGTCCGCGCACTTGAGTTGTTCCTCGAAGAACTTAATCACCGAGCAGAGCTGACGCTCATGCTCCTCCGTGTTCACGTCGTCCTCGTCGTCAAGGTGAAACAGGTCAGTTGTGGGTAGAACTTGGAGTGAAGCAACTGAATGATTCACTCACATCAAATCCCGTGCCACCGCCTGCCCGTGTTCTTGGTAGGCCATCAGAGCCCGTAGGAGGTGCTTTGTCCGGAGAGGACATGATCTAGAATAAAAATATAAGTATCTGCACTTTGAGATGGTCAACGTAACCTAGTGGCGATGAAGCCCGTCGATCAACCGGGTCCAGACCCAGGTCTTTGGTATTAGACTCCTCTCTGTCTAGTACTGGCTCAACACGTGGAGGTCTTGAAACGATAGCCGAAGTACGGCCCATGCGCTCGATCCAGGCACGCTCCCGCATGTTCTCCGGGGGAGCAGCGATGTTACCATTAATCGGGACCGTGTAGAAGGGGGGGATATGGTAACGGGTTGCTGTCGGCCACCAGAAGGCAGGTAGTTTGCCGGCCGCTTGTACTAGATGCAGAGCAGGTGTGAGTGGTACTTTTGAGCACCGCAGTCACACGTCCACGAAGACAAGTCCGTGGTATAGCTGCCATGAATCGGAACCTTGAGGAGACGTTCCCACGCCTGTTTGAAAGCCGCCTGCATGTGAGACAACGAAGCGGCGCGTCCGGCGCGTGGGTTCTTCAGGATATGGTCTAGCATGAGCCGGTATGGCGGAAGTGCCTTGGTGACGATCGCATACAAAGCGAGATCGATCAGGGGCCGATTGTAGAGGTGAAGCACCAGGCGTTTGATGCCCCGCCACAATGCTTCAACAACCATTGTTGTCCGCTTGCGGGGTATGCTTGCAGAGTATGCTGACCGAGCCCAGAGATTCCAGCGTGACTGGCAGTACCAAGAGTTCCAGAGATACACCCAGACGTCAGGCAGCTTGTTGATGTAACAGTGCTGATACATCTCGTTGATGGCATCCCAATAGATGTCATTGGCTGTCCGGGCCTGCCCATGGCGCTCCGGAAGCAGGCTATGCTGGCATGCATGCTTAGCGAAGAGCCGTAGTATCGGGAGCCAATGTGCTGGCGGACAGAACTGATATGCCGCCGAGTCCGCTCTTTGCCCGCTCTCAGCTAAGCGAAGCGGCTGTTCTGATTGGACGTTAGTCTGGTCCTCATCCATTAATGTGACCTCCCTTCGGCAGTCGTCTTCATCATTCAGATCTGAGACATTGTCATCGTCCTCTCACGAGCTGCCTCCTTCCATGCCAATGTCCTCCTCGCCTTCTGGCAGTGTATCAGCAGCCTCCGCCATTGCCCAGAATGTTTCATCGTCACTGAGGTCTGCCGGATCAACCTCTATTGGGAGGCAGACAGGGTTGGGCAGGAGGCTGGACGGCCGCATGCTCATGGTGCTAATTTGCGGTGTGACGAACGGCTCAGCATCCAAGTTGTCGGCTTGATTGCCGCGTAGCGCGCGTGTGATGTCTTCAGCCCGTAAACGAATCCTGGGAAGCCCCGGTGTCAACACTGGCGGGCGCCCACCTAGTAGCAACTGGACCCGACGGAGCGGCTTTGCAGGTGGTGGCGGGATCTGCCATTGGATCTTTTATTAGATAATGTATATTAATCACGTCAACCCTCCTGAGGACTTAAGGGGTTCTCTTGCTGCGCCTTAGGCACAAATTCAACGTCTATGAATGGGAACTCTTCTTTTGCAGCCACAGCGTCATAGGGGGCTGGGGTGTCCTTGTTCTTGCACAAGCGCTGCTTGAGAGCATGGAGGGCATGCCAAAAGCACAACTGATGCTTGGCCTTGGGCCAAACAGCACGCATTGCATTGATTTCTGACCAATCTTTGTCAGTTAGCGTGAATTCAGGTTGAATGCCAAGGTCCCTGAGTGCAGTAAGAAAGCGTTCCAGCATCCTCTGCTTGGCGCCCATTGTTGCACCATCAGACGTCCGGATAAACATAAAAGCCAATGGGACGCCAGAGCCATTTGCATCTGCGATGGTGGCAAACAGCTCAAAATTGCCTCCGTTGGTATTCCCTGAAAGTGAAGGCATGTCAGCTCATCCCCATTAGCAGCAATCAGGCACCGCACTCACAGGTTGAATCCATTGCCAATTCCTGAGTGTGGGCAGCCCAGCCCTGCACAAAATCCTCAACGTAGAAGGCTACCGCTTCCGTGCCTGGTTCTCCTTCCAGATTGATGAGCTTGAGGTGATACTGATCGCCATGCTGCTCAAGGAACCTCTGGGCAGACACCACCGGATTAGGATGCAGCTTCCAATCCTTCCGGCAGGCGAGTAACCAATGGTAATAAACTGCTTTTGCTCGGAAGGGGATAGGGCTTTTGCTGGTCTCGCGGCGGCGCTCATCCTCCACGCGGACGATATGTCTCCAGATCTGATCCGAGACATGTAAGTAATGGAGGCATAGCTATAAATCTCAGATTTCGTACCTGACCTGCCATGTGGTCCCGTGCATTAGCTGCAATATAGGCTCTCCACTCTTCCGGGAGCAAGATATCCACATAGGGAAGGTGAGCTTGGCCATGCGAGAGCCGTAATTCGATGATGTCGGTCTTATCGCTCAAAACAAGGTGAAGCCAGCCACCGCATGCAAAGCGTTCTCCTCGGCGCGAGTCCCGCGGCTTTATGCCTCGTGGGATTTTCTCCTTGTGTTTGCGCTGATCTGATTGTGAACAGATGAACGAGAATGTACGTAAATCTGCATTCCCCTTATGCTGGTGGTTTTTGTGATAGCTACAAGAATGATTAGCTGTGAAACTCTGTACTAATTCATATACATACGTCCAGTGCAGTAATTGCACGTCCCCGACAGCGCGGGCTATCTTGATGGCCCGGAATGACATCGAACCTTGGTTTTGAGCAGCAATTTGCGAGACATCAACACGCGCTTGGACGTGCAAAGGTTCGGTCAACTCGGTGAGCAGATCCAGCAGATCCGCAAGCTGCTTCTCGCCCAAATCGGTATACGCATGTCTGTTGTGAGCATCCTCTGTGGCTGCTTCGGAGTCAACTTCAAGAGCGCGAGCCTTCCGTTTGCGTGCTGCCTTCTTCTCCGCGCAAGTCGCACAGATGCCCAATGGCTCTCCTTTCTTCCCGCGCGATGTGTCGAATTTGCGTGGCTTGAATTTGGTGAGAGCTTTGTGTGCGTGGCATTGCTCACACTTCTTGTTTTGAGGCATGCCTCAACGCTGGGGTGCAGAATGAATTTCTCTGCCATTCTAGCTGCAGGGCAAGCAGCCACGTGCTACAATCGATGCCAATCTACAGTACAACGCGCGCGCGACGTGCTCGCGCGACGTGCGCGAGAGGTGTGTGGCGGGGGCGGAATAGCGCCCGGTTGCCGAGACGGCAGCATTGATGCGCCACCGCGGAGCCTGAAAAGGCAGCCCCGCCGTGGTGGCAAATTAACCTCAAGTGCAGGTACCTCACGGGTGGCGGGGACGCCGGCGCGGAGGGCGGGGGAGCGGAGAAGGGCGTCGCGGCGGAACGGTTCGTGGAGGATGCGGACGTCCGGCGGGAGCACGTGCGTGTTAACGTCGGCGAGTACGCGGGGCTGCTCGGGCGCGGCTGCCCGGCGCAGGTGTACGAGTATGTGGACGCGGAGGAGGCGAAGGTGGAGACGGCGGGGCAGGTCGAGAACGTGGGGTGGGGCGGGGCAAGTTCTGCGACGTCAAGGTGCCCACGCAGGACATCACCTAGACCGTGCCCGAGGGCGGCGGAGGGCCAAAGTATAGTGAGTGCCTGTGTCTCCATCCTCTCGTTGCCTTGTACTGACAGCGCCGTTTAGCCATTACTTAGTTTCGACGCAGAATGTGCTTTGACCCTCCGAGGCGACCCAATGCCGAGGGCGATCTCATCTAGTGCACGAGCCCTCTGCTTCTCGATACGACCCTGGACTCGGATAAGCGTGCGGCGCCCTGGGAGGAAGCAAGCTCGGTCGCGTGCGACGCCGGGCTCGCGCTGGGTGTACTTGTACCGCTGTATGTAGCTGCGACTCGATTCACCTTCGTTGTACACATGTCAGCAGCTTATCCGCGCGTTCATTGGAGAAGAAAAGTACGGCTCTATCATGGGCATTATCTGACTATCGTCAAGGCGCGCTGGCCCTGGATACTGTTCGACGATGACACCGCCGTCATCACCACCATAGAGCCCGAGATTCCAAAGTGTTACGACGGCTCTAATAGTGGCTCCGTCCAGGTCTTCTACTTCCGGGCTGTCGACCTCGACCTCACTGCGCTCGGCTTTAAGCCCGCTACACCACCCTAGGGATCTTCGACCGATATCGTGTCTGCCCCCAGCAACGCCCTCAGACTCGCCATCGCTATCGAGGCGAGTGAGTATGTGTACACGCACACGTCCGCAGGTCCGCGACTGCGATGCCGCCAGGGCTCACCGAGGTGCCAGGCTCGGACAAGAGCGACTCGCCCATGCCCGTACGTCTCGCTCTCCACGCACTCCATCCCGCTTTCCGCAGACCAAACCCCGAAGATGCGTCCCACGACTGCCCTGCCGAACCTCGCTGTGTCTGTATCACCCCTCAGGCTCGTCCGCTGTACTCGTCGCCGCAGCATGCGTCGCATGTCCCCACCCCCGCGTCCTCCTTACGCCATCATCCGACGCTTGGCGGGCTCTTCCAGAATCTGCGCCAGTTGTGTTTGCGTCTGAACGGCGTCGCAGATCATGGCGGTGAGAACCGTTGGAGCTCTGCCCTCCCTTGCGTACCCGCCGTCACCTGCGCCGTGCTACCTGTACGTTCCTTGCCGGCCCACCGTTCCCATCAGTACCGGCATATTGTCTCCTGGAAGCGAGTGCGGCCGCATCGGGTGTCTAGCCCATCATGTAAATACACCGTAAGGTACTTATAGTTCGCTATCGCATCTCGCCCGATCGGAATCCCGGGATGCATGAATGGGTGGTAGTGGCTGCCAGTGGTATCTGAACATCGCGGTCATCGCCACTGCTGTGAGTGGCGGCTGGGTGAGCCAACATGGACCACAACGGGGGGGACGCCAACTGCTGGAGTATCATACAGAGCATTCGACGGGTCCGCGCAGGTCCGTGGCTCATACCGCCCCGCGCTTGAGTGCTCTCCACATCTCCCAGTCGTGCGCAGGCCTGATGGGTTGTGCCGGCTGTACGCACGGCTGCCAGTCGACGTCCTTCTTCAGCGAAGAAGGGTAGCAGACTTCGCCGTCTTTGCCCGCCCAGTCGAAGCCGATAAGCATCCCGCCGGTCTTCCCGTCCGCCCTTTGAACTGTCATGACGTTCGGCCGCCGTACGTCGCCATGTACGAGGCCCTTCTCGCCCAGAACGGCCAACGCCGTCTCGATGTCGTCAGCGGCGGGATCCGGGAGAGGCTGAGTCTTGCCATACTGCTTCCAAGCGGTCTTGCCCCCGGGCACGATGTCCATGACGACCATGATGGGGCCGCCCACGAGAGGAACACAGGCGTGCAACTTTGGCGCGAGCGGGGGGGTCATGCGTCGCGAGGACGCGGTGAGCGTGCTCTCCGTAGCGGAAGCAGAACTTGACGGGCACTGGTTCGCCGTGTAGCCTTGCGCGGAAGAGGGATGGGCGGAGGTCGAGCTTGAGCTCGGACTTCCCGCGCGTGCGACGGCAACCTGGGTAGTCGAAGCGATCCAAGAACTCGAGTGTGGACAGCAGTGCTCGATCGGATTCGCGAGCATAGCTCGGGCGGGGTAGTATATGACGGGGTACCGCGCGATTGTCGCCGCTGCCGATTGAGAGACCTTGGTACCAGACCTTGAGCTCTTCCAAGGCGTTTCGGACCTCCACGAAGATCTTCGCGACACGCTCGATGCGGTCCTCCGCATCCGGGTCTCCGCCGAGGAAGATGAAGTCGACGAACGGCTGGACGATGAAGGCATCGGTCAGGACGGCTCCGTAAAAGCGGATGTAAGGCCCAGCGATAGACACGAGAATACAGGGGCAACACGAAGCTTCCCGTATTCTCGTGTACTGTATAGATCCTTCAGTTTATGCTCGGCGAGGAACGCACAGAGAAACCCACCTCCAGTAGAGCGATAGCCCACTGATACGTAGCAGCAACCTGTACCTCGCACATGCCATCCAGACCAAGTTCGTTCTTGATCTCCGCGTACGCATACATTGGCTGTTCGAATGCGTATGTCTTGGCATGGCAGCTCCCATTGTTCGCTCCTTTGCGACGCGGAGGGGCTGAATGGGAACCACGCGACGCGCGTATAAAACGCGGGTGATACGGTGGCTAACCCTCTCTATCACTCTCTGCCAACCGCGTACGCGAGATACGCGTGCGTGCGCTGAGGGACTTCCAGAACTTGCGCGGGTCGGTATTCATGATAATGGACGCCATCCACTGCGGTGAGCCCCCGCTTCCTTACTGCCTCTTTCGCTCCCCTCCCCGTTGCCCTCGCCTCCATATCGCCGGATTGTTCCTCTGCTTCGAGAGGGGAAGCTAACGATGGCGGGGGACGATAGCGCACAAGCGGCTGTACGCGGACGCGCATGTCTTGCATGGGGGCATTAACTCGAACACGATCATCATCTTCGAGGACCCGCCTGCAACGTCCGGGGCTGGGGACGCTACGGGGGCGCGGAGCTAGGGAGAGGGCGAGGGTTGGGTTGGAGAGTTATGATCCGCCCGTTGAAAATGAAGGGGTGAGCGCGAGGGGCTGAGGTGAGCGCCAGCACGTCACTGCTTAGAGTGGTGGACGTACGGAGGCGACAGGAATTCGAGTATAGGCGTGCTGCCTGTGATGTTACCCCCGCATCAGGAAACGTGGGTGGCTGTGATTGCTTGAGGAATATAGGATCGTGCGCGCTTCTGCAGCCACGCTGAGATGCTGACACCACTCCGTAAGCCCGCAGTGCATCGTCTTGTGATGGATGGAAGGAGAAGTTCTACGCCTTATACTGGTTAGTAAGAGTTGCTATGAAGTCTGTCGGCCGGCCACGCGCTCTGCATATGGGAACACAATGCTTCGAGCGCGTGTTCATGCAATCTCGGCACGCTGAGCGGACATCGATACGTCCAACAGCCCGTCTGTACAGGCACATATATAAAGACACAGACGTATCTCATCTGCCGTCCGCAAGTCGATGCCAGCGGTAGGAGAGCACGATGAGCGGTCCACGACTGTGCCGGCTAGCGGGCGCTCTCCACGGTCGAGTATACATGGACGTTTCCGTGCGCTGCTTTGATGTCGTCCGCCCAGGGGCCGAAGTGGCGGGGTAGGCTGAGGTCTCGAGCTCGTTGACTACCAGGTGGTCGAGCTTCTATTAGACAGGCTCTACTACTGCGAGACGACGGTGGAGGGCAAAGGTGAGCACGTCTGCGGACCCGCCGTTGTTTGCCAAGACCTGCAATTCTTCCATGCGACGGTAGATGAGGTCGAGATATTCGGCGGCACCCGACATGTGCGCGATCCGACAGCAGGCAGCGTGGACCTCAAGGTACCTCGGACTCGGAAGAGGCAGTCCAGGGTGATGAGAGACGAACTGGACCCGTCTCGGGATGAAGGGCGGTCTCCCCAAGCTAGGAGCGAGCTCGATATTGTAACAGTTTGGCTGTCGCAAACTGTCAATTCTGAGTGACTATAACGGAAGCGACACGTACCTGGCCCTCAACAGCCTCAAACCAGAGCTTCAATTTGTCGAACATGTGGTGAATTCTCATATCGAGCGTGAGGATATTTTCCAACCGATGCAAGTTGGCACCTTGGACCGCCGACGCGAGCTCCGTGCAGATATCCTCATACCCGAATCGCTTCAAGATGGTCCATACAGTCGCTGCCTCATATTCCTGGAGCAGTTCTCGTTCCATTAGCGGTTCTGACAACGGAAATTGCCGTAGAGGCACTACTGACCTTCGCTGTAGCACCACCAACCTCGATGTTCCCGAGAGCCTCTGGGAAGATGTGGGAACATTGGGTCACCGTGAAGTTACAGTCCGGTGACGCGGGGGTGAGGTGCAACGACATTGCGTCCAAATCGGGCACACCGGTGACCATACACCGGTAATTATCCCGTATAAGAGCCTACAGAGAAAGTGTGAGTATAATCAGGATGCTACGTTGACTGAGGGAATTGTTTATACGGAGGCCTTCGCGCTGGAGTGGTTTTGTGGAGTGCGCTGCAGATCTCGGCGACATTCTTCCATTGCACGATCAAATGACGGCCGCGACGGGTGAGATGAGGGAGTAGGGGTTTTCCCCCTCGACTTTCTGACTATTGACAAGTGATCACTGGTAAATCCGTTGATGCCATAATAGCGAAGACAGCAGCTCACAAATGCATATGAAATGTCTCAAGTACATTGCGCCGAGCTTGAAGACAGCTTCATGCCGTTCGTTCAAACTTGTACTTTCGCAGGAGACTATCTCAAGGGCGAGGATTCGACGAGCTTCTTGAGATGGAGGATTGAGGAGAAGGTAGCCCACAACGCGAGCGTGGATGAGATTAGGTTGGTCGCCTTTCGAGAGGGCCGCACTCTCCGCTGGAAGGACGACAGTGTTGTAAGCGCTGAGAGCGGTTGACGTATGACCATCAACCAGCAGGCGTTCAACCTCTGTAGCAGGAGGTAAAGCAGTCATGTTGCGTTCAAGGCAAGGATGAGCGAGCTCGGGTGAGTGAGTCAGCCGAGACTTGACCTTGGTGGCCCACCGCTCGGCTATTCAAACTCATTCGAAACTCCGCTGTGGCGAATCCAACCCGACGCGTGGGCTAGACCTCGTGCCCAGCCGGTACTATCCCGCGACACCTAATGCAAATGATTTGGCATGTATCCTCAACCTCCCATTGCACTGCGGGCAGGCCCGGGGAACAGGAGAGCCGGATAGCGGGAGGATTTTGTAGCGGCAGTAATCCTCGGCGGGTAATATTCATGGCATATAGACAACCCTGAT
>CCBP010000164.1:0-14871 GCA_000765035.1 Trametes cinnabarina | reverse complement strand
TTCCCAATGCTGTGAATCGTAGTTGTCAGCCTTGTCATAACGCTCGGCATCCATCTGTCCCTACCTGCCGGGCCTCGTCGGAGAGGCTCACCCAATGCATATTGAATTCATCTTCGCTCGCGCGGGGATGCTGCAGTTTATACGCTTTCTTGCACATACTCCTACAGGTAGGATACGTGCTTAGCGCGATGTCCATAGAGATGCGCCCTTGCTTGACTCACTTTGCAGTATAGCTATTCTTGAACACGCGCAATGGTGTCGCCTTCTTCGTCTTCCTAACAACTGCGGGTTGAACAGCGTCGGCATGCACTGACACGGTACCTGACCCGCTAGCGACTGGTTGGTGGTTGGGATACGGTTGCCCTACACTAAACATGCTACCAGTGTTCCATGCGCTTTCGAGCCCATGAGCGGGAATGAATGTCTTCGAACTACTGGACGGCAGATGTGAGAATGCTGTTGGAGGTGCTCGTGCAGATGATTGAAAAGGCGTGTCCGGCGGAGGGACGGTAGTGCTGAATTGGGTCAATGCAGGTGAATACCGACCGGAATCGAGCTAAGAGTAGGAGGAAGTTCGAGCATGTCAGACAGCGTGTAGAAATACTGTCGTACTGATCAAATGAATCCCTACCTTGTCCTCAGGACTGTATCGTTGAAGAGCTGAGGCATGAACTATAAACGGATCTCGGGCGGTCCCAGAGCTGGCCGTAGTTGTCGCTTGATTTGGTGATCCCTGGACGATGGCGGGAGCGTTATTGCGCAAGACCCATTTAAACTCTTGTACGTAGTCGCGGCGATTGTTATTGGGGATGTAATGTCGGTGTACTTCGAGGAACGTCCGCCAGAAGCGGTTCAATCCATCCGGTGACCATATAAAGCGATCTGGAGACTGACTCCTTTCGGTGGGGGCCAGGGAATCGTAGACCGCTGCGACCCAAGAATGGAGATAACTGCAGTCCCAGATTATGTCTGCGGTATACTTCCTGAATTGCATATCTAAGAATTTTCCATTACCACCTCCAACGAGCGAACCATCGTACTCGGCGACATCGAAGAGGCGTTGTATCTTGTATGTCAAGGATTCACCACTTCCTTGAGTGTGTTGCAGTCGTAGAAGCCCGCAGTATAGGACAACCCAGAACATGGACTCCGCGTCGTCCAAAAGGGTATGCGTCCTCTCCGTCAGCAACAATAGCCTTGTTGAGACGAACTGCCATTGCAGCTGGCCGTGGGTGAATTCTCAATGCGTGCAGGACAGTGAGAGGAAGGTGATGACGCACAGATGGTAAATATTCACCGCCTCGATGAAGTCTGCTCCCAAAGATACAAGATGCGTCCCAGTCAATCAGATAGCCCTGCCTCTCGGAGGACTTTGGCTTCTTGTAGAGAACAATGTTTCCGGGGTGAACGTCGCGATGAAGGCGTTTCTTGTACTCAAAGGCATTCGTGAGAGCTGTTCCATCGTGAGTACGAACTCGTTTGGACGATTGATGGATATAGTACCACATGCCTTTGAACGCGTCGTATGCACCACTGAGCAGTTCACGTGTCCCCGAAAGGTGCAATAAGGAATACCCGGCGATGTCCAAGACCAGTCTGTAGTGTCTGCGGGGTATGACCCACTGTTTGAGCCTTTGTCTCCCGCAGACCCACGTGTACTCGGGTCGAAGGTAGAACTGCGTAACGGTCTTCATCAACGCTTATGAAGCAAACGCAGTAAGCCTCAAAGCGTCTTCGTGAAGGATGGCCGCATGACGTACATGATGTGGATCGTGATTCTGCATCGGCTATATGTGGGTCACTAGCCCCGCCATCCTGCTGGCCACCGGCAAGTGGCCCATCGATATCTTCCTCCGCGGCTAGGATCCAGGCGACGATCACTCAGCTTGGTAGTAGTATAGTATAGGTCAAATCGGAGAACATACATTGCCTTGACACGGCGTGAGCACCGTCTCGGTCGGTGTCATTATCGATAGTCTCCGGTTTGTTAGCTAAAAAGGGGACGTATCTAGTGAGTTCAAGGCGATAGAATGCGGGGAAATTGCGGCACGTACAAGATCCCGATGCCCGTCGCACATCAAAGACGCGACGGTAGACGTCGCAATCGCAGACGACAGAAGGGATGTTGGGCACCCGAGCTTTGTTCAGCTCTCGTATGATGTCACCTTCCGATTCGCTGTAGTGTTCGTGTAGCCGCCAAGTGTCCTTGAGCAGGACCACTGGCACATCATTCACCGCGTCCGGCTTGTACTCTACGGCCCAGTATGCACGAGTAGCTCGTCCGGTGATTGACAGAGGAACGGTAAGGGGGCGAGAGACCAATAGCCTCCTGGATTCGCTACCATCCCTCCTCGGCAGGGAAACAGCGGTGACTGAGTTAGCCATGTAGTGAGTGTCGAGGGCGTCCTCCAGGGGCGCTTGATTCTCAAGGCCTTCAGTTTGGCTACAGATATGACGTCTGAGGGCGTTCACGAAGTACTCCCCCTCGGTCTCCGTCGCAGGTTGAACAGATAAGTCGTAACCCCGCTGGGCATCCGACAAGTGCGCAAAGCGCCAGAAGAACTCACAGAGATATTCAGGGAAGGAGACGTAGTCGAACGCCTGGGAGATGATGAGACCGGCGCGATCCCAGCGTATGAAGCGTGCATGTCGCCCGCTGATGGCCACGGATAGACAGAAACCACGGTGCTGCCGTGCGCAGATTTCCAGAGCATACGACGCGTTCTGACCGAGTGCTTCTTCTGCCTCTTCGAACGACGGCGCCAAGCTGTCGACCCGCTGGTGGCCGAGGGCGAGATACCATTCGTCGCGATCCACGCCTTCGGTGGGATCAGCCCAACAGTCCATGTTGGTTTGGAGCTTCACTTCGATGAAGGTCGCGGCAAAACCCATGTCGGTGACCGCATCAAGGCTCTTTCCCTCGACTTGAACGAGCGGGAGATGCTCCTCGGCGTAGCACACTATATCAGGCTTACTGGAGCCTATGATACCCATGCTCTTGTCCGCCAGATTGGACGTGTTTCGGAGTTGGAAACCAGGGCATCGCGATGAGGCGTTTGGTGCGCCCGAGTTGATGGCTTCGATCTTGGGAGTGCATAGGTGTTAGTACCCGGTCGAGACGCTTGCACAGATATACACGTACTATTGGGTTGTATATATCTGCCTCGCTCTTGGCGTTCTGAACACGGTTGAATGCCTTCGCCGTTGGCGGCATCTCACTGAGTGTTCTAGTGGACGCGGGCAAAAAACGGCGAAGGAACTGATCGATCGGCATAGGACCTACACTGACCCTTGCGACCTCTTTAGCTAACCTTCGGTAAGAACTTTTGCTATCCTTTTGATCGAACCCAAATGTCTGAGAACTGTTCTCAGTACGTGCAAGGGGAGTGTTCCAGGCGCCGGAACCTGCTTGCTGCGTTTCGTCCAATGGTGGAAGCTTTGGGCTGGGAGGAAAATCGGAAATCCTCGTGATCTACGTAGAGTTTCAAGTTCAGGGTACAGAACGGAAAGTCGGAGGATGAGAGCAAATACATGTGAGGCTTGGGATTCCATGATGGTGTTCGTAGAGTACGACCGAGGAACCATCTTGCATGAGTGACTGTGCAGGAGCTGCTGTATTGCAGGGATCAGTTGGGACGTGGGGGTTGTAAGGCAAGACTTGAGTCTTGATAAAATGAACCCGGGACAGCCCCAGGGGATGATTCGCAACTTGAGAGAAGACAACTAATTGATTGTCCTCGCATCATGGAGACCACTCGCACGTCTGCTGGAGAGAGACAAGGGTGCTTATCGGAAGTTGGCGGGGCTGAATACACGCTACATGAGCGCTGTTGGAGACGCTCTGTACTTACGTGTACGTACAGAAGCTATGGACCTCGTGTCCGAGGGGGAGACCCCGCTCTCGGTCGCTGCCTTCTCAGTACCATGTGTATCCTGGGTGGATGTTCCGGCGACCGTATCAATTTCACCACAGCAGCGGCATTTTCTAAAGCAAGGATATAGATCGTGCTCCCAATGAGTATCGCTCGCACGTCCCGTCAGAACACAGTATACTCTGCTGGAGGATGGCGAACGGGACCCGAGTGATCATGTTGTTGAGATTCTCTGTGGGGAAATGGTATGACGTGCTTACTGGATGAAGAAATAATAGTCATAGCGCTTTCGACGGCCTCATGATCAGTTGGCCACAAGATACCATCGTCCGATAGCAGCCGGTAACAAGGTCATATCCTGGTCATTACAAAAAGTCCCGATCCAGCAGCGTGTCAATAGCGTTGTATCCAAGAAACATAAAGGACAAATTCGAGTTCAAAGACCAACGAGGCTCATACTTTGGCGCCGAGGATTGTCCAGATTGACCCTCGAATTCCGAGTCCGGCGTTTCTCACATCACAGCTTACAAGACTCTTCAGGTCCCTTGCAATCCTTCAGATGCAGGACAAGAAAGCGCAGCTGGAGAAGGCGTAATTCGTGAGGCTAACGGATGCGCTTCCAGAGTGATGTCACGAATCTGCTCGACGTTGCTCCGAGTCGCTTTGAGTCTTTGACGATGCGGCCTTCACGGTAGTATGCGTCTTAGGACGGCAGTTGAACCCCTGATTCCTGAGTGACCTGCGACAGAACGAGAAACTGTCCCATGCTACGCACCGACTCAGCCATTCACTCTGTCTGAACGGGACAGGATCTTGAACAACTGAGTACATAGGCGAATGGCCCCTGATCAATAGTCAGCATGCGAAGTTCTGCTCATTCTACAACGAAGCCAACACTTCGCCTGATTCGGACAGAGCAGTCCCGTCGCTTGTGTCCCGTTACATACACTTACCGTCCCAGCAGTTGAGTTCATGATAGTCGATGTCAGTGCATACACGCCCACAAAGCGCCCTCTCATGCGATAGGCTGTCAAAGTCTCCGTGGTGGAAAGGGGAAGGCAAGATATGTTAGCGCCGATACGACTTGGAGCGGCGCACCAGGGCGCACCGAGCTAGCGAAGAAGTCGGGTGAGTGAGTGAGTGAGTGATGGGGAGAGAAGCATTCGTAAAAAATGAACGTTGAACGGTTGATTCACAGTACTGCAAACTTAGTGTGCCAGTGGGGTTGAGAAGGTGAGCCAAGACTACGTCCTGTGAGACTCTCCTTTTCCGGACACCTACGCACCCATATGGGAGGAGTAAACGGAAGGTCTCAGTATGTCCGCCCAGTGTCATTTTCGGTGGCACGAACATCACAAGGTAGATGATGATAGCTACCAGGACAACTCCTGACCCTTCCAGTTGAAGAACTTCCCAGAGTCGACGGGCGTGAGCCCCAAAATGGTCTTGATCACACCCTCCACTCCTACAGCGACGTCGTTCGGCGCCTCCTGGCCGCCCATGTCTGAAGCGATATCAATACCCCACCGTGCATCCGTAGGCAATGGTTGGTTGCATACCTGTCTTGAGCCAACCTGGGCATAACGATATAAACACGATGTCGGGACGCTCCTTTTGTTGCTTGTACGTCTGGGGTTCACGGATCAGGCAAACGTTTCGGTAGATACTCGGCAGAACACGTACGAGCATGTTCAACCCGGCCTTGGCAACGGAATAAGACGTCGAGCGGGTTCCAAAGTCGGCATTGAAGCGGCCAAGCTCGCTCGACACGTTGACGACCATTTTCTTCGCACTCTTCTCCACAAGAGGGAGGAAGACTTGGGTGATGTACGCGGGCCCTACGACGTTTGTCTCGAAGACCTGCTGCATGACATCGGGGTCGAGGGTAAACGCGGAGTCCCAGTCGCGCAGGTTCTGCACCAGTTAGGTCGATAGACACGTAGGCAGAGGATGGGCATGATGCGCTCACGATTGCGGCATTGTTGAGAAGGTAGTCTATCCCCTTGTCACCGAGGATTCTCGTGGCTTCACTGAATGCGTCACGGATCGACGAACGATCAGTGACATCCAGGCAAAGGACGTGCACCCTTCCGTTCGCAGCCTGCGCGACCTCATTGAGGGCGGCAGCTTGGTCTGGGTTCCGACAAGCGGCCAGCACTATGTTCGAAGGATTGCGCAATAGTTGTTTCGTGAGCTCGAGGCCGATGCCCCGGTTTGCCCTAATCGAAATACGGTCAATCGTCGATGCATGAGAACATTTGTGCGGGGTACTTACCCAGTAACTAACCACACGTATTCCAGTGGCGTGACAGACATGATAATGAGCCGTCTCAGAGGTATCCAACCCGAAGCCGCTGCGACTTTCGCTATATGTACCATGGCACGTGGGAGTCTTCACAAGGAGAAATATCAGACGTCTTCTCGAGAAGACCGAAGATGTACTGGATAGTTCCCATCGAGGCAAATTGGCGTTAGACGTTGCACGGAGAAGGCGAAGGGATATGATGAGAAAAGAACACGACACCTGAGAAAAACGGCACGGGTGGTGCAGCGTGCCAAGTTCATGTTATCTCATTTGAATGGCGTAGAGAAACACTGGTGAAACATCCACAGCTGCGGTCCGAGGGTTCTCAGGCTGCACGCTGCTTCGGTACCTATTGAACGGCCTCTCCCAGGACCTCTCGAGGTCTCTCAGGACTCAAGGCATGCATATGCGCATCCAGGCCTACCTCAAAGTCTACAGATTACAGGTTTACACCACTTCAGTAAGGCCGATGAGCTTCGTTTGGATGATGCTCATCAAGTGACCACGCAGCGCATTGCCGCCTAAGACTCAAGAGTGGATGGGATACCATTTGCTAGCGCGCCCGACAATCGCCTGCCGTCTAATTTGCTGAATCAGATTTCCAGCTTCCACATCTTGCTATCAATTGTGTTCCGCGGGCTTGGGACAAGCATCCCAGGGGTCATCTGGAGGTATAAGGGTCGCGAAGTGTGCGGCACGTCCGTCTCGCACGTCCGTCCGCTCCTTCTTGTAAAATCGCGAAATGACGGCCAGCACCGACCAGTACACCTGGCTCATAACCGGGTATGTTGCCCTCTGCGCAAGAGGTCACAGCATGGCTTACAACGATCCAGGTGCTCCCGAGGGATTGGGCTTGGATTGACCAAAAAACTGTTGGAAGATCCGGCCAACTTCGTCATCGCGACGTGCAGGAACCCCGAGAAGGCGACAGCTCTAGAAGCGTTGAAAGACGGTGCCAACGGAACCCTGCACATTGTCAAGCTCGACGTGGATGATCTAGACGGTATCAGGCAATCAGTGAATGAAGTCGCTCAGATTCTTGGGGGTCGGGGACTAGACTACCTGGTCAATAATGCCGCAGTAGTACGTCTCCTGACCAGGCTCCTTCAAGATCGTGCCTGCTAAGAGTTGACTCAGAATCAGAAGATCGACACAGCCTTCAGCATGGACGTTGAAGGCTGGGGAGCCGTCTTCAAGACGAACGTCGTCGCCCCGGCCTTGCTAGGCCAAGTGTACCTTCCGCTTATAGAGAAGAGCAACAAGAAGACCATCGTCAACGTGTCCAGTTCTCTGGGGGCGTTCGGCTACGGCTATGGCGAGCTATGGGCGTCATACGCGATTACGAAAACTGGCCTGAACATGCTCGTAAGTCACGTTGACTGGCGGTCGCGGGGCAAACGCTAACCCTCAATAGACATACAAACAGAGAGCTGAGCGGCCAGATCTGATGGTCGTCTGCCTTTGTCCTGGCTGGGTCAAGACGGGTACGCGCGCCGTCTTCAATCTATGTGCAGGACGTACGCTGACGTGAGGTTTCAATGACATTTAGACTTGGGGACAGACGATGCTCCTCTCGACCTGGAAGAAAGTGTTTCCGCAATCGCCAAGGTCTTGACATCACTGAAGCCCGAAGACAATGGCAGACTCGTAAACTACAAGCATGAGATGGTACCCTGGTGAACGGATAGTATTTGTATGTCGCCTCAGCTGGTAGGCGCGGGATGGAGAAGACGATATGCTCACATTCGACTTTCTGGCCAAAAGGCCACCGCTGAATGGGAATCTTGTGATCGAAAGACTTTGAAGGAGTGAGAGGGTACGTTGCGGGCGGTTAAGGGCCCTACGCCAATCCTTGTGCATATGAGCAGGGCTAGGCCCATCCGTCATTTCATCAAGGAAAGGTAACGCCGTTGGCCCATGGGACGTTTGTTCGTTAGTGCAGGAACCAGCGGAGGCCGTCATAGTGACTCGGATGCTACTTAGCGGCGACCGCCTCAATAAACGAAAAATTCTGACCAGTTACACGAGCTTAAATTCTACAAGGGCATTTGGCACAGTGGTAGCGCGCACGCTTCGCATGCGTGAGGTCCAGGGTTCAATCCCCTGAATGTCCAACCCTTTTTGCTAGCCATCAATAGCTTGGTCGGCTGAACAAGTACCACAGGTGCCACTACTCCAAGAGCACTAGAAGGAGGTCTCATCGAACTACGGTATCAACATCATTCATGACCTCGCCACCTTGCCACATTGGCTCATTTTTATTTGAAGCCCTAAGGAACTCGAGCCAAGCACTGGCCACCAACTCCCTGTCTGTCACCGTATACTAGAATGACTTCCTGGCCACGCAGGGCGGCATTGTCTCTGAAGCGTTCGACACACGCGAGCGCCCTGAAGTTTCTACTGACTTAAGGAGGTTCTGTGACCGTCAACTACCAGTCGTGGACAGTGGACTTGGAAGCCAGGGCCCTCTCTGGCGCCCTGAGCGGCGGCTAGCCCCCAAATCACTCGGGCACGAAGACTCGACCAAAGCCAAAATAAATCATATTCAAAGCAGAGATCCTGTCCCATACATACTAGCCAACGCCGAGGTCGACGACGCGACGAGGGCAGGGCGAGGCTGGACGGTGAACATCGCACTGGCACCTCCACGCGTCGCACTCGTCCCTCAGTTCTCCTCAACCACCACACCTTTCCCTTCACCGCATCCCACGCATCATGATCCCATCTCACGGCGCCGCCGGTGCAGATAACGCAGACAGCGACCCGGCAGCAGCACGCCCTCCTGATTTCAGAACCGTTTCGCGTCCTGGAAGTACGTGCCCCCCGGCCCAAACGCAGCCTTGATCCGCGCGTTCGTCTGGCGCATAATCCACCACCTGTAAATCTGCACGCCGATCGCGAACGCGATGAACGCGAGGAAGAGCTTCCCGATGAGGCTGAAGAAGAAGAGTACCCAGGAGAAGAAGCCCCCGCCGCCGCCGCTCGCACTGACGCGCTTGCCGGAGGCGCCTGAGAGCTTGTCGCGCTGCGCGTCGGGGCTGGAGAGGATCGCAGAGTAGGTGGTGACGCTGATGATGCTGCGCGCACAAAGCGATGATGAGTCGGGGTGGACAATGAGAAGAGAGCCCGAAGCACATACTCGTGGTTGTCGGTGACGTCTCCGGTCATAGCGGAGAAACCGACGTAGGGCGCGAGCGGAAGGGCAAGGCCGCGCACGGTGAAGCAATCGGTCCATTCGTCCCCTATACACGAAAAGTGTGGTGAGTTCCTCGCAGGACATTAGAATGCTGAATCTTCGATGTTACTTACAAGCCTTATGGTGGATCTTGACGTTGAGGTACTGGTCGCGGAGGTAGGTGATCTTCAGCTTCGTCGCCACATTCGTGCGACGGTAGTTTGCCTACGCCGGCCAAGCATATTAGCTCGATTCGTGCAAACTCGCACGGGATCAAGGGACACACGTACAGAGCATGCACCGATGCTGTTTTGTTCGCCATCGTGCTCCTGGTCGTAGCTGGTCTTGCCATCGCCCAGCATCCCAGTGATGCGAGGGAACGCGTATGGATGGCGAGAGTTCGCGTATCTATGCATCGATTTGTGAGGGCTTCCTCGTGCACAGACATACAGGCACCTACGTGTCGAGGAAGATACCAAGGCCCTCGAATTGGTCTAGGACGAACGCATCAATATTGATGGAAACGAATCATGCATCCGTCCAGCACCGACCTTTACTCCCGAAGACGGGACCGGGCTGTGCACGGTCCTTTGTTACCCACACTGCGAGACCGTCTCCGAAGAGGTGATTGTTGTCTCCTGAGATCTGGCAGAGAATAAGCACAACGCCTCGACGCAGGCCGACGGACATTTACTTTGAACTCGACTTCAATTACGAAGTTAGACGCCGTGAGTGGTACACGGGACCAGAGCCATCCCTGAGGACGTGTGTCAACACAAACCCGGTGGCGAGGTATGCTGGACGTGACTGACCGCTTGAGAAGGCACTTGTCGCGTTAAGCGGATATGCTTGTTCGTGTTCTACGACACATTGAGTACAACGTCGCCGGATCGATCACGCACGCAGGCGGAGGACGCACCACATAGGCATCGCCACCAAAGTCCCACCATCTACGCTATGCGTCAGCGATAGAGGTCGCCTTAGAGATAAGCAATGATTAGCTCACCGATTCTGAAGGTCTTGGTCAATATAGGGAGGGTATATTGAATGCGTGCGTAGGGAGACAGTCTGAGAAAATCAATCTATCAGTAACCCTATACATCGTACGGTACATAGCGGGGAAGGCGCATTCAATGCAATCATCCTAGTAACCATACCGGGGTGATTGTGTCCCTGCGAATGCTTCCGATCGCGGTGCATATCATAGGTTGGAAGTCCCACCACATGCAGAATGAAGCCTCACTGGACATTGCTCGCGTGTACAAGATTTCGTCCCCACGAGCAGACGCTATTTGGTCCCCTCATTCTACGTATGAGTCCGGTCCTGGTCACCACACGCTAGGTGGTTGGTACACTATCCTTGCTCGCTTCGACACTCTCATCCCGGTACACCCTCGTGACATCCACAACTTTTAAGATGGACTCACCCTGTCAATGGTCCTGTTCGCGAGCTTCGCCTTGTCATCCAACGCGGCTAGGATGCCTACGGGCAGGAGCGCGACCAAGTATAGTAGCTCCTTGAATAACATGTTTGGCTATTGACGAGTGTGCAGCTGCCTGGTATGCGCGAAACGTGAGCGCCTGTCGGACGGGGATGGCAATAGTTACTGGGAGCCAAAGAGACGAGATGAGGGAGAAAGAGAGGAATGCGCCGGGGCTGCAGATATGAGCAGAAATACTGTACAACACAAGCAAGGCAGCCACGCGGACGATGCTGGCGGTGTGGGCGTGGATGGGATTCGGAAGTTGTCGTGGTTCTCACTCAGCGAATGCAGTGTCATCAAACGGTCCCCACTGTCAGGAGTCCTTCTCTCCAGTACCCCGGACACCAGTCGAAAGTACAACGCCATGAGTCTGTCAGATCTTCTGTAGATGTCTTGACTCTTTGTTCTATACCGAGTCTGTACTGATAACTACTTACGCTATGTCCGCGCCGTCGGAACGGGACTCACTCCGGTAAGTACTCGCCGGGCTTGCCACAGGATCGCCGCCGAAACACCCAAAGGTACTGGTGTTGTTCGACTCATGTCCAGTACCGTATGATCAGTGACCACGGTATATCGGATTCTAGGTTCATCGATTCATCACGAACCCACGAAGTTGTGATCAGACAAGAAAGCGCACGTCTCGTCGCCAGGGTCCAGGTCTTGTACTGTGAAATGCAATCTTATACTCCGGACCCTCTGTATCAGCCGTTGTATCCTAATTCCAACGTCTAGTTGGATGTAGGATAGGCAAAAGAGTATCACCCACATCTGTTTGTCGAACGTGGTATGGGATTCTGCCCCCGTCTTTCCAACGGATCAGAAGCTGACTTGTTCGATGGGGAGTAGATGTGGCTTCTTCGCACCAGCACCGCAGAGCTCGAGTATTTCCACAGCCCGCACGACGTCAAGGGAGGCTACGCTATCTTGTCGCATGTCTGGCAGGACTACGAACAGTCCTTCCAGGAGCTGCAAGCCTTGCACGCTCAGCTCGTCGCTAACAGTCGCTCTGACCTCCTGCGCTCACGTGTTTCTAACAAAATTCGCGAGTGCTGCATCCTCGCCGAGTCCCATGGCTACGACTGGCTCTGGATCGACACCTGCTGCATCGACCGTTCCAGCAGCGCGGAACTGTCGGAGGCTATAAACTCCATGTTCCAGTGGTATTCACTCACCCAGGTCTGCTATGCATACCTAGAAGATGTGCCAAGCGACCAGGACATTCACCAACACAACTCAGCGTTCCGGAGAAGCAAGTGGTTCACGCGCGGATGGACCCTTCAGGAACTCATCGCTCCCCAGAGTCTCATCTTTGTCGCACAGGACTGGACGGTCATCGGCACAAAGGCTAGCCTGGCAGCGCTTCTCGAGTACATCACCGGCGTCGATGCCGATGTTTTAACGTTCCGCCGCCAGCTTGGCGACGTGAGCGTCGCTCGGCGAATGTGGTGGGCGTCTGCACGGAAGACGACTCGGATCGAGGACGAGGCATACTGCCTCATGGGTATCTTCGGTGTCCATATGGCCACCATCTACGGCGAGGGACGTAGGTCGTTTCTCCGCCTCCAAGAAGAGATCCTGAAGCGCACGTCGGACCAGACTCTCTTCGCGTGGGGCAATGTGTTGCCCATCAGGATGGCCCCATTCCGTGAACAGATATCGTACACAATGTACCATCCCGACAGCCACATCTTCGCCCCATCTCCTGCAGCCTTTGCGCAGTCGGGAGACATGTACCCGGTTCCGATGCAGATTGCGGCGGAGAACGCAATCGAGACTCTCGGGATTCCGAAGTGGATGCTGGACAGCAGCTTGCAGGTGAGGAGTACTCTGCTATACGTTTCGCAGAGCGACGTTAGAAGCTGATCAAGACAACAGCAGAGCACGCGGTCCGTGGTTACGAAGAAGTGCAACGACGTCCCCTGGAAGATTCCCCTCCCAGACTTCATGGTCACCAGCCAGGGCGTTCGCGCCGAACTCCTCGTCGTCGAGGCCTCCGCCGGCAAGTCGACCCTCGCTATCGCCGTCCTGGCCTGCAAAGACGCTTCCACAAACTCCTTTATCGGCCTCCTCCTCAGACGCCGTATCGACTCCGAGACAGGACTCAAGTGGCCGCGGTACCACGTCGGTATCACCGTGTGCGGGATGCACCCGTGGATGCGCCTCCGCTACCGGCTCTCGCAGGTCGACTGGGCGCGCCACGCGCTCTCGTTCAACAGCAGCGGCATCTCCGCGCGCTGGGAGCGGCTGTACATCAGCCACCGCGCGCCATCGCGCTCCCCGCCGCTGCGGGTCCGGAGCGACACGGCGTTCCGGTTCGTGTTCCCGCGCTGGCTCGCGGTTGAGCTCGCCAAACAGGGATTTACGCCCGACGTCGAGCTCCCCGAGACGCGTGGGTCCGCAGTGAAGCTTGCGCAGAAGGCGTCCATTGCGACCTTCACGTTCACACATCGCCAGCTCCCGGAGGCATTCAGGATACATATCGGGCTGTGTGCGAAGGCGCCTTGGGCCACTGCGACGTTCATCTCTCTAGGGCCGCAAATTGGGCGCCTTGAAGCCTCCACGCACTCTACTGTCAGCTCTACTGTCACTGTACCACCGGACTCCCGCCCTCGCGTCCATCCTGCGAAGTCGCGCTGGTACTCCAGCCGATATTCTTGTGACTGCGGACCAGAAGCCATCTTCAGCTGGACGAACAGCACCCGGACCTTCGGCGACTCGCAGAGGAACGTCCAGCTCACATTTACCCACAACATTGCCACAAATACCCGTCTGCTGGACATCCGAGTGGGTGGAGCGGTCTATCAGGGGTTTGCTGGACGCTCTGGTCCCAATGCGAGACTTCTGCATAGCCTTGCTCGACCCTTGCTGCGTGTACTGACGTAGCACGTCTCTCGCGACGGTGTGCCGCAACCTGCGCTCACGGGCATTTTAGTCAAGGACCGCATCGTGCTCCAGTCGGCCGTAGCCTTCCCATGGATGCCTTACAGAATGAGCACGCACAGCGTTGCATAAGAATGAGCACGCACAGCGTTGCATACCTTGTGATCTAGTTTCTCATAACACTGGTCTGCTTCCCCACTTGCGATGATGTCTTCCAGCCGTATGTTGACTGCCTGGACGACGTCATTCGTTCTCGTGCATACTGTGGTATACAATCGCTATAACTGTCCTTGACTTTACAAGTGATAAGAAAGGGACGTAACAAAGAAAGGGACGTAACAAGATCAGGGCTGGTCGACAAGCGCGTTTAGAACGAAAACAAAGAGAGTATACAATGCTATAGGACCGCTGGGCATCTTCTGGGACTATGCACATACGAGGAAGCCCCGTCTTTGTTCGAATTAGGTCTGCTACTACCATGACCGCCTTCGACTGTATCCGCGCCGTTCGCAGCCTCTGCATTGTCTCCTTCTGCGTGTCCTTGGAATGGGAGTGAAGCCAAGATATCGTCCTCGTCCACTACTATAGAAGAGATTAGCCGATCTGATACGGCGAAACAATAAAGCGCAGACTCACGTTTGACTTCCGCGACTTCTTCAGGAGGGCAAGTAAACCACGCGCTATGCTCGATGGCAAGCAGAGCCCTGTCCGTAGCCGCAGTTGAGCAGAATATGAACTCGCCAAGGCGGAACGTCATGCCGGTCATGCAGACGATGTCCGTTATAGCCAAGTAGAGAGTGGATACGAGATGCGAGTTCCGCGTGATGGCGTCGAACCGACCACCAGAAGCGGCACGAATGCACTTCGTATACATCTCTCTGTACGCATGCAGCTCCTCCTCGGTGTCGTAATTGGGAAGTTCCTTGTAGTAGTCGTACATGGTGGGGTTCCAGTCAACAGTGAGCCAGTTGGGGTAGGTCAGAGCGCCGAGTTGACGCGGGAGCACGGACACGCCGTCCCAGTCGATGAGCCCCACGAGCCGACCGGTGTCATCCACAAAGACATTCTGCGAGTCGAAGTCTGGGTGTCCGAGCTAAAGGTGCAGAGTCGAATCGCGTGCACACGCCCATAAGNGCCTGGAGCATGGCGAGC
>CCBP010000163.1:31344-42019 GCA_000765035.1 Trametes cinnabarina | reverse complement strand
TACTCACTGCCCCCCTCTTTTGGGTAGACATCCCAACGTCAAGTGAGCACGTCCGGTTTTGCGCCGAGTTTTCCGTGGTGGAAACAGATGACAAGATTGAATTGTGATAGGAACTCCAACCAGCGAGCCTGGCGATGAGTCAGGAGCTTCGTAGTGGAGAAGTACTCGAGGTTCTTGTGATCGGTAACAATGTCTATCAGAGTTCCGGAACCCTCGAGGTAATGGCACCAGGTCTTGAAGCATTCAAAGATTGCAAGGAGTTCCTTGTCATGGGTGTCATAGTTGAGCTCCGCTCCAGAGAGAGTCCGGGAATGGAACACAATGGGGTGGAGTTCCCCGGACTCCATGGTGATCAACAGGATTCTGGCAATGGCGTAGTCCGACGCGTCCGTCTCGATGGTAATCTGGTGGTCGGGTTCCCAATGGTGTAGGATCGGTGCGGAAGTGAAGGCCTTCTTGAGCACATTGAAGGAGTCCCGGCAGCGTTGGTCGAAGTTCCACAGAACTCCCTTGCAGGTGAGACGGGTCAACGGGAGGACGATCTCGGAGTAGTTATGGATGAACCGATGGTAGAAGTTTGCAAATCCGAGGAACGACTGGATATCCCGGACTTTCTGGGGTTCTGGCCAATCGAGGATCACCTTCACCTTTGACTCCGCCATGGTCAGGCCTTCCGGGGACAGGATGTAGCCCAGGTACTTGATGGAGGTCGCGTGGAATTCACACTTCTCTGCCCGAGCATAGAGCTTGAATTTCTGGAGCCTCTGAAAGACTTCCTTGACGTGCTGCCGGTGTTCCTCGAGGGAGTTGGAATAGATGAGGATGTCGTCGAGGTACACGACGACACATACGTCTAGGAGGTCCGCGAACACTTCATTGATGAAGCGTTGGAAGGCCGCCGGGGCGTTTGAGAGTCCGAAAGGCATTACAAGCCACTCGAAGGAACCGTACCGTGTCCGGAAAGCCGTTTTCCATTTGTCACCAGGAGCGATGCGGACGAGGTTGTAGGCATGATGGAGGTCAATCTTGGTATAGATCCGGGTGTTTATCGAGGAGGTCCGAGACGAGTGGTAGGGGATAGCGGTCCTTCTGGGTGATCTTGTTCAGCCCTCGGTAGTCCACACACAGGCAGAGGGAACTGTCCTTCTTTTTAACGAAAAGGACTGGAGCTCCGCACGGTGAGTTAGACAGCCGGATGAATCCCGAACGAAGGTTTTCTTCGATATACTCGCGCAAAGTGTCCAACTCCACCTGGGACAGTGAGTAGATTGGACCGAGGGGTGGAACTTTGCCCTCCTCAAGAGTAATCTTGAGGTCATAAGGCCGGTGTTCTGGAAGAGTGTCTGCTTTCTTCTTGCTAAAAACATCCGCGAACTCATGGTACTCCAGTGGAATTCCGGTTAGGTCTGGGGCTTCCCCTTCGACCGACGAGCTGCAGGCTTTAACAGAGTCCAGCGAGACGGCCGACAGATTGAGAGTATAACTCTCTGCCCCAGATGCCCGGCACGCACGCAGGAAGGCCGCGGCGTTAACCAGGGTGACCCGGGGGACCGATGAAGGAGGGACCAAGGGGTACAACTCCAGGGAGCTCCGGGGAGCTCCTGTCGGAGAAGCCGAGGGGGAGTCTGAAGGAACCGAAGGAACCGAAGGAACCGAAGGAACCGAAGGAACCGAAGGAACCGAAGGAGCAGGACGTGTCGGTGGGGCTGTCCGGAATTGTATGCTACGCTTCTTCCAATCAATTAAGGGATTGTAAGCGGAGAGCCAGCTGTAACCGAGAACAGTGGAGACTGACTTGTCGAGCAGGGTTACGAAGAAATCTACTGAGATGACCTCTCCAGAAGGGAACTGAATAGGCAGGGTGGAAGTCCGAGAGATGACGTTGTTAGAAGTGCCATTGAAGAGCTGTAAACGAATAGGCGGAACTGAAGAAGTCGGAATTCCGTGGTGATCAATGAAATCTGAATCAATGAAACAATGAGAAGAACCAGAATCGACTAAGGCGTGGAAATCCGAATGAATGAGCTCAGAATATAGCATGACATGAAGTGAAAGAGGGTCGGAAAGAGCGGACGCATTGAGCCAGAGTACTGGGGGGAGCTCCGGAACTAGTCCCGTGCCGAGGGGGTCAACACAGCCCTCACCCGACACGGTTGGCAGAGGGCTGCTGACTAGTTTTTTGACTCCTCCTCGGTTCCGGACTCTGGCTGGACATCCGAGGGAGTCTCCGGATTTTTGGAGGTCTGAGCAGCGCGGCCCTTTGCTGGCGTGTTGGTCTTCTTCGGGCAAACTGCAGACACATGCCCGGAGCCCCTGCAGAAGAGGCAAAGGTTGTTGGCAAAGCGGCACTGACATTCCTCCTGTGTGAGCTTGCCGTCCTTACCCAGCTTGTCAGCATAAGGCTTGGTGGCTTGCTTCGACGGGGTTTTTGGAGTTCCGGATGAAGTCCGAGGAGTCGCCGACGATGAGGCGGAAGGAGTGCTCCCTGAGGATTGACTGGGCCGGGAGGATGAGGATGACTTAGACTCCAAGGTGGACTTCCCAGAGGTCCCAGAAGACAACTTAGAACCTCCAGAGGACTCCCGGGCTTGCTCTGCCTTGCATTCCCAGTACCTGTGGTCCAGGGATTGCGCCAGGTTGCGGAGCTCCTCTAGGGAGTCCGGCTTCCCAACCTCAGAAATCTGGTCCTTCAGGCGAGCAGGGAGACCCTTGTAGAACTGATAGCGAAGAGCGGCGCATCCCCAGCGGACCTGCGTAGTGAGGTGATTGAACTGTGTGATGTATTCGGCAATCCGCTGGTTGTCCGCCATCCAGAGGTTCTCGAGGTCATGTTCGGCTTGACCCGTGATGTCGTAGGGGCCGAAGTTGACCCGGAGTTCCTCCTGGAACACCGCATAGGAGTACAGGAATTCTGGCGGATTACCCGACTCGCGCTCCAGGAGGTACGGCTGGAACCAAGCGAGAGCCATTCCCTTGAGATAGGAAATAGCATAAGTGACTTTCTTCTCGTCGGTATCGAATGTCCTAGGGCGGGCCTTGAAGACCAGTCCCAGCTGCGTGAAGAAGGAACGGAGCTTCGAGGGATCTGACCCATCGAACTGGTCAGGCTCCCTGACGTTATGGCGTTCGGACGAAGAGGACGGAGTTCCGGACGACACAGCGGAAGTGGCTTGGGTGAGCCGGAGTGTCTGGGCGAGTAGCAGCATGGCCTGCGCCAGGTCCTGTTGAGGATCAGAGGTGGGTGTGGGAGTAGGATCTGGAAGGTGCGGCAGAAGATCTTGGATTTCTGGGGCTGGCGTGGTGGGCTGGGGACTCTGCCGAGGCGGTACAACGAAAGGATTATTGGGAGACGTTTGCGGATTCTTGGAGGGAGCAGGAGGAGGATTGATGGGAGTGGAATGGGGAAAACCAAGAATTTGAGCTTTAGGAAGGTGGGACGGACCTGCCTCCAGAGTTTCGGTGTTTGACTCAGCCAAGGGGGACTGAGTAGAGACATTATGGAGAGGCTGAGAACCTGCAGGACGAGTGGGAGTGGTGGGATTCACAATGAGGACTCGGATGTGATGTGCGGAGAATCCGGGCCAAACACCTTTAGGCTCAGTGGACATGACGAGACCCTTAGTGTGAGTTCAGATTCACTATTAGGACGTGTGCCACCGGAGGGGCAGGGAAGGAGCGAGGGAAGTCCGGAGGGGTTCCAAGGGAGACCCTAAAGAATTCCGAGGGCATAAGGGGTGGGGACTTTGGCAAGGCTATTAGCAATGCCCTGAGCGATCTTGTCTAAGTGTCCTCTATTTACTCGAGGGCACCAACAAGGGAACGGGAGAGTGGAGGTCCAGTGGATAAGAGGCAGAGTTCCAATGAGAGGTGGAGTTCCAATGAGAGGCGGAGTTCCAATTAGAGGCAGAGTTCCAATGAGAGGCAAAGTTCTGATGAGAGGACAAGAGGATGGATTGAAGTGAAGTAAGTACAGTCAGATAGAAGGGAGGTAACAATGAAGTAACATTAAGAATCCACACTGAGGCAAAGGCCACTACCAGCATGCCTTATATACTAAGTGAGCCTACAAATATAGAAAGGGGTCTTGCATCATAACCGTTGGAACTCTGGTAGCACCAAGACCCTTGAAATCACGTAGCCTCAGAGGTCTGGTAGGTCTGAGGCCCTATGACATAAGACAAGATGAAGAGTAAACTGATAGAGGCAGATATGATGCCATAGAAGAAACAGCTAGACAAACTACTAAAAGGGTAAGAAGGTGTAAGGTCGGCCGGAGTTCCGGGGAGTTCTGTAGGACTTCCTTAGAGGTCGAACCCTCCAGCCTCTCTGAGGCACAGGACGTGACAAGCCTCTACATCATCCCTGTCCAGGTCCTGCATCATTCCAAGCAGTGCATTCAAAAGGTTCTCTGAGTCCATTCCCTCTGGCAACACCACATGTCCAACTTGAGGTCTTCTTCTTCTTCAAAGCCCATAATGTCACTGGTAGGTGAGGGCTTCATGCCCGATTGAGGATCCAAGATCTCTAGAGAACTGGTTTCTGCTTCCTCCTCACTGTCTGAATTCATGCCAGGCCCATGGACTGTCCAAGCCTCACTCAGCTGAAGCTCAGGACCTGACTGGTCCCAGGAATGGAGCAGATTATTTGTTGATTTTATCTTAGGAAGGGTGACCACAGCCACAATGTTTTGGCTCAGCCATATTGAGGACTTGAGCTAGAGGAGGCTGAGACTCAGGTTAGCGCCAGTAGGAAAAAATAAGCTGCACCCACTCGTGACATCTCATCAAACTTAAAATGAAGGATGAGATTGATTGGTAGTGGTTTCGAGGCACTGGCACTTATTTCTACAGTTGGCCAAACTTTTTGGGGTCAAATTTACATAAAATCATTTCTTTGGTGAACTACTTGACAGATTCTGGTTGGATCAGAATCAAAATGCTCCTTTCCTCCATGTGTATCTATTCTGATAGTTATGGAACCTCACAAAAATCATTGACCAAAGTTGTTGAGTTTGGCTGTCTGGCACTGTAGGTCTCCCTGTCTCAGAGTTGATGGTAAATTTAGGCAACTTATTATGGGTGCAGCTTAGGTGCGAACCTCACATGGATCTGAATGCCAGGATGTGCCTACACTAGCAAGCCAGTTGGTAGAATGCACAATTCACCTAATTGGGATGAAGCAGAGTGCAAAAGACAAGTTGTGTTCTACTGACTGGGCAGACTCGTGGGCATGTAAGGGGGTTCAACTGGACTTGTCTATCTTGCTCTTGTTCACTACTCTTCTGCCACCTCTACATGTCATAATACAGGTGGGTTGTACTGAGCCAAATCTTTGTAGATGCATTTGTATGTGATGCAAACACAGTTCTGCAATGCTTTACTGACTTTTTCTCAGTATAATGGTGTAACTATCCACACTACTTGCACATTAATTCATACATACATCTTTACATATCACTGTGCCACACCTGGACTGACCATTTCTTCCCAATGGTGCCTGTGGATGTTTATTCTCATAAGCGATGCCCTCCTGAACCACTCTGTATATCTTTCTGTGAAGCACAGACAAATGTCAAACCTTCGTCTGTGCTCTGCTAGTCATTGCGGACACTGGCAGTCTTGTATAGGGAGTCAGGCACTTCTTAGGCTTACCTGATTATGTGATTCACCTCTCCTTTAGGATGAACAGCTGATGGCTCTCCGAGAGAGACACAAGGCATAATATCTCATGATTTCGACATTATTAGGTTCATAGACATGGAAGGTACATATGAAAAGTTAGTATATTGAGCTCAATGTGTCCTACCACACATTGTCTCTGAAATTGACCTCTCAGGCCTGTTGGCAAGATGTATAGTCTGCTCTATCCATCTAACACACATGTATGTAGTTGCAAAGGGATCAAACTTAGTCCTGGTATTTATATGTACTGTATCAACTCGATATGGTTGGGGGTTTGTGCATATAGTTCTGATCAATTGGTTGATTTAAGTAGAACAGAGGCCACAATTTCACCAAAGTCCATTTTCACATGGTGATCCCCCTTACATGCCCATGAGGGTGCCCAGCCTGTTCAGTAAATCACCTGCTGAGTTTGTATCTCTCATCACCGGACGGGCTAAGGATGAGCCGAGGATGTGCCAGGATGTCAGACCAGTTATTGCTATGATTCCCTGTATATATCATTATATGTATCTATATAACGAGTAAAAACTAGGTGAGTTTTATGAAACAGATACATTATTTGAAAGTGATACATACAATGCTAAACTTATATTACTACAAGTGAGTGCTAAAAGTATGAAACCCTGCTGTAATTTGTTGTAGTTGCTTTTCCATGTATTCAATGCTTTTTTTAATGGAGCATCATGGTATATTCTTATGGAACAGGCTGAACTAGGAGTCAGAGTACATCAGACAACATTAAGGATAGCTGAGGTAGTGTTTATGGTTGAAGTGACTCTAAGAAAGCCAATGGCAACGCCTTAAGCTATGTGCCAGTGTCTGCTATTTGCATAAGGGGGATTGCATGCATATACTAAATCCTATAGAGGTTGAAAATCAGACTTGACAGGGTTCATGTAGAGTTAAGAGCAGTGTTAAGGAAGTAGTGAGGATGAAGTAAGAGGGTGAGCAAGAGTGATATAAGTAAGTAATGAAGGAAGAGGATAGGCTAATGAGCTATCCAAACTGAGGTCCCGTCACCTTGTGTTGGCCTTTATATACCCAAAGGGGTAATCTAATGGGATCAAGTCAGAATTTATAATTAGAGCAAAATTAGAGTAAACCTGTATTACCTCTGAGTGCCTTGACATAGAGTGAGTCAGGGCTATGCAGAGTGTCATAATGTGTGCCAGGAACTTTAGAGGTGTATAGCAGGAGTTCTGCCAGGACTTCCAGACTTACACTACTTTTCTCCCTTAATAGCTTCTCTGACTTTTCCTTGTGTTACATCATATCTTCTCCTAGCAAAACTTCTGTTCTCTTGTCTTATGTCATTAAGCCTCAGACCCACCAGAGTTCTAATGTTTACAATGCAAGCCCCTTTTCTTATTTGGTAGGGTCACTTAGTATATGAGGCACACTAAAAGTTGCCTTTGCCTCATTTTGGATACCTTATTTCTTACTTATATGCTCTTGCTACTTACCAGGTACTCACTCTCTGACAATCCAACCTCCTTTCCTTCTCTATCCCTCCTTGTCGGAAATCTGTCCCTTTTTCATTGGAACTCCTCAGATTTTCTGATAGTTTTGCAGAAGTAAAGTTAACTATCATAAATGGCAGAGGGATTTCAAACTTTTGGTCCCCACCTGTAGTAAATGTAGTGCACACATCATAGTACCTACTGTAATGAACTGCATCACTTAGGTCCTCCATCCACTTGAACATAAGCCAGCAACTTGAAGGACAAGTGCTACTAGCAGTTGGTGTGTATGTATCTATAATAATATGGAAGAACTGAGTGAGTTGTGTCAAACACTTGTGGTGCATGAATCATGCAAAACCAATGAACACAATGCATAACTTGCAGTATATGTAGTGTGCATACCATAGTACTTACAGTTATAAACTGCCTTGAGAATTGGAGGCTTTTGCTCCCCAACAAGCAAGGCAAACAGTGATGCTTATCAGCAGTGTCAATTCCTCTAGTGGTTATCCTACCTACATCTCCCTCAGGTGAAGCTTCGGCATCCTGATCCTGGGTGTAAAAGTGCCTCCGGAGGCACTTTGATGATTCAGCTGAATCACAATTCTGAGGGCAGAATAATGTCTGAAATCATCCTGCAAAATCATTGCAGAATTGTGATGAATCATCCACTCTTACTACCCCTTTTTCCAATGTGAAAGAGGTCCCCCGTTGCAACAATATCAGTGTAAGCAGATGTAGAGCAGCAGAGATATGCTCCACTCGTGTCGGTAGTCCCTCAAGGTAGGTGCAAGCAGGCAGCCATTCCAATCATACAGTACACACTCTGATCTCAACCCATCAGCTGAGTTACATCTTCCGGAGGATACTTCGTTTGTGCGAATGTCAAGATGCTGAGTAAAGACCGGTAAATCCACTTGTCACGGGACATAAGATGGAGGCACGGACCGTTTCAGGCTCTGAATATACTTGCGACTGACTTCGTCATTGAGAACATGGGCGACTTGGTCTGCGGAGATCTTCTCCCGCGCAGAACGCTCGTGGATACTGTACAGAAAGAGATGAAATTCAAGAGAATTAGAACGGCGAATCATAAAGCATACGCACCCAACCATGGTCACACCGATGGGCCACGGTGCATTGCCAATGGACAAGCGAAGGTACGAATCGTTGGCCTTCTGGTATTGTCGCTTCTGCATGTAGTGCACTATCTCGGCGATCCTTGCGAGCATGTCTGGGGGCAGGTTCTACGGAATGGTGAGCTCATACATCGTTACATAGTACAGGTTACATACCCTGGCTCGGAGGAGCTTGAACAAGGGTTTGAGGTACTCCGCAGACTGTCGCTGTGTCGCGGCAGCCAGCTTGCCCTGCGTGGTGCGCTTGACATGCTCTGCACACAGTAAGCCAATCTGACTAATGAGATAACACAGTTTGGGACATGCCTGGACGGTCATCCATCCACTGTTCCCACTCTTTTAGCGCTCTTTTCAGCGCATAGTATATGAGTGGATAGACCTTGTCCGGGTCCGTCTTGACGAGTTCGAGGTCGAGAACCTCGCTCATCAAGGACTCGTCCTTCTTCTTCTCCTTGTCACGCACAGACTCGTCCTGAGTCTGCCTGTCTTTCTTCTGCCTCTCGACATTCTCGACGTCCTCGAGCGCCTTCTTGAAATCGTTCTGACCCCCCTGCCGTTCCAGGTCTTTCTCTTCGATGAGCTCTAACGCGCGTAGACGCAGGCGCCGCTCCTTGTCGGATTCGCCGAAGAGCCGTATAGGTTGACCCTTTGCGCGAAGACGACGGATGATCTCCTCGTTAGGCATGCTAAATGTTGCCGCAGATTCGGGGGCAGGGGAGCCGCTAGGTGTGTCGCCCTGGGGGAACGGTGACTTCGTGGACCGTCTGCTGCTACTGGCCTGCTCTCGAAGAGATAGATGAGTAGGGGGAAAGGAAAGAGTGGTAGGGAAACATACTCACTCGTGCAACGGCCTTCTCGCGCCTGCGCTCTTCCCGCTCACGCTCTTCACGTTCGAGCTGTTCCCTGAGCTGCGCTTCCTTCTCCTCCCTCTCCTTCCTCTCCTGTTCCTCTTTGAGACGTTCGAGCTCTCCCCGACGCATGTACTTGGTAGGACGCGCGCCCTCCGGCACCGGGATTTCGAGCGCCTTGCGCTTCATGGCGATTTCTGCCTTGAGAGCGTCCATGCTTGATGTTGCGAACAATTTTTGAGAATTATATGCGTTACTGATACAAGCGAGAGAGAGCAGAGCGATAGCAACAAGCAAAGTGGCTGAGAGATACCTGGATGATGGTGGGGAGAGGGTGGAAGTGCGTAGACGCCCGTGGGCACGGCTGGATCGAGCTGGCCCCCGACGACCCAATAGGCGCCCAATCCGCGCGCGCCCAAACGTCAACTTCCGGACCTCTTCCTCGTCGTCGTCCGCATCCACCACCTCCTCGTCCCCGTCCTCCACACCCACGAACAACTCGCCATGTCTGACCTCTCTAGGTCTGCGCGAACGCATATTACTGTACCATTCTGCATATTGACACGCAGTTCTCTCGCAGCAAATACGTCCTCCAGACCGCCGGCTTCGACGGTGAGCCCATCCGCACCCGCCGCGCCCTCTCCCTCTGACCTACCGCATCCAGCCCGCTTCCCCAACACCAACCAGACGAGGCACTGGTCTGTACCATCTCTCTTGCACCTCCCTGTGATAGCAGCCTTCTGACGTCGCACCCCCCGACCGCGGGCCCCATTTCCCGCGTGCAACAGCTTCCAGAACTACACCGACTACTTCAAGTGCATCGCCGCCAAGGGCGAGGACTACGCCCCCTGCAAGCAGTTCAAGCGTGCCTACAACTCTCTCTGCCCCAGTACGCATCCACCCCCCATCTTCACCGTTGCACGTCCTGATCAGATCTCGCCCCTGTCTCGCCTCACCTCGACCAGACGAATGGGTACGTCACATCCCGCAAAACTCGTTCGGTCAACATCGCTCACCGCGCCCGTTAAAATTCCAGATTGCCAAGTGGGATGAGCAGCGCGAGAACGGCACCTTCCCCGCCTCCCTCGAGCCGTGAAAGTTAGATGTAATGAACTATCCTTGCATCCTGCCGGACAAACAGCCCGTAATGTAATGAACGTTCGCTTCAACGCTCGACGTCCAACGTTCAACCTGTGCGACGTGGAGGATTCCATGAAGTAATGTTTGACCGTACAACCCTTTCAAACCGTGTCCAGCGTCCACGAAAGCAGCGAGGCATGAGATTAGTTAGTACAAAGCGTCCGTATGTGTCGTAAAGCGAGGAAGGGAGCGTGTGATGAGGGAGGTATATACCGCGAGCCCAGTCCTCTCGTGCTACTAGCTAGCTTCGCCAGAATGTGTGCTCTAAAATCTCTAGATGTACAACGCATACGATCCGATCACAGGCCTATGGTCACTCCGCCCCTCCAGCCGGCTCATCGCGCGGTCGTCCAGCGTGTCGTACTTCAAGCACACCACGTCGCCCCTCCGCGGACGCGGCA
>CCBP010000161.1:12506-24143 GCA_000765035.1 Trametes cinnabarina | reverse complement strand
CGTACTAGCTTCACTTGTACGACTTCTCTGGTCTTGGTCATTGCGTATTCCTCAAATAGCAAGTCTGATGCCATGAAAGCGTTCTGATAATTCAAGGCTTGGGCTGAGACTCAGACTGGGAAGAAAATCAAGCGAGTACGCTCCGATCGAGGGGGGGAGTACCTCTCCAATGAGTTCACTCAGCATCTCTTGGATCTTGGGATCGAGCATCAGAAGTCTACGCCAGACTCACCCCAGCAGAATGGACGTGCAGAACGCTGGAACTGTACTATCGTCGAGAAGGCCATGTCTATGCTTCATCACGCTGGACTTAGCCATGGTTTCTGGCAACTTGCTGTTGAGGCTGCCGTTCATATCTACAATCGTCAGCCTATGCGACGTCTGAAATGGCGTTGCCCCATTACAGCATGGGATGGGACCGTACCGGACGTGTCCTACTTCCGTGTCTTTGGCTGCAAAGCCTTTGTTCATGTGCAAAAGGCAAAGCGCGAAGGGAAACTCGACAAGAAGGCAGTCGAGATGATCTTCGTGGGGTATGAGCCAGGTACTAAGGGGTATAAATTTTGGAACCCGGCCACCCGCTCTATCGTTGTATCTCGCGATGTGATATTTGACGAAGAGTCTTTCCCTGCACGCTCTATACCCGGCTATCGTCGTGTTACCCCTAGCGACAATCCGTTCCCAGAGCACGAGGGTCGTTCCGATGACGTCTCCAATTCGGATTCGGGCGATCTACCCAGTATTCCAATCCCTCTTCCTCCTGATCCTTCTGAGGATCGTCCTCCCTCTCCACCTCCTGCTCCGCCAGCTCCAGTAGAGGATGAACCGCCTCAACCGCCGCTTCAGCCTCCTCAACCACCTCCTGAACCAAATCATCCAGCTGTCCCTCCACCTCGACCTGCTCACAGGTGTAACCGTCACCAGCCAGTGGGAGGTTCTAATGGTCCTAGCATCGCTCGCGATCGTCCACGTCGTGAGAATAGACAGCGTCCAGCCCGCTATGGGGAAGACAATGTCTACGGTGATCGGGATCCAGTGGATGTGGAACGTCAATCTAACGAGGATGGTGATGAACTGGAAGCTCAGGCTATACGCTTTCTGCTTGCCTCGCAGTATAAGACTGGTCTTCCCAACTCTCATCGGGATGCCATGAAGTCTCCAGACGCGGACAAGTGGCGTGCAGCTGAGAAAGCGGAGTATGACTCACTTATGGAGAACAAGACTTGGGTCCTGGTGCCACGTCCTAAAGACCGTCAGGTTGTAGCCAATCGCTGGGTGTACGACATCAAACACGATGGTCGTTACAAAGCTAGGCTTGTGGCTAAGGGATTCACTCAGGTCTGGGGAGAAGACTACCATGAAACCTTCTCGCCTGTCGCGTGGTTCGAGTCTATTCGTTACCTCCTTGCGCATGCTGCACTTGAGGATTGGGACATCGAGTCCATGGACGTTAAGACCGCTTTTCTCAATGGCGACTTAGAGGAGGAAATCTACATGGAGCAACCCGAGGGATGGGTCGTGCGCGGCAAGGAAGACTATGTCTGTCTTCTTAAGAAGGCCATCTACGGTCTGAAGCAGGCTTCGCGTCAGTGGAATCTTAAAATCCACAAGTCTCTCCTTGACCTGGGTTTCACACGGACTTACTCTGATGCCGGAGTATACGTATATCGGCGACAAGGGGGGGATAAAGTTACGATTGTCGTACTCTATGTCGATGATCTACTACTCCTCGGCGATGACCGGAAACATATCAAGCAGATCAAGGATGCCTTGAAGAAGCAGTACAAGATGACGGACTTAGGCGCTGTCAAGTGTTTTCTTGGTCTTCGAATATCTCGCGATCGCACCATACGTCGCATAGAGATAGACCAGGAAGAGTACATCCAGTCCGTTATCGAACGCTTCGACATGGCTGACTGCAAACCAGCTCGCACTCCTCTCCCTGCTGGTGCTGTCTTGGAATCGTCTAAGCAGCCTGAACCGGCTTCCGATTCATTTCGTCAACGCTACCAGAGTCTGATCGGCAGTCTTCTCTACGCAGCTCTCGGTACGCGTCCTGACATCGACTTCGCGGTCAACAAGTTGTCTAAGTACAACTCGAACCCATCTGAAGCGCATTGGCATTATGCCAAGTACGTCCTACGCTACCTTCAAGGGACTAAGCAGCTTCGCTTGCGCTATGATGGAGCATCCAATGACGGTCTGCTGTCTTACTCTGACTCTGACTGGGCTGAGGACCGTGACGACCGCAAGTCAATCACTGGCTTCGTTTTCTTGATGGCAGGTGGTGCTATTTCATGGGCATCGAGGCGTCAGCATACTATCTCCCTTTCCTCGACTGAAGCGGAGTATAAAGCTGCCTCAGACACTTGTCGTCAGATCTCGTGGCTCAGAACATTCGGCGATGAACTCGGGGACGACATGTCTGGTCCTACACCAATGTGTTTGGACAACCAGGGATCTATCTTCCTTGGAGTCAACCCCGTGGTCGACCGTCGTACAAAGCACATAGACGTCCGACACCATTACATCCGCGAGCAGATTGAGCTCGGGAAGGTTGAGGTCTTCTTTGTTGCTACTGAGGATCAACTTGCCGACCCTCTGACCAAGAATGTCCCGTTCTCTATTGTTGAACGTTTCAGGGATGGGGTTGGTTTGGTCGATCCGACAGCTTGAACGAGTGGGAGTGTTGAACTTCTGGGTTTGTGTATTGGCCATACCAGATCCGGATGTGCACGATGGCTGTGTTACACAGCATGGACTTTCTTTCTTCATTCCCCATATGGTAGTTCTACGGACTTTTCTACGATACACCTTGTACTATAGCATCCGGACATCTCTGGATCCCTCCAGTGCGTTCTTCGCTGTTCCGGATCTCTCTAGATAGTTCTCTACGATGGCGCGATACTCGCACAATCCTTTGCTCATACTCACACCATCGTATTACTCATTGTACTGTAGATCACATGCCCTCCTTTCTTTGCTTACTCATGCGTCCTCTGGACTTGTATATAAGGAGGACATTCTCTGCCCCTGCTCTTCAGTCGTTTGCTCACTGACTGAAGAGTAAGTTCCTCTCTACCTATGCCTACTTACTATGGTGCATTTACCAAGTACTTGTAGCTCTCTTTGTGCGGCTTACAGGTACTTGTCTATGCAATATAGTCGTTTGCTCACTGACTGAAGACTCTCTTTGTGCGGCTTACAGTCGTGCTCCCAGCCTTCTAGGTTCAGAGTTCATCAAGTCTCTTCTCAGCTTTTTGGTGGTGACTTGACCTTGGTCTACAGTGTCCCTGGTGAACACAGAGGTCCGGGGAGAGTGGTCACTTGAGGCAAACTTTCTTGCGTTGGCCGACATTTTGGGAGAACGCCGCTTTTTGTTGTCACAATGAACGCTCGGAGGAACGTAGGCTTCTTCACTCCACCGTGGAGAGGTGTAACCTCCGTCCTCAGGAGGGCCGTGCCTACAGCTGATGGAATAACTGTCGGGTGCATGCATCAAGAAGGGTGGACTGTCAGTAGTGACGCGCGAGAGCGAAGGTCCGGCGTGGCGCAAAGGAGCTTCGGGGACAGCCAGGGACCGTGTGAACGCTGGTGGGTATGTTGTCGAAAGCCTCTGAGTGCCTACTTGCATTTGGGAAAGGCATGGTGCTATCCGCGGGGTGAGGGGCGGAATCGAGGAGGCGAAAACTACATTGTTCTAGACATGTAGACGAGGTGTCCCCAGCTTTATATTGTATCGCCTGCCCATTTTCCTGCATAGTGAGCTAGCCCCAAACTCGCATGAAGCAGGATATGAAGGGCTGTATCGCGCAGCATCGAAGTGCGCCAGGGCGGGGCGTTTCAGGACGGAGAGCACAACATGGAGACCGGTGTGTTGGGACTAAGTTTCTGAACTGGTCAAAGCTTAGTGTGGTCACATATTAGTGGTATAATGCATCATCAATACCGAACGTACATGTTTGCTGCAGCCGCGCATTAACTTTGGGTAGGGGAGATTGAGAGGTCAATGGACCTTTTCGGAACCGTCCGTTGACTGCGTGGCACGCTGGATTTGCCCGAGAAGGAGACCAGCACCAGAAATATTTCATTGGTAGTCCTGCACGTTACGATGAGGCGTTACCAACACCATTCCGCCATCAACACCAGTAGGGCTCAAGAACGTACCATGAGTTTTTAATAAGACCATGAAGCCATATTTTCCAATTTCAGAATTCCCAGGAGACTATAATTCTGCCATTCTGGAGCTTTCACTGACTGTCAAATCAGAGATGAAGGACGACCCTGCTGCACGCAACTTCAGCGGCATGGAGTCCTGATATAGACTGTTGCCTTCAACTGCCTATACATCTCGGTCCAAAGACGGCCAGGGAACGAGGTGGCCATGTATAGCTTGCTAAGGACGATGGGGATTGAATATGTCCTAGGACGCCGACAGCCGGTCTTCACCTGGCTTGAGAGCACTCAGAAAGGCCAAACGTGTCATATCAAGATGGAAACAATGAATTAGCCTTTCATCCCAGTATCAGACTTGCTTTAGAACAATGAGCATGGAAGAGTGAACCATCAGCGACATCTGGCGACATGAACCATCCTAAACGTCGCGGTATTCAAGTTGAGGGGAGGTGATTTGCATCCAGAGTGCGAGAACTCCAGGCGACATTGACGACTTTTGTTGTTGAGCCTCATCTGAAGATATCAGCGGCAGCCGAGGCCTTATGGCATCATGCACGTACTTATCCCGGATGCCCCGTAAACTGCATCGGGGGAGAGCTCGAAACGATACCGAACCAACTTTGCTAGTAGCAACCCTATTCGTGTCATGCGTACCAAAAGATTTGGATTATCTCTTGATTTGTGACTGGAAAACCATACAGTCAGAGCGGCCAATAGCCATACTTTGCGTAGACGGAGACGAGCGCGATGTGGCTTGCGGTGGACCAGCGCTTGTATGAGAGCGTTCAAGTTTGCCGCTGCCCGATTAGGAACATCGGCTTCAGTCGCCAACCCTCAAGTCGACTGTCGACATACTGTATGATCTTTGCTGCTATATGTGCTACTACCTCAATGAACTGCAATTATCTCTGTCTCGCTACATATCCGACCATTGTCGAACGAGTACGCCTTAGTGCGCTCGTTCGCGCATTCTTGCACATCATACGACGACCCCGTCGCCATCGCATAAGCGTTTTAGGGGCATTGGGCCTGTATATGTGCATACTCAGCAAATATCCCCCCTTCTCCTTTCGAGAGCTCTTTGTATGAACACGTGCGCCTGAGATGTCAATCTGCTTGGGTTCAATCTGTTTTGAATGTATCCCACATGTGCGGCTCAAAGCCATCTTAGAACGATTCACAGGCCTGCTCTCGTGACAAATGTTATCGGATAGCAGACAGCACTCCTCCTCTCCTGCCTCTCAAAGTATGTCCTTCGACATGTTGCTTTGCGTTGATCGCGCCTCACTGCTATTCGTTCCATGCAGGAAGCACTCTCATGCTCCACTTCTCATGAGAGTCTTGAGGTTGCGAAGCCCACGAATCAGGCCAATTATAGCAATAATGAAGCTCCGGATACAGTTGATTCACTCTGTTAACCGACAATGGCCCATCAGTTGCAGTGTTTCTCAGCATGTTCCGCATGATGAAGTCCTCTCGACTTCTCACTGTCAATTGATAAAGCGCGCTGCTCCATGCTGCACACAGCGTGTATGTGCGCCTCTGCTCGGCGAGCGCAGTATAAGTACCCCCGACATTGAACACGTTCTGTACCGGACTCAGCTCTGGATCAGCACACAACATGCTCACCAGAGCCATCTTCATCTCATACCTCGCCGCTGCCTGCTGCGCCACACCGTTGGTTCGCAGCATGCAGGTGCACGAAGCCCGGGAAAGCATTCCTGAAGGCTTCGTCCACTCTGGGTCTGCCCCGCAGGACACCGTTCTCAATCTGCGCCTCGCGCTTGTGCAGAGCGATCCCGCGGGATTGGAGAAGGCTCTGATGGATGTCAGCACCCCATCGAGCGCGCTATACGGTCAACATCTATCCAAAGAGGAGGTATGTGCGCCATGTCCAGACGTTGTAGCCCGTCTGATCTGTCTCTCAGGTAGAGATATTTGTGGCCCCTTCTCCGGACAGCGTCGTGGCGGTCCATTCTTGGCTCGCGGATAATGACATCGAAGCAAAAACCATTTCTCCTGCTGGGGATTGGCTCAGCTTCGCCATTCCTGTCAGCAAGGCCAACGTGCTTCTCGATACGGAATTCTCGGTGTTTACTCACGAGGAAACAGGGAAGACCTCCATCCGGACTCTCGCGTACTCTATCCCCGCTGACCTCAAAGGACACATTGATCTTGTGCACCCAACGATAACGTGAGCTGCTTACCATGTGCGATAGACTATCCATCTACTAAGCGGTGTGTATTGTCGGATAGGTTCCCGAACCCATTCGCTCGCCTGCCAGCCATGGTCATGCCACCGAAAGTCAAACCTGCGGTCAACATCACCTCCGATGCCGTCCCAGCATCCTGTTCGTCGACCATCACACCGGCATGCCTTCAAGTGCTCTATGGCATCCCAACCACGCCCGCAAAGGTGTCGTCGAATCAGCTTGGCGTCAGCGGGTTCATCGAACAGTTCGCCAATGAAGCCGATCTGAAGGTACGCTGTATCACTAACCTATAAAGGCTTCCTCTGACCTAAATCGGTTTCGTAGACATTCTTGACCGACTTCCGGCCTGACATTCCTTCCACTACCACCTTCATGTTGCAAACACTTGACGGCGGTGAGAACCCTCAGATCCAGACGAAGCTGGCGTCGAAGCGGTAAGTGCATGTCGACATTCTGATACGGTTTTAGCCGTTTTCTCAATGCCGTGGATAGGATCTTGACATTCAATATACCGTCGGTATCGCCACTGAAGTGCCCACAGTCTTCATATCTGTGGGTGAGCAGTTCCACGACGGCACTCTCGAGGGCTTCCTAGACATCATCAACTTCTTGCTTGGCGAGAGCGCCCCACCACAGGTGCTTACGACTAGTTACGGGCAAAACGAGAACACGATCTCGCGCAGTCTCGCCAAGTACGTGGGCTTGGCACAGACATCCTCCTCACAGGGCATCCTCATGCTCATCTATACGTTAGCAACTTGTGCAACGCTTACGCACAGCTCGGGGCTCGTGGAACTTCCATTCTCTTCGCATCCGGCGATGGGGGTGTAGCCGGGTCGCAAACCACGCGGTGCACAACCTTCCTTCCAACGTTCCCTTCAGGTTGCCCCTTGTACGTCCCCTTTCCGTTCCCTCCACTTCCTCTCTCAATGACTCCGCAGCATGACCTCCGTCGGAGCAACCAATGGGGTCCCAGAGACCTCCGCGAGCTTCTCATCGGGCGGGTTCTCCAACTTCTTTGCACAGCCCAGCTATCAGTCCAGCGCGGTGTCATCGTACCTGACAGCGCTAGGTAACACCAACTCGGGCAAGTTCAACCGCTCAGGCCGTGCTTTCCCGGACGTTTCCGCCCAAGGCAACAACATTGAGATCGTCGTGGGTGGCGGGACTGGCCTTGTCGTGGGGACGAGCTGCTCTAGCCCTATCTTTGCCAGCGTCGTAGCGCTCCTCAATGACGGGCTTGCCACTGCCGGGAAGCCGCTGCTCGGCTTCTTGAACCTGTTCTTGTACTCGACGGGGGCGTTGGCGTTGAACGACATCACCACCGGTAACAATCCAGGCTGCAACACGAACGGCTTCCCAGCGCGCGCCCGCTGGGATCCGGTGAGTCCCGGAACGTCATCACGATATGTAGATTTTATTGATTCATGTCCTTCAAGGTCACCGGTCTCGGTACGCCAAACTTCTCGAAGCTCAAGACGGCAGTCGGTTTGTGAAGGGCGGACGGCAGGGTCTCCTATCGTGCAACGTATAAGAGAGCATTCTTCATCCAGCAGTTTGGGTCAATATGGTAGTGTGAGGGCAGACAGCGGAACAGCAAAAGAGCGGTGAATCCGGGACAGCATCATGACGCAACGACACGAATGAATGATCAAGGCTCCTCCACGTCTGCTTGGGGACAGCCGTTGGACTCAGATTTGACCTTGTCAGTGTTTTCAGATGACGGCTTTGCAATTGATCTCAGTCGTTATACCGCGGCTGGAGATTGCAACATACCGTGTCCTGATCGTTAGCGGTGTGAGTACGGAGGCGCCCTCACCATCGTTGAGCGAGATCGCTCTATTTCTCTTTGGCAGCAGAAGTCGCGGCTATCGCCTTCTCTCGGATGGCCTCGCGCTTCTCGACGGCCGTCGCTTCAACATTGTCATAGCGCTCCTTCGTCGCCCTGGCCGTGTCAGCGATCCTTTTGGCTCCTGATAGATGATACCACTGGCATGTATACCCTACAGGTGAAATACGCAGGTTGATTAGTTGCAGGGTTTTCATTCCACCAATATTCACTGCAAGTTGACGGCATACCTGTTATGCCTACGGCACCGACAGCAGCCAGCGCGCCGGCTACATAAGGCATCAAGGAGCGTGCCCCTTTGCGGGAAGGTCCTGTTGAGAGTGGCGTCGAATACAGTCGAACTTCCTGAGGTGGTCCTTGGTAGAGAGCACGGTGATCTCCGGACGCTGAGAGTTCCGATGCGACGATGGCCGGATGAATGCGATTCGGAGTAATATCACGGCAGGCAAAGCCTCCGAAGTGCTACGTGTTATAGCCCGACGAAGGGAGTGATGCATCTTCAGTCCATAGCCATGTTATAGGCGTGTCATAGCCTGATAGTTAAACTAACGGTAGGTCTATGACACGGCTATCGCACGGTGTTGCGAAGGGGGCTTGTCCGCCGTGAATGGCCCTGAGAGCGCTGAGAGCTGCCATGCGGCGGGCGGCCTGCACAGGAACAGGACAGGCGATATGCTGGTACTTATGGATTCCTCAGTGGCTCTCGTAGCTAGGTCATGCCTCGTTGCATTTGCATGCTTCTATGTTGCTCGCGCGCATGCATTCGCACACTGTGACCGTATAAGAGAAGCAAAGGAGGTTTCCAAGAAGCTTAAGCTGCACCTCCGTGCCGGACTCGGAATGCTACGTGCTTGAGCGCCTAACCACTGCTTGCCTTCTCTCTCCTACCGTCACCACATGACGTAAACTTCGAAGCTGGAAGATCCACTGTGTCGACTCCAATGCCCGCCTTTACGTACATCGTAGCAAGTAAGTAGCTGTCGCACACGTCAAATTGTCATTGTCCTACTAACACCGGAATAGCCTCTGATATGTATGTCAATGTAAAGAACTTTCTGTCTGGCTTTGCCGGTCAATTTCAAGTTGAAAGGTTCTCGGTATCATATCAACACCTCGCTATGGCCGACTTCGAAAGGACTCTGCAGAATTTCGCGGTATAGCTGCTCAGATAACGGGTTTTGTCCGTTGCGAAGCTGTTCGTTGCGATTCTTGCACTCCTCGATACCATTGACAACGCGGATTTCCCCTTGCTTCCTGGCTCTCTTGACGAGCGCTGAAGTGCGCGCAATCCGCACGTTCTCGTATTCCGTGAAGATCGTTGATAGGAGTCCCACCGACGGATAACCCGCATCGGGATTGTACTTGATAAGGAGGCGGACTAGGTGGTAGATGTCCTCGAACGCCTGGTTGGCGCCTTGCCCAAGATGCTGTCAAATCTCAAGGTTAGCCACCGCCCTACTGTGGAGGTCGTGCAACCCCCAGACTTACCGGACTGGTAGGATGAGCGGCGTCCCCAAGCAGGACCACTCGCCCCTTGTGCCATGACTCCAGCTCAGGGCGGTCGTATAAGCCGAACTATGTGCGAAATGCCGTCAGATCAGAGAGAGTTGATTGCGGCAACCCCGCAGCTCACTTTGACGATGTCCCTGCCGGTCTTCACCAGCTCTCCAGCACCATACGGCCATCGCGAGTAAGGACTATTTCTAATTTTCTGCTGTGCTTCCTCGTCCATCGCGCGCCAGGTCTCCTTCGCTTCTACTTCTTGAGTTGTGATGCTGATGAGCCAACCGCGACGTTCAGGCACAGGGTAATTGCACTAGGTAAGACGTAGAAACTCACGCCCAGGAAGTTAGATGGTCATTGTCCGGGTAAGCTATTATATGTGCTCCATTGCCGTACCAGTTGATCATGTGGGATGTCGACAGTTCCTTGGGAGTGTCCGAGAGGCCTCCCGTCTACATCTAGTGCATCAGGACTCATCAAAGCCTCATCGCCTCGTATCTCGCACCTGTACTAGCCCTGTGAAACTGGGTTCCTGCTTTCCGAACAAGAACTCGCGCGTATGGCTGTGCAAGCCATCGCAACCAACTACGAAGCTTGCGGTATCAATCTCGCCATTGGCGAAGGTGACCGTAACGGAGTCGGCATTATCTTGAAGGTTTACGAGGTGGTGGCCAAAGACAATGGGGATACCCATGGACTGGGCGTGATCTAGCAAAACACGGTGGAAGACCGGTCTGCTCACGCCCATGATGCCGAAGCCCGTCGATTCTTTGATCTTGCGAGGGAAGTCGGAGCGAGTGAGCTCGCCCATGTCTTCGGGAAGTACCGAGTATTGGACCATCTCTTCGATCCTTCCCCCAACGATCTTGTCCAACAAACCGGGAACCAGGGATAGCACGCGCAGACCGTTCGTTTGCAGTCTGGGGGTGAGCTCATCGAAGTCAGTATGGGATATGATCGGATGAACATACACTCACGCAAGACTGAGGCCATTGTCCGTGGGTTGGTGTGTCCGTTCGTAGACAATAGGCTCGTATCCCTTGGCTTTCAAGAACATGCCAAGTACCGGCCCGGCGATACCGGCGCCTGCGATGATCACTTTGGTTTTCGACATAAGTGCGATGATGGTGGTCAGGTTGACGCCTCCTCTGCGAGACCTTCTGCCTTATATATGGTGTAGCTGCCAGATCTTCCCAAGTTATCCTATCTACCTTGCATACTTCATTCTCGCCGTTTTAGAATCAATGGAGCCCAACGCCGGGTCCATCATCTGCTTACTGGTTTGACTCGCGTTTCCAAAATGACAGTCATCATCGGAGTCAATCTATTATATATACAAAGAGACAGCGCGGAACCGCTCCACAGTCTTCGACTCGACTTAGCGCTCAATATTCAGAATAATCTGCGCATCGCGCCAACGTACACTGCGACTGTCCCAGTGTGCGTACGCGGCTCCGATGATTTCGTCGTTGGAGACGACTCACCTCGGAGTCCGTATGCAGTAGTACGTACAGTATTCGCACGCGTTCACTGAGATCTCTTCGCACCTAGGGGTGATAATGTTGCAAGCTGCGAGTCGTCTACGATACGACACTGGTACGCTAAGTGGGCCATCTTGTCGGAAAGCGCTGTTACCACTCAAGCTATAGTAAGGTGTGAGGTGGTCCTCCATGTCGCTGACTATGATATGCGCGATGGACGCGCCAATGCACATGGATGATCCGGGCGCTCAGAGTCCAGACATACTTGCTCGTCATCGTCCAGTTGTTGCTCAGTCTACTATCGGTTACTGCGCACTGCGCGACCGGAAGATTTTGATTCCATCGTATGTATAGAAGCGTAAGGTTGAAGGTTCAAGATATCCGACGCCTGACAACTTTGCGGACCCCGGCCGAT
>CCBP010000160.1:22641-49606 GCA_000765035.1 Trametes cinnabarina | reverse complement strand
TACTGCACCAGCGCCTGAAGGATGCATCGTACAAGGAACTCTTCTTGACGATCGAGAAGGATCACCGAGGGGCTCTGTCCAAGCCTGTTGCCGAAGGTTTCACGCCTGCGCCCGACGTCTACTTCGAACCCCTCTACATCAACCAGGAAGCAAAGAGGGCTGGATCAGACCCACGACGAGCATCGACGGCCCGCACCTCTGATCCTGCTGTAACCCCGACCCTTCCCGTGCAACAGGCCAGTGCTCCTCGCGAATACAATCCAAGACAGCATAATTTCGTTGTGTATCGAGAAGTGTGCTCGGCTCTGCATGAGCTTGACGACCTGCACGATGTCGTGCAAGGGTTGCTGGATGTGTTGCTCGGTGAGGTGTCTTCACGGTCCTGAGCTCCTCGTGCTGATGCCCGTGTGCTTCAGCGCTTCAGATCTTGTTCATGATCTCGTGGATCCACCGCGACGTGAGTGCGGGCAATATCCTCTTATACAGGGGTCGGGGCAAATTGGGCGATCTCGAGTACGCGAAGGAATTCAACCTGTCGGTGGGCAGACGGTCTTCGGATCCCAAAACGGTACGCCGACTGATCATGCAAATTTGGATATGGATTAATGCCACACAGGGTACCCAAATTTTCATGGCCGTTGAACTCCAGACCAATGATACAATCTACAAAGAGGTGCCCGCAGACTTTGACGATGTTTTCCAGGACACGGACCCGACGGTCACGAACACTGTCATCCGCCACAACTTCCAGCACGACGTGGAGCCCATCTTCTGGATCCTGCTTTGGATCCTCTTCACCCGCGTCCCAGATCAGTACTGTGCGGATATCAAGGGCACATTGTTTCACAGCAAGAACCTTGATTTTAAATCCCGTCGGCGGCAGATCCTCACAGACGAGAATTTCTTGAACGAAACCCTCCGGCGTCTCCGACAAGATCTGCCTTCCCAGTTGCTTGTTGGTCTGCGTGCGTTGCGCCGCGGGCTTCATCTACGCTACCTAGCTCGAGCAACCTCGATCAACGACAGGGCCACTTATGCACCCATTTACGGCCAACTGCGACGAGCATTGGAGTTAATTGCCGCCCATGTGCCGAATGGGAGGGTTCGCCTCGTACAGCCTGCCAGCCCCCTCGTTGGCTCGCGTTCTAGCTATGCCCCACGCACCGATATCATGAACAAGAAATTGGAGTGCCCCGAGGACGTGATGCTTGCTCCTCACAAACAGGAAGCTCAGAAGCGCGCACGAGAGGATTCTGATGAATCGCGTCCGGAGAAGCGTCCCGCGCGGGGATGAGGTGAGTGCGTCCTGCCTTGCGCTACTGACAGGTGCTGACGCGACGTATACATAGCAGGGCGTGTACACTTGCGTGTCCGGAAGTGCATGTTGGCTGAATGGTAGCACATAGTGTCACTCCGTTGTACTTGGCAGTGAGACCACCTTCAGACTGCAGTGACCGTCTGTACCAATACTGAGATCATGAGTGCAATTCCGTGGTCCCCGTGCGTTGGTGCTCCTCTTATATTTTCAGTGCTGTTCAGGCCCCGCAGCCTCCTGGAGCTTGTGAAGTCGGCCACACTAGCGCACCGGGAACCTGTGGTAGATCACCTCCGTCCGTAGCGGCCGCTCGAGCGGGATGCAGTAGATGCCGTGAGTGTCGGCGTCGTGCCGGCAAGTCTTGGATGTGGCGGTGTGGAGGCGCAGAGGAGCTTGAGGTCTGGTGGTCTTCCAGTGCTTGGCGGGTACGACCACTCGGACGTACTCCCTCCTACGCTGAGGCCGGGAGGGCCTGGAGGTAGCACGACTTCGTGTGTACCGGTGGGGAGCGCTGGGGCGTTGTGATGTACAGTGACAGGTGCCTGAGGAGGATGGACAGCCGCAGACGGGATGCGGCCTACGTATAGCTAGAGATTACTGGCCCACCGTAGTACAGCGATAAACCGGTCCTCGGGACACTATGGTTCCTCGGGACACTGAATTTGCACTTCATCTGCCCTAGTAAATTACAACTCGGACATCTTCATCCTATAGGTAGCTCAGTTCTAAACACCGTCCAGGCTCTGCAAATCAACAGGTGAGCCATTGCGGTCTGTATCACCACTGTCCCGAGGACTGGTTCAGGTTTGAATCGTAAGATCTCAATCAAAACATCTCGATTTCATCGTTGAATGCGCTGGAAGCCAAGGGACTGGAGCAATATGTAGAAACCATCACACTGTAGGTATATATCAGCGCTGATTTGTCACGAGGTCTAGTTGGTGAGGCAGAGAGTCGAAAAGAATTTGACTGTCCCGAGGACCGGTTTATCACTGTAGGGATCAATTCTTCAAAACGTTTGGCCATGTCGGAATAGGTATCGTCGTCGAAGCACGGTACGCGCTCCTTGCATACGTACAAATCGGTAGACTCTCAGGTTCTGTGTACTCCTCATCACCATCAAAGCCCTTTCGCAAAAAATCAGTGTATGAAGGCTTGAGCTACACCCATTTCACCTAGAGTGCAGCTGGTTCGAGATTGGTTTCTAACGTGCACCGGGGGCACCGACCTGTGTGACAAAATGTCCCATCCTAATCCCACGTTGACCTTTGGCAAAATGAGACAAAGATTTGCCATATTGCCACATGGTAATCATACCTTAGTTACATGCAGCACTTAGAATGTAACTAGCATGTAACATGTGTTCTGTCATATGAATAAGATGTGTTCATGATGTGACCGAGCGACAAAGCCTTGTCATATTCAGCCAAAGGCTCGGATGCGATTAGGATGGGACACGGCATTACATGCATCGATGTCCCCGGTGGTGGCCATGGCGATCGTTAGCTGGATTAGCAAAGCCGAAGAAGGATCAAGCGTCCGGCCGGTACATGTGTCCGACAACACGCGTAGACAGCCTCGCCTCAAGCTGCGCCCGGGCCAAGTTGCACGAGTGGCTTTGGCCAACTTCACATAGGGCACAATGGTTACCTCACCGGGTGGTGCGAGGCTCGGTCTCAAGCGAATGGCATGGTGTATACTAGCTCGTGGCCTGTGCGGGAGGAAGGTGAGTACCAGCGCAGGTAGTGGGAGGTCTGTGCCGCTTAGCCACTCACACCTACTCATACACATTCGCGGGTAACGTCCGACCGTGTCCAATGTCCGTCCGACGTCGAAGTTTGCACATATGCCTACCCACATTCACAGCTTAGCCGCAATAAGTTCTGCGGCCCCTCCGTCGTTCTCCCGTTCCTTTTCGAGCTGCTCCCGCGCACGGCGCGCCTCTAGCGCGCGCCCGACACGACTGGCATTCTGCCGTTTGAGCGTCTTCGAGATCCACGTCCCGACCTCCGCGACCGCTTCCAGATCTCCCGGCGTTTCGTACTGGCTGCCACGCAGCGCGTAGAGGACGTCCTCGGTGGCGACGTTCCCTGTGGCGCCCGGAGAGAAGGGGCAGCCGCCGAGCCCGCCTACGGCTGAGTCGAAGGTGCGCACGCCGTGATTCAGGGCAGTCAGGATGTTTGCTACACCCATGCCATAGGTGTCATGGAAGTGCCCCTGATCGCGTAATGAGCATTTCCATCTTTGCTTGAAGGCCATAATGAAGGCATATACGCACCGCGAGTTTGGACGCAGGGATGCCGCCGTCGATCACAGTGCGGAGGAGGCGGTCCACAGTAGTTGGGTTACCCGTGCCCACGGTGTCTCCCAAACTGACCTCGTAACAACCCATGTCAAGGAGCGCTTGTGATACGCCCTTCACCTTCACAGGATCGACCTTCCCAGAGTACGGACAGTCGATGACCACGCTCACGTACCTTGCCAAAGGTCAGGGTGTATACACACAAATTGCAAAGTTAAGAGACATACCCCCGAACACGGAGACCCTCCTTAATAGCACGCTTTGCAACTGAGGACAAGCGTTCCAAGGATTCCGCAACAGTGCAATTTGTGTTGGCCTTTGAGAAGGCGTCTGATGCTGCAGTGAAGACAGCGATTTCGTCGGTATAAGGGACCTCCGACTTGGATTGCTGTGACAACAGGTCGAGGAGAAGCTCCAAGCCCTTCATGTTTGGGACGAGCACTGGGTAGTGAAGGCCCTTCTGTCGTTCCATGAGCTTGAGAACCTCGGGTGTGCCTGCCATCTACCATGCGCAAGTGAATCATCAGCAGCAATCATACAAGGAACGGAAGTGATATTGTGAAGTTTCTGTTATGAGCAGTTTCTGTACGACGAAGGGAAGCCCTTGTTGGCTCAAACAGCACTCGGGGAGCCTACTACTCATCGTTGTGAATCCCTTCTCGAGTCAACCGAAGTTTGCACTAATCTGCTGCACTGCGAGTACCGCTGCCATCGTGCAACGTAGCATGCACAGACGACTGATGCAGCGCCATGGACGGAGGATACTTACCTGTGGGACCCATTTCGGACTGACGAAGCTACCCGACTCGATGATGTCCAGGCCTGCCTTGGTGAGACGATTGATGAGCTCCGCCTTCACCTCTGGAGATACGACGGTTGACTCGTTCTGCAGACCGTCCCTGGGCCCGACTTCGACGATCCGGACGTGCTCGCGAGCAGCCGTCGCATATGCGCGCGGTCGAGCGGCGAGCAGGGCCCGGCGCTGGAGGATGGAACGTGCGGCGGTGCGAGAGAACATGGTGGTCAGAGATGAACTATGCTGAGGTCATGATCCGTCATGTTTATTCGAACGACCGCTAGAGCACGACGAGCGAAGTCGAACGGCGGCGAAGGTCATGGGAACGACGACCAAGACCGCCGCTCGGAGACGCCCACGCGCTGAGTGCCGACGATCCGGTCACTCGGGTACCTCTTGCTTTCTCTCCGCCACCACCACAAATGTCCACAACTTCGCCATCACCCAAGCAGTCTAACGATTCTACCCAACCCGAGCTTGCACGGAATCCGCAAGACTGCCTCGCGTGCCGTGTCATCGGAACGGTCGCTCTTGGTGGGGTAGGCATCTATGCTCTCAACCAGTCCCGCGCACACGCACCCGGCTCGGTGATGGGGAAAAGAATCATGGCCGGAGTTGGTGTATGTACGTAGAAATCAGTTTCTATACCGATGCTTTCAGCGTCGCTCAACGGTGTAAAGGTTTCCTGGTCGCTAGTGCGCTGCGCTGGACCAAGTAGATCTTCTGCACAGACCAGACACCCTCTGAGCACATACCAAAGTCTCATGGTCGTGCTTGACATTCGAGATGTACGGAATGGGTATACGCAAGTTGCAAGTTCTCAGTAAGTCTGTTCGTGATGTGGAGGACTTGCGAATCCGGACGTCATTTCAAGGCTTACATCAACTTGCTAACCAGAGCACATCTCCCTAATCTATCTGGTCAACCAGACGTTGCTCCCTCCACTTGCTCGTTCCCGTGCTATTGGTATATTGGTATAAGATATTGTGTGAAGCCCAGGGCAGCAGCATGCGCATTACAGCGGGGCGCCATCCTGGTGTCTGGTCTTCCGAGTTCTTGTGTCTTGAGCCACACGTCTTGGTTCAAGCGCCCGCTGTTTGACCGTCGCAGGTACGCTGCGCCATTCCTCGCGGTTCACTGCTCTTTGTGATATCGTCTTTGATCTCTGTGCGCTTTACGGCGCAGCCATGGACAGTTGCTGCCCTTCAAACATGACGCTAGGCTGGCCACGACGTACTTTTGGCCAATGCTCAGACTCCGGACACTGGAATTGGTCGCTCTACTCACGGTCCTACTCCTGCTCGGCTAGATGGTCTTTGCAACTTAAGAGTATGCATCGATCTTTGGTGGCGTCGGCTCAGGGGGATCTTGGCCTCCGGCCAGTCGGGGATGTCGGGGCATACAACTCATCGTCCCTTGCCATGCTCCGCGACTGAGCCAGGCTGCCAAAGGCTTTGGCCGGTGCCGCTTTGCTCAAGCCGCCATACGCCGCTCGCTCGCCACTGCCACGACACCCATCCACGAAGGTTAACGGACAGCGCGCACAAAGCTTGACGTCCAGGTCGATGCGCTGTGCTCTCCGCCTTTGCGGGCTGACGCGTCCTCACGACAAGTGCCCTCATGGGAGTCCTGCACGGTATAAAAGCCCTGCATGTGGGCATGTATCTGAGCAGGGCATCCTACCGCTGCTTTTCTCTCGCCATCCATCCACCCAACCGCTATCTCTCGCAATGTCTTCGAGTGTCACGTACTCCTACGCTCCCAACGGCTACGCGTACGCAGCCAACGGTTATGGCGCCTCCACCCTGCAGCAGCAGACCCATACCGCTCGACAGCAGACCTACAATACCTCACAGCAGCAAGCCGATGCTTCTCAGCAGCAATACACGGCTCGTACTCAGCGATATGCTCCGTACCCGTCTTCCGCCTTGCGTAACGGTACGTCCTCCAGAGACATCAGCTCACCATCGCTGCTCACAGCTTTTCATTCCGCATCAGGGGTCGCGAGTGTGACGGATCACCGCCGCACGGACAGTCCTCTCTTGGGACCCAAGCCCCAGGTATTGGGGAGCCATATGCGGGTCCTCCTGGCCCGGCCCGAGCTCATTGCTGCGAAGAGGGTGAAGGACCATGAGCTGTGGAAGGATAACACAGCTCGCTACTATGTGTTTGATGAGACTAGTCTGCCGCTGCCGCTGCCGGCGAACGTCGATCCGACATGGTCGTGGCCCGTTTTCTCGTCTCCCAGCCCAGGCGGTGACCCAGGCCTAGTCAGGCGTGGGTTTCCCCTTCCCAAGGATCCCGAGGACTATGACGACTACAGGGTGATCATAAAGATGGTCGGCAAGAACGTGCAAGGCGCTGGCACGGCGCTGCACGCCGTCGGGATTCAGACGAACAACATATACATCCATCGGGGCCTTGTAAGTGATTTATCAGCATTCCCTTGCGCCGTCGTTGAAGTATTGTCTCGCGCAGATGCCGTTCGAGGCGTTTGATTTCAACTCATCCGACTGGATGACCGATTGCCTGCGCAGTCCAGACAACCGCTATCCGACCGTCGCATTGATGCTTTCGAAGCTCATCCATGAGCAGTGCACTTGGTACAAGGAGCTGGTAGGCATCATCCTTGCGGTTATATCAGGGCACATATCCCCAGCTGCCGGTGCTAATTGCGTGTTGCCCGCAGGTTACCAGGGAGGACGCGGTCTGGGTCACGCATCAGGACAACACAATCTGGCGTCGCTGGGGTAGAAACCCTCGCCTGGATTGCCTCTGGATCGTCGCTATCCGCCGCACACTCCCGGACGCGAAGGGACTTGTGTACTACTTCCCGGAGCTCGAGCTACATCCCCTGACGCTCGTAAAGGCGAAGTCAGAGCCTGCTTAGGCCGCGCAATGAATCAATGACCTCTGCGATTGTCGATGGATTGGAATGCATAAGTACCGTTTTCTCCTTTATGTTAGCTTGGAAATCGCGATCCCTGTCTGTTCAAATGTATGAATCTATGACAATGCTCCTCCGCTCCCCCTCACACGCTCTCTTTGTGATTGACAAACCGGCGATGAGAGCAAGAGCGCGCAGCTATAGTTCAGAGGATTCCGCTCCTCTGGCTCCGTATACTTCCACAGTATACACATCCCCAGTGCACAGCAGTGGCACTAGGATGGCGCATGTATGCACCTTTTCTCGAGTTCAAGATCTGAGTGGGCCCAATACTCTGTGAACTGAACCATAGCCTGATACAGTATGGTGTAGGATTAAATTCAAGGCCATCCAACCGTGGCTTGGAATGTCGACGTCCACGCCTAGAATCTGGGTATAAGGTAAATATCCTCTCGAAAGCCATATTATGATATAATTCCTAGCAACAATATGAAGGACTCGACGCCGACGTTTCACAAGATCCCGGTCACCGCGACGCTCTCCCGCGCTGTCCAGCACGCTACGTCCATGTCCCAGAAGTACCGCGCCCAAAGCATCGGTACGAGGAGGGCATGAAGCTCCTCTACAACCATCGCACCCTGTCAGGAAGTGCTTCGGAGACTCGCACGTTCAAGTCCTGTATAATGCACCCAGTCTTTGTGAGGAGATTGTATGTGCATCTTGTAGTCTCCGTAGTTGTGTGCTATGACTGTGCGCTACTGTTGGGTGCCTTTGATGTGCGATATATCAATGAATTGCACGGAGAGCGGCGGACTGCACCAAACGCATCGATCGGTATATATGCGAGATAGCGTGAGCGACCTACCCAAACAACCAAGACACGCGTAGACCGAAACTACCCGGAACAGGACTGTTAGAGACTCTACAGGCCGCCGTACTTTTGCAAGAATTTGAGGTGGAAGTTCTCGAGCGCGCTGACGTACTCCTCGACACCGGGGCACAGACATGTGAGGCGGTAATGGTGCTCGCCGTCCTTCTGACCAAACCCGGACCCGGGAACCACGCAGATGCCCGTCTCCTCCAGCAGCTGGAGCGCATACAGCTCGTCGGGTTGCTTTCCGAGCCTGCGCGCCTCCTCGACCGCCTTGTCGGGCAGCTCGAGCTTCGGGTACAGGTAGAGCGCGCCGGGGGAGTCGACGCAAGACACGCCCGGGAGCGCATTCAGACGCTGCGCCATGAGCTGTGTACGCTGGCGGAGCGCCGCGTGGATCGTGTCCGTCTCGCGCTTCCAGAGCGGGTACGAGGGATCGTTGGGGCGTGGCGGACGCACGAGGCAGTCAACGCCAATTTGACCGGAGAGCGGCGGGCACAGCGACACACTAGCCATCTTGTACAGCAGCGCGCGAACCTCGTCCGAGATGTTCGTGCACTCAAAGTAACCCCCACGGCGGCCGCACTCGCCCTTGACGCCCTTCGAGATCGAGTGGAAGGAGAAGAGAGGGATGGGCGAGTTCATCTCGCGCACGACCTGCTTGAACGAGTGGAAGGGGTGCGTGTCGGGACGGTGGAGGTTCGCCTGGTAGACTTCGTCCGCGAGGAGGACGAGCGAGTGCTCCTCGCAGAGGTTGACGAGGTTACGCATTGTGTCCTTGTCGAGAATCGCGCCAGTCGGGTTGCCGGGGTTGATCACGACGAGCGCGCGGGGCTTGACGCCGTCCTTCTCCGCCTTCGCGAGTGCTGACTTGATCTCTTCCAGAGACGTAGACCAGCCCTCTGGCTCGGAAAGATGGTATGGTAGCGCGACGCCAGAGTACTGCGCGAGAGTGGCGGTGTAGAGGGGGTATTGAGGGATGGGAATGAGCACGCCGGTGACGTTCGGCGTGATGAGGACGTTGAGGATGAGCGACACACCAGCGGACGCTCCCGCGGTCAGGAAGATGTCCTCGGGATCACTCGGGTAACCATCGCGCTCTGTGTGCAAGTCAGTAAGTTGTATCACAGCATGCTAGCGCGCGTCAGAATATAACGCTGCGACTTAAACCGCGGATGATGCTTCTGCAGCGCTTTTGGGCAATGTCCTGCCCATGACAACAGACATCGTCGAGACCCAGCACGTACAATAGCGCGAGAAGTCAATCCTCCCTGGCTGATGGATCCGCAATTCGTCGCACAAGATATATAGCAGCGGGAGGGCGCTTCGTTAAGGGAAATATGCTAAATCAGGGTGCCCCAGATATCCGAGTGCTGCTCTGAACTCTCCTTACCTCAGTTAGGGAGTTGTGTCGACTGGATGCAGCAGATATATGCACGTCATATGAGCGCCCTCGCACGGCACATCTAGGCAGTGGTCAAGATAACCACCCGCACCCGGGATGTACTGCGCGATAGTCTCAAGGCGATCATGAACGCTACCACTATGGCCCATGGGCCTAGAAGTAGTAGCGCGCACGACGGTCAAGCCGGAACGGACCCAGCTGGAGCTATCCACCAACGCTGCGGGCGCATGGTCCGTTAATGGGGTCTCCGGGGCGCTCCTTGCCACCATGACCCGATCTCATCCTCGGTGGAGAGGCGGGCGGAGCCTCGTCACCAGTATCGGCGGACGATTTGTGCAGTAGCAGAAAAGAGCAGATTGCGAGAGCGAGTAAGAAAGCCACACACCTTCGATGAACTGGGCGACGTGTTTGCGTATAAGAGGCACGCCTTTGCTGTGCGAGTATGCACCAATCGAGCCGATCTCCTCATGGAGCTCTCTCGCACGATCCAGGACATCTTGCGGCCACTTGTCCTTCACGATCTCGGCGAGCGGGGGGTATTCCATGAGCGCGGCGACCTATGCCATCCCTCTGAGTTCGTGGAATACTGCACCAGGACGACACAAAGACTCACCTGACGAGTGAACGTCAAGTAGGGCTGGTCGAGCCCCCTTTGCTGAGGATTGCCGATGTTCGACGAGATGACCTTGTTGAACGGCAGGCCATGGCTTTCTGACTGGAGCTTCTCGCGCAGCTCCTCCGCCTTGATCGCAAGCTCGCCGCGAACGGCATACTGAACCTTGAGAATGGCCGGGTTGAGGTCGGTGAGCGTGAGGGGACGCATGCTGTGGGAGTAGCGGAGAGAGGATAGGGAGGTCCGGGTCAGGCGACTGAGGGGGTTATGTACACGGCGCGTCGCGAGAGGGATCATGGGGCGGCGCAGCTCGGTCTAGATAATCGCCCAGATGACGGCGCCTGATCAGAGCTGATCAACGACGAGAGCAGCGAGGACCTCCGCAACGTTTTTCGGGGTCTTGTCGTCGTGGCCAACGATGAGCTCGTCGCTCGAAGACGCGGGGAATTGATTCATGACTCGATTACCGAAAAGGACATTGTATGGGCGCTTGGAGGACAGCGGGGTGTGCGGGGGCCAGGTCCAGGGAACCGCCTGAGGCTTAGGGACACGGCGCCCTGAGCAAATCCAGAAGGCGTCGCCGACTTGCCCGACGACTTATATTGTCCGAGAACATGATTCACTCGCACTCGGCTTACATTGACGATATCAGTGAAGACGGTCCATCACATGGAGTACAGAAGGACATCGATGATCATCTAGAAGCACTGCACACAGCTAGAAGCGCGGCTCACCCATCTACTAGAATTACAGGGGAATGTGGCAGGAGAGAGCATTCTTCACGGCTCAACGTTCAACGATCAACGACGAGATCATACACGATGAGGGTATACGGAAGATTGAGTTTGGTAGCCGGCATACGTGCTGGACTCGAGGTCACTATGGCTCCCTGCAGGAGGCAGGGGAGAGCTCGATACGACCCGTCGGGACCGAAAGTCCGGAAAGCAGGACTCGGAGCGGACGCGCAGCAAGATCCCGAAGCGGGCACGCGCCTGTTCGCCGGGTCGTTGTTGTAGCTTGTGGATGCATTGGAGGAAGATAATGGAGCGCCAAAAGGCGCATTGGGAGAGAATGCCGGACCGGTCAATAGCTGAGACGACCACGCCTCCTCGCCAAAGGGTGCATTACTCGAGAAGGCAGTGGATACGCCTGGGCGGGTAGCTGAGGCCTTCGCGGAGCCAGAGGGCTCGCTACGGGTGCTGCTGGAGCGATCATCCGTGCGGCCCGGGCCCCCGCAACAGGGACCTCTCTCTCCAGAGGTTGCGAACGTCAGGGTACGTTTATAGCCGTCGTCATGCGAGCAAGCACTGCAAGAGCAGCCCTGGCAGCACCCGCAACAATCGGAAGGGCAGGCGCACATCCCGGGCGGACACTTGCATCGCCCGCCGCAGCAGTCGGATTCGACACTGGTGAATGGCTGAGAAACCTGGGCCGCACGAAAGTCGTTCCAGCCTCCATAAACGGAACCAGTGAGAGCGTCGAAGCGTGCATTAGCAGGAGCAGGACCAGCAGCGGCGCGTGACCGGTCAGTGTTGTAGGGAGGGGGGACAAAGTCCGGTATGACCGACATTTGCTGAATCCAGTCTGAAGGGTTTTGCATCTGCGAGTCGTCATAGCCAGTTTGTGGGGTGTCGGGGGGCCACAAAGGGAGGGTGAGGATGTTACACGCCAAACAGGCCGAGCACGTGTCCGGATTGGCGCACGATCCAGAAGGGTCGACATTCGGACCATGGTGCTCTAGGCAACCAGGACAGGCGCAGGTAGAGCCACAACCGCAGAGGGAAGGAGATGGCTGAGCGTCGGTTGGAGATCCGACCGTAGATAATGAACCTCTTGCTTGCCAGACCCCAGGTGGCTCGCCATTGTACGCTAGCTGTTCTCCAGTGGAGTAATCATAGCTTGGGCCGGGAAGAGGGTGGGATAGGGAGCGCGGTTGCTGTGGGTATGCCGGCCCGAACTCGTGGTTATACTCGTGAGCACGTCCATAAGGGGTAGATAAGGGTTGGCCATGAGTGGGAGAGCGACTTCCAGCTTGCATAGATGAAGAGCTACGAGGGTTCCTGAATGGGGAGATCGCAGGTTCACTGGGCGGCTTGGGTAGTACAGGACGCTTATTTCCAGCATGGGCGCTGACCACCAGAGCAGCGGGCTCTGATATACGTTCTCCTCGCGCAATGGTGGGAGGTCTGGATTCAGGCGTACGACCGCCGCCTTGTTTGGCCCGATGCCGAGGCGTCCAGCACGTGCAGGAAGCGCCATCCTTACACGTACAGCCTAGGCCTATACAGAACCACATTGAGTCCAAGCACGTAGCCAGCATTGAATCAATACTGACCACTGTGCTCCGACTCCGACCCTTCTGAGGACGGCCGAGGCGCAACCGACGCTTCCAGCAGTTCAGGAGGCAGACCACTGGGAAACGCGGCGCCGCCCGAAACTTTGGAGCCACCTGAGCCGTTGAAAAACAAAACGGCCTTTTCAGTCAGACAACACCGTATACAGGACGGACGATGCAGCAACACACCTTGCCCAGAAGGACCAGGGGTAGAGCCTGAGGTCTCCGGGAAGTTATTATCCTTGTTTTCGCACACACATTTCACGTGTATCTGACGAGTTTTGCGGAGCTCTCGACAGTGTTCACATTGCGTAACTGGGCGCCCCTTCTTCTTGATCTCGAACAGGGGGCGGTCGGTATGCTTGCATGACGAGGAGCGGTGGCCTTTGATGCATGTCTCACTGCAGTTATCATGAATATCGCCCCATGATGCAATCCGCATATAGACCTACCAAGCGTATTTCCTGTCGGCAACGTAAACCTGGAGACACGGCCAAGGCGCATGAATCAACCGTGCGGCATGAGACACGCAGTAGCGTACCATATTGGTAAAGTGGAGTACGGGGAGAAGTCTGGGTTTATACCAACGCCGAGGACGTGACTACCACGCCCGCGACGCAAAAGCGCGCGTTATTGGGAGGTATAACAGGCAGTAAGCGAGTTCTGCTGCAGAGTAACAACCAACATGAGCGAGGGTTCAAAAGAAAAGTAGGAGTTGAATCGCTGCGCTCGTATTCGATCTTATATGACCTTCCGCGCCACCGCTCGCAAACACAGACAAAGTCGGTGCTCGGACCGCGTTACGGCGTCACAGCTCACGCCCAACACGGGCGCTTAGCTGTGCAAGTAGGTTCGCTAGTGGCGAAATTCACGCTCGGTCCTTGTCCAGCGGCCTCGACGACCAAGAAGCGGGCGGAGCAGGACGGATCGTGTGGCAGTCCGTGCGCAGCAATGCGACGACGGAGCTTTAACCGTTATCATAGGTACCGTGGTGCAATCAGTGAGGATAACATCTTCAGTGATCGAACTTGAACAGTGCCTCTCGGGACTGCACGGCGGAGCGTGCCCACTTGGTGCACATGCGCCCTAACTGAGACTATTTTGCTACAGACCCGTGTAGGATTGTTGACGGACAACGGATCGGCTTGCCTTCGTTCGCGATCGTAAAGATTCTGCGAAGATCCTGCGAACCCGACGGAACGTGCAGCTTCAAGTCCCCGAAATCGGGGCACTGGCGGGAAGAAGAGATGCAGCACCTATACGATACCGCATGGCTAGGATTCGTATCAATCAGAAGCTTCGAGCCTTCGACCTTTAGCCGGTATCGTTGACAGCCCCCTTGTGGTGGAGTGCTGAAGGCTGCTCAGGCCTACCAGAACTAGTTACCAGAGCTGAGAGAGCCAAAGCCTTAGTGATATCTGATGCGTAAAGTCGTCTGTCACGCGCACGGTGAAGTGGGCCTGTGCAGCCATGATGTTTAAATATCAACGCAGTCGATCCAAATGACCCACTTGACCGAATTGCACAGGCATTTGCACATTCTCGTGTATGATGACCATAGCGAATCTCCTCATCGGTGCATTTGTAAGCAATGAGTTGACCGAAGCTTCAACCAAGTATGCTGCCGCAACTTTCGCTACTTATACGTACGCGCATAGCGAGTGCATAGCGTGAAGTCTTACAGAGTGTATAAATGTATGATCGTAGGTAGACCACGACAATCCATAACGGCGCTCAATGGTTTTCTATGCTCATTTTATTCAAGTACCTATAGTAGATTGCTGTCATACTCACAGTACATGTAGCATGATGCCGCACCCGACCGCCTTCAGGGTAGATGCAGTATCGACTTACTGCCACTACTTTCGGATCGAGAACCTTACCATTCTGAGTCTCTAGCGGACATTTCAACACTGTTTATCGTTACAGCATGGCAAGGAGTGTTTGCAATGTCTGCTTGACACTGGTTCAGTGGGGTTGAGGCAGATGGAGACGCGCCCGTCACTGACTCTGAGGCGCCCTCCAGGACGCCAGTCACGTGATGCGGCAGAAAACTTGGCTCGCGTAGGGCGTTCACGGTTCCGACCATCAGCCTCTTGCTGTCTTGCCCTTGCCATCAGCTCTCTTTGCCTATCTTGCTGGTCAGTTTATTGTGCTCTAGTTACATGCCGGACGCCTTCTTTGCCACAAACAAAAACCGTAAAAGAAAGCGGTCCACGACGCGGGACGATGGCCCATCTACCTCGAAGAAATCAGCCCGCGGTGTGAAGGGGAAAGGTGGTAAGGCGCGTAAGACTGATGGGGCAACACCGAAGAGGGCCGCTGTGGACGAGGAGCTGTCGGACGAGACACAGGCTGACGACCGCGAGGGCATAGACGAGATGGATTTGCGGGCTCCGGACGTCGACCCTAACGCGTACGAGAGCGCGGAGGACGACGAAGACGAGACGCCAGCCGAAAAGCGTTTGCGTCTTGCCAAGCTCTACTTGGAGAACGTAAAACAGGGCCTGTCATTAGGTGCGTACCAGGTTTTGCATGTGCATTTGCGACGCTTCAATGACATTCTGTTTAGCGGAGGGCGAATTCGACGCCGCAGAGATCGACCGAGAACTTATCTCTGCACGATTAAAACAAGACGTGCTAGAGCACTCAGGGAAGCTTCATCTCTTTGTCGCGGACACAGTGCGTACTTGAGACCTTCGCTGCGTGTCACAGATTGTTCATCTATGTTCAGTTTGACCTCACCAATACCCCCTCCCTCCGTACCAAGCGAGGCCACAAGTTCTCTGTGACCGCCGCAGTCGCCTCTCATGATGCTCGCTGGCTGTACTCTTCCGGAAAGGAAGGGTCCATCATTAAGTGGGACCTACATACTGGCCACCAAGTACATGTGTTCCACAAATGTCGTGCGGAGAAGAGCAAGGGCAAGGGTAAGTCTCGAGACATAGGAGACGTGAAAGGGCACACGGACGAAATTTGGGTGCTCGCGATCAGTCCGGACGGGAAGTACCTCGCAAGTGGAGGCAAGGACCGTCGGGTAGGTGTATGGGATGTCGAAAAGAATGAATGGGTCAAGGGGTTCGGCGGGCACCGAGACTGCATATCGGTAAGTTGTATAATCATCCTGTGTGCCAACCATTATAACGTCTATGCAGGCCCTTGCCTTCCGAAAAGCCACTCCGTCGTTGCAGACACCAACACAGCTGTACTCCGGCTCGTTCGACCGGACAATCAAGCTCTTCGACCTTTCAACCATGGGGTATGTCGAAACTCTGTTTGGTCATCAAGACCCTGTCCTCGCCATCGACGCGCTTCGCGCGGAGACAGCTGTCAGCGCGGGCGGACGTGACAAGACTGTACGGTTCTGGAAGGTGCCGGAGGAGACGCAGCTTGTCTTCAGAGGTGGAGGTGGGAGCAAGTGGTACGACGAGTTCGATCTGTTGGAGGACCAGGAGGACGAGGAAGGCAAACCGAAGGGCAAGGAGAACTCCAAGTCAGAGAGTTTCGTCGAGGGGAGCATCGAGTGCGTTGCGATGATCGACGAAACAACCTTCGTCAGTGGGGGTGATAGCGGGTAAGTTTAGATTGTGCATGACTGCCCATTCCACATGCTCACTCAGTCGCGCAGATCCATCAGTCTTTGGTCTACGCAAAGAAAGAAGCCGTTGTTCACCCAGGCGGTCGCGCATGGGATGGACCTCTCGCATGTGGACACGGAGGACGTGGCGATGATCCGCAAGCCACGTTGGGTGACAGCATTGGCCAGCCTCCGGTATTCCGATCTCTTCGCGTCTGGTGCGTGGTTTTGGAAGAGCGTCGCAGCACCTGTGCTCACAGCCCGGGTCATCTTAGGTTCCTGGGATGGCGAGATCCGTTTGTGGAAGCTCGACGCGAAGCTGAAGTCCTTCTCGCACGTCGGGACGGTTGCTGCGCAGGGCGTGGTCAACTCGCTGCAGTTCCTGACGCCCCCGAAGGAATTCTTCGCCGCAGCCTCGTGGGCTGCTTCTCCGCCTCCTTCGGCAGAGGAATCCCAAGCTCTCGCGAAGGCGAAGGCGAACGGGAAGCAGGCGAAACTCGGCAGCTCTCCGGTGCTTCTGGTCGCGGGGATTGGGCAGGAGACGCGGTTCGGGCGGTGGATCCAGCAGAAGGGCGAGGGCCATGTGAACGCAGCAGTAGTGTTTGCGCTGCATCCTCGGACATAGTGGCTGTGTTCTGTGACGCTTTGGCTTACAATCATCATGCTATCCTTGCGTGCTCCGAGTCACGATGTCGCTTTTCAGCTGCCAGTGGCCTCTTATGTTGACGTTTGCGGTCGCATACAGATTGGCTCGCGCGTCGATTATGCCAAACATCATCGTTGAGTGATATTACAGGAGTACATTCTTCGCTTCATATTCGTTGCTTCATTGCTACTCTTTAGATTCTTACCTCAAGCTGCGGAAAGAGACGAAGCCGTCCGTCGCGATCCTCGCACCGACGGATCGCGACGATGTAAAGATGCTCGAAAGACACTTCAGTGTTGGGAGGTAATGCCTCATCGTCACCGACGAGGTCCTCGAGCTGCGCGAGAGCTCTCTTCAGGGACAAGACGTTCAGGTAAGCCAAACAGTGCGCCCGCCGCCGAGCTGAACACTTACGACGCGCCCGTAGGCCTTCAGCCAGCCGTCGTATTGGCGGCGGATTATGAGGGTCAGCAAGTGCGCGACGGTCAAGCCCTCCTTCAGGGGCAGTTTGGTCGGCACGTAGGCCTCGGCTCCCCGCTGGATGGGGAACTAGTTGCACAGGACGCGCCGTCGATAGGTGAGTCGTCAAGCAAGGTAGCGAGTATGTGAGATTACTGACGTATGCCTTGTGTACGCAGACCCGCCTGTCCAGAACGAGGTCGTCGATGCACTTGTCGGCGCCGTCAACAGCCTTTAACACCAGATCGTTGGGCATGCGCTTGTTGATCCACTCGCACTGCGCGATCCGCAAGCCGGGTTCGCCAGCGATGTTGACCGGGATCTGGAAGGTTGGGTCGACGTCCCGGGGGAGGGGAACGGCCAGTCGGAGGCCGAGCGGCAGCTTCGTAGGGACGGGCACGGGAGACACTGCCTTGGCTTTGAGCTTGCTTGCGCGGCCAGCCTTCGAGCTGATGGGAGCTCCTTCCGTGTCGCCGCTGTCCTCGCCGAATGGGGCTGTGTGATGTATGAAGGATGTCGCCTTACCGCTCTCCGGATGGGCGGTCACTGGCGCAGCAGGTCCTGAAGTTCCGGGAGGGGAGGCTGGAGTCTCGTTGTAAACGATAGTAGTCCATTCGCGCACTACAGAGCAATGCGTAGACGCTACTCGTAGCGCGACGGAAGTTTGACAGAGTTCTGACGCAAGAGAAGGATAGCGGATCGACTTACGTTGCCGGTTTCGGCTCGCCTCCTCTTCCCAGAAGGAGTAGTCGCGTTCGATAGTCAACGGCATGGTTTCGCGCTAGCAGAACACGGTGGAGGGTCAAAGTTCTGGGGGCAGGCATCGTCTCCTCTGCTGCGCCCTTTATGCGGATGGGAGCGGGTGAGTGCGCTTTGGTTTACCTGGCTATGGCACGCTTTGGCTGCTATTCAAGACCCGAAGAGGATGTCAGTGCTGCTCGTGACGCTCTTTCGGGTCGGCTGCACGCTGCCACGAGGCGTATGCATTGCGCTTGACTTGGTTTGGTATCGTGCGAACCGATGCAGCGCATTCGAAATTCCAGATTCGCGGTGACTCGGAAGCACAATGGGGCAAAGCGCAATGTAGAGTACATGCAAAATGTGTATTGTAGTAAACATAAGGATACAGCAAAGACTATCTCTGTATTGTTCTCATCCAATGCGGATCTCGAGCTCCAGGAAGTAGCACCAAATGCCCTCCTTGATCCGGCGCCGACGAATGGCGACTGCATACTCCGATTCCCAGTGGACCCTGACGTGTTTCATCGAACCAGCCGCAGGCCCTATGAGGTCCCTCAGCTCTACAAACCCCTTCCTCGTCGGCTGCAGAAAACTCTCCGTTATCGAGGAGGCGAGCGGCGGTCTGGTGGAGTATGGCGCACCTCAAAATTGTTCCAATGAATGTATTGTTTCTTGACGAGTATTGTCAAGAGGTGACCAACCGTGAAACCGCTCTTAGGATCCTTGGGACTTCGCCGCGGAGTCGCCCTGCTGCTGTCTCCCGGGAACTGTGGGTGGGTGGATCAAGAGTCAGTATGGGGGAGGTCTGAAACTAAAGTGATCAAAACAGGAAGGGGCTCACGTGGGCGCGCTGTGTCCACACTTCTTTGCCCCTGATCTCATTGTCCATAACGACGTCGGCTCCATCGACTTTGCACACAATGGTCTGATTGAGAGGAGTGTCGACCATGATGCGGTCTAGCGTCATTCTCAAACCGATATGCCCTTGGACACGGATTTCTATCTTGAAATGCGGATCCGCATCGTCAGGAAGAGCTACTGGATGTCGGCTAGATCGAGAGGCAGGGAGGGAGGGAGTGGCAACCTGTGGACGCTCAGTGCAGGCTGACGGTTGGGGGGTGAGAGGCCGACCGAGGGGAGCAGCACGCGGAGAGATAGCGGAGGGTTGGGATGTCAGTGGGCTCGGAGACGAGGTGGGCGGCTGCCGGCTAGAACTGCGTGCGAACCCAGAGACTCGTGGAGAAAGCAGGACATCTTGGGGACGCACGCAGAGTGGGCGGCCGTCATGGTTCGCGGTCGGTGGAGGAGGGACATTGTAGTATCCTGATTGATCTGTACGAATGGTGTTGGCCACGTCCATCACAAATAACAGATCGGCGGGGGACACTGGGGAGTGAGTTAGGGACCGGGCCTTTCCAACAAGACATTGCACGCACTTCGCAGCTCAGAGCCATCGCAGTGCTTTGTGGAAGCTTGGCCTTTGGAGTAATCCATGCTGATAAAAGGAATGGGGGCGAACAAGAACGCACAAGCTGCGGCAGTGGTAGTACCCTGAGCTGGGGCCTTTATGTACTCTACGCGCATACGCTTTGCCTCTGCGCCCCTTGGATGTATGTTCGTTCCCGCGCTTTAGGCATGCGGGAGTGGATCCGGGTCCGCATTGGCTTTCCGATCACTTTGAATTTGCGGTCTGCGGAGTCGCCATAACGCTACAATAGCATCGATGGCCCGGGACATGTGCGGCCGCAATGAGTTTACTTCATAGCGTCGAATCGCCAGTGCGTGCTATTGTTCACTGCGCGTCGAGTTTGATGATGCATTGCTAGGTCGAGGGCTCCAACTTGTCTTGAAGACGGTTGTGTGTACAGCATTCAGCCTTGAGGGAGTAGCCACGCTGGCAGCCGGTGCCTTACACGACGATACACGATGAGCGCCGTTTGCGTAGGCTCAAGCTGTCCCTTGTGGAACGTTACAAGGTTGAGACAAAGCGGTCAAGGCATGTGAATTACAAAGGTGATTCGTGGGCCGAGCAAAGCGCAGAAGAAGCCACAAAGAGATCAGGGACAATTGTTTTATTGAGCGTATACTGAAGCAGCGACTTGCCGAGCGACGTTCTTCATTTACTCATGTACTCGAGCTGCTGCTCTCTCTAAGTTTTTCTTTTTCCCCTGGTGAATAAAGAATGCAGCTTGGAGACGAACTGTGATAGCAATGGCGGAGCCGTCTGCCACTCACCTTCAAACAGCCTCAGGACCGACAACGCTCACATCACAGGCTGTTTTCGAACCGGCCACTGGTGGCTGTGCAACAATCCGCCAGCTTTACGTCAATTGTTCGAATGTTCTCATGTAGGACGAGGACCGAGGTCAACATAATGTATAGACTTGGTGTCAGACTCGGCGACCTGAAATACCGTCGACCACTCGATGATGGCTCTGATAGGGCGGTGACACAGAGCATGAACGCAAGCGTATGATCCAGGATGCTTTCGTTACCAGTAGCTCAGTGGATCAGCCTTCATGTGCCCGCTGATAGCTCTCTGGCTCATTGAAGGCAGTGATACGGTAGATGCATACCATGTTGGACTGACCATGAGCCGGACGCGAACGCCGTCTGATCATCGATGAAAAGCGCCGTGAGTGTCGTGCGGAGGAGTCGGTGCGTCGGACAGCGACAGTGGACACGGCGGCGGATAGACAGTAGACGCCCGTTGACGCGTGCTCATTGACGCGTGACGTAAGTATGGGCGGGACGCGTCGCGCTCCAAACGGCACTGGAGGGCGCGCGAACGTGCTCGAACATGCTCGACGACGACCTGAACAGTGTCCACGCCCCAACACACGACGACAAACTCCATAAAGTGTCTCGCACTTGATAGTGTAAAGGATTCAAAATAGTCGCGGCCCTTTGACCTTGACAATTCTCTCCATCCACATCCATCTGCAGTCCTCTCACGACCTCATCGCTGGCCACCATGTTCGGTTGTTTGGTCGCGGGCCGCCCACTTCAAACCAACCTCCAGCAGATTGATGAAACACACGCAATCTTTGAGCTTCCTCAGGCGGGCACAATCAACCACGTTTGCGTATTTTTGCTGGGCCCAGGTACGGACGCGATCCTTGTCAAGTACTCCCCCCGAGCGACTGAGCGATGGTTGCATGCACAGTACCGTTTCCGGATGGATACGGCGCCACAGTACATTTTTATTGGCCAGGCAAGGGCTTTCAGTTGTTAGGCATGTAAGTGAACCTTACATGCATGCATGCGCATGGATTTGACCACTCCCCAAGGCTATCGAACGAAAAGCCTTCAGCCATCTTTCGACTGCGCGGCACATACACTGCCCAGAGTACAAACACCCATGCTGTCTTCTCAGGCGCAGCATCGGATGCGTCGCCATCGGATGTAACTGCGTTCCTAGGGCTCGCCATCGAGCCATTGACACAAATCGCACAAGAGGTCTCAACGCTCCCTTCCGCCGTTGCGAAAGCGAACAGTCCCGCTTTAGACGCGACGCTTATGGCGGAACGCATCGTGAAGCACTTGTTCAACTACGTATCGAGCTTTGTTGGAGGGGACCCCACTTCATTATCACCCGAGTTCTTGATACCCATGGGGGTCATCGCGAAATGGTACGAGAATTTCATCACGAAGGTCAGGAATACGGGCACAGGATTCTTGGAAAGAGAAGAGTAGCGACGGATACAACCCATGGGAGGAGGTATGTGTTTTCCCATTACCTGGCGGACGGCACTGATTTCCTCGATCAGCGAGGACATGTGCAGGAGATTTGGACCGTGTACGATTATAGATGTCGTGGCAACTCGACCGTATTTGCAGCGAAGCTGCTTGTGGGTGATCTACGCCGTGCCCCTAGCATGTTATGATCACGGGGCTGCCTGTATCTTGTGCTGCGGTAAGTGCTACGGTAAGAACACTTGTAAGCCTCCCACTGCTTGCGATATAAGCCTCCATCTTCAGTGACCACCTGCCTTTAACTGGTTCGTCCTGCATCTTACCACCATCAGACTTGCGAATCCTCTTGATGTCGTCCACCACGCCTTCCGTTCCTGCCTATCGCGACCCCTCCGTAGGCGACGTCATCATCCGCACATCCGACCAGGTCGAATATCACGTCCAGCAACGTCGCCTCGCCGATGTATCACTTCTATTCGCCGACATGTTCACTTTGCCTCAGCCTCCCCCTGCCGATGGCGCCGCAAACCAGAAACCTATTGTTGACGTGTCGGAGTCGAGCGCGCTATGGGACAAGCTGCTTCCCTTGATCCACAACGACAGCGAGCCGCGCCTCAATACAAATGACTTTGGGGACCTCCTCGAGGCGTGCAGGAAATACCAGGCGCCTGGCCTACAGAGCAGATTCAGGATACATTTGTTACACCTCGCACACGTCGACGAGAACCCCTTCAGAGTCTATGCCGTCGCCTGTTTTGGCGGATTTGAGGACGCTGCGAGTGCTGCCGCTAGGCGGACGTTGCGTTTCCCGAATTTTCTTGCAGACGTCGAAGAGTACGCGTTGGTCACCGGTCGTGCGCTTTACCGACTCTCCGACTATCGCAGACGGTGCGGCGAGGCCGCTGGGGCAGTGGTCACTGTGGATTCAGACACTTCCTGTGGCTACTCCACGAAAGCGAAATGGCTCATTGATGCGAATGTTGTTTCTTCTGCCAATCCATGCCAGTGCTCCAATACCTGGTTCTATTACGGCGAGCCGCTTGAAAGAGCCGGCTTCAGAATTCGCCATAGTTGGCTAGGCTATCTGCGAGATGTAAAGGACATCGTTGCAACTGTGCCATCCGGCGACGCGGCATGCAGCACCTCCCTCCTGGAACCCGTCATGAAGGCAGCAGAGCCGTACAAGTGTTGCGCGAACAAGATCGGGATGGAAGCCCTCGTTTTCTCGGGGCAGGTGAGAGCCAAGATCGATGACGCGATCTCGGAGGTACGTGCACACCTCGCGTGAACGCGTTTCAGTTAACCCAACACGCTTGCAGGTGCCGTTCGTATTCGAACCTTAGGTCAAAGGCGTGTTCGTAACAACGGCGCTATAGCAGGCGAGCTTCTAGGGTCCGAGTCCCAGACGTCCTTCCCGCTGACACATGCAGACTTATCTTGTCACGTCAGATTGCTCCACGTTCTTGCGGATCGTAGCTACGTCTCGTGCGCCAATGCAGAAACTACTCTCCAGAGAATTCATCACCGCGTGTCAGGGTCGGCATTGTCAATACGATAGTCACTATGTTGCTCACGTTGAAGCTTGCGTCACAAATATCTTGCAACGGAAACCCAAAGACGTGCACAACCCGCTGCGCAGGCGCAGGCGCTCTTCTGCGCCTCTGTGCGACTCGTACGGCGAATTGGTGACTGTCGTGGGTAGCATCGCTGACGAATTCCACATGCGCGCCATACAACTCCTTTGCACCGGTCTTGCCAGGATCCTCTTTCGACTATGAGGTTGGGAGGAGGTATGTTGTTATTCATTTTCTTCCCGACCGCACTAATCGCTCAAATCAGCGAGTACATCTGCAGAAAATATTCCTGAACATTCAACTTGAATATCGTGGCAATTAGACCGCGCTTGTAGCGAACTTGCTCGTGAGTCTATGTCAGTTTCATGGGGCTGTCTGTATCTCCTGGAGCCGCATCCTTCATAAGTGCTGTTGTAGGGGCTTCGACAACGAGCCGCCCTCTAAGCCTCCCACGCGACGGGCACTAACAACCCGTCAATAGATTCGTTGCTCCCTTTGAGAAAAGAACAAAGAGCTTTGTCAGTCGTGCTACTGCTCTCAAATATAAACCTCCATATCACAGCCCCTACCTGGGTTTACTGCCGAACCCGCGCTTTCTCTTTATGTCGTCCACCACAGCTCCCCTTCCTGCCTATCGCGACCCCTCCGAAGGCGACGTCGTCATCCGCACATCTGACCAGGTTGACTTCCACGTCGACCAGCGTCGCCTCGTCGACGTGTCGACCGTATTCGCCGACATACTCTCAATCCCTCAACCGCCCTCCACTGGTAGCGCCTCGGTCAAGAAGCCCGTCATCGATGTCTCAGAGTCAAGCGCGCTATGGTACAAGCTGCTCCCCTTGATTTACAACGACAGCGAGCCACTCCTCAATTCAAACGTACGCTGCGGTTACCGATTTTTCCGCAAGACCTCCCGGAGTTCGCACTGACCACCGGTCGCGCACTTGTTCAACTCTTGCAATATCGCAGACGGTGCGGTGAGGCGGCTGGGACAGTGATCGCTGTGACCGCTGACTGTTACTGTTCTAAGAGCGCCACATGGCTCTCTACTCAGAGCATTTCTCCGCCGCATTCTCTCTCGTCATGCCGTTGCAACTCCGCATCCCTGTTCTACAATTTGACGGTTGGGCAACAATTCCCAATCCGCCGAAGTTGGTTGGATTACCTACAGAAGATGAAGGATATTGTCGCGATCAACCCGTGTGGCGACAACGCATGCAGTGCCTTCCTGCTAGAGCCCGTTATAAAGGATGCTGAAGCATGCACGTCCTGCGCGAACAGGATCGGCATGGAAGCCTTCATCTTCTGTATGAATGTGAAGGCCAAGATCGAAGAGGCGATCTCTGAGGTGTGTGCATTCGCATCTTGTGCAGACTCGTCGCATGCCCAATAATGATCTCGGTATGCTTGCTTGCAGGTGCCTTTCGTCTTCGAACCTTGAATCGAGGGTGCGACCGTAAGAACAGCAATATCGTAGGTAATCTCCTAGGGTCTTGTTAAAAGTTCTTCTTGCTTACATATGTAGACTTGTGTCGCCCCATTGGATCGCTCGCAATCCACCGGCAGGTAGAATGTAGCTGTGTCATGCATTATAATGCAGATATTACTCCTCAAACGGTTCTTCAACTTGACAGGGATGGCTTCGTTGTCCAGTGCAGTCTCCAGAGTCCGGCTTCTCCCCTTCTACTTGTGCAAATTACTGTGACCGGGCACCTCATTACGCCCTGGATAACATACTTCATCGTTCCTCAATCCTCGTGAGTACCGTCGCCTATGCAGTCTTCATGCACTCAATATATCTTTCTTGCGCCAGCCTGAGGTACGACCAGCTGAGCTACATGTAAGCACATTTGTACCTGGCAGGACGATGTGGTCGTACTGCTCCAAGTCGCTCCGGACCTTCCGAAGTAGTTTTGACAACACTTGAGAGCTTACAGTTCTGACCGTGTCGGACACTTGCTCTCGGCAGTCTGTGGCATCTCACCATACGCGGCTGCTATTTTGCCTCGACCGTTCAATATTGCCAAGTTCTATCCGCCATCCCACCTCCCTTTGCCAGCAGTCTCAATCCTGACCAGCCTCACGGCGGAGAGCATGCCCCTCAGAGTCGGAGGCACACGATGCGAGTAACCTGAGCCGTTCCAAGGCGTGAACTGCAATCTCCACCGAACGAAAGGCACGGGTCAGTATTTGAGGCAGTTACGGCAGTTGTAAGTATTGATACATGGGTGTGTGTTATCCGCCAAGCGCGAACCTCTGCAGCTTCCTCCCCATCGGAATCTTGCTCGGACGCGGCGGTGAAGCACCCGCGAACCCAGGCCTCCCCGCTACACTCGGCGCTCTTGCCCTCAGCGGACCATCTCCGTTCTTCTTCCCCACAGCTCCCACAGGCACGGTAGGCCCGAAACCGACCGTCGCCGCGTTCGTCGTCTCGACCAGAACAGGCCGCGAGATGTTGATCGACGCGGAGAACCGCTTGATTGCCCGGAGCCCGCGCATGCGCACCGGGAGGCGCGACCGCTTCTCGGGGGTGGTGTTTGCGCTGCTGGGACTTTGCCCCCGAGCGGACGTGGGCGATGACGCTGAGCCATGCGGACCCGTGGGAAGAGCGCCACGGTAGGACGAGCCGGAGAAGTCGCTGTGGAGGACAAGGACGAGGTCGTCGTCGAGGCTGTCGTTGAAGTCTACCAGAGCTTTGGGAAGCGAGCAAGGCGACGCCCGCGTCGGCGTCTCAGGAGCGCAGTCCATGGCTACAACCGTGTCGACGGACCCCTCGCGAGAAGGGACCGTTTCCGTGGAGTTGGACTCCATCGGGGTCGCTATGGACATCCGAGGGAGCGGCGCACCATCGTCGCGCGGCTCTTCTGCACAAACCGTCTTGGCGTCTTCGAGCGAAGCAACTGCAGACGCGGCAGAGCGCGAGGGCGCGAAGAACGACCACCGCGAGGTACTCTTTGTGGCAGAAGCTGCAAGTCCACCCGCCTTCGGCACGGAAGCACATGTCACGGGCACCGCGACGATCTTGGCCCGCCGGCGCCACGACTTTGCAGAGCCTTGAGTGGAAGCCGACGCCGACGCGGAAATGTTCTCCCGCAAGTTCGGCCCATCTAACGATGAGGGGGCGTGCGAGGGAGTGCGGGTCGATGCAGCGAGGAAACTCCGCCCTGAGCCTCGAGAAGAGACGCTCTTGATGGAGTGGCTTGTCCGGAACGTCTCGCTAGCGAGAGGCGGCAGGTTGGTGTGTGCCACCGGGGACACTGGCGGGCCGTGTGCTGTCGAGCCCGAGGAGCTGAGGGAGGGCAGCACCATGGACGAGGAGCTGGCAGGGAGACAATTCGTCAAAGCGTCGGCCGCCGTGATTTCAGCGCAGGATTGCAACGCCGCCAATGCTGGCAAGTCTTCATCGGAGGGTGGCGTCGGCGAAGCAGATAGCACAGGAGGGGAAGAATTCGACTCCCCAATGGATTCGCCTGCCGAAGCAGAAGGCACTGGCACACCTACCGGCCTGTTCGTCTCGGCCGGTGCACCCTTAGCACGATTCACTCGGAGAGGCAGAAGGCCCCGCTGCAAGGCCTCCTTCATCTCTTGGACCTTCTGCCGGCGGTCCAGAGGGAGCGCCTCCGCCGTCTCGGACAGCGCAGAAACGGAGGGCGTCACGGTCTCCGCATGCCTCGCGTCCTCCTTCGCCGCGCGCCTCCAAAACGCCGCCCTCTTGCGCCAGTCCCGCGTCTGCGCGCGCGCGTCGAGC
>CCBP010000160.1:2541-19645 GCA_000765035.1 Trametes cinnabarina | reverse complement strand
AAAAGAGAAAGAAGAAGAGGGAGGGAGGACTTGAAGACGAGGAACGGTCACGGTTCCAACTTAGGCGCGCAAACATGCTCGAACAACGCGCCTGCCACGTGACCGCGTTTGTCTGGATTGGCGCGGTAGTCCGTGCTGCTGGGTCTGTCCTTAGGAGTGTACGGCGAGATGGCCGAGCGGTCTAAGGCGCCAGACTAAGGATCTGGTCCGAAAGGGCGTGGGTTCGAATCCCACTCTCGTCAATAATTTTTGCCAGAAGAATACAGCTCGTATGCAGCTCCGTGCGCGCTCGGGACTGTTGCTAGATCTCAGCAACACAATTGAACTGCACCGGATCTAGCCTCATCTCTAGAAACGTTTCGATCAATAGACGAAAGAGGCCCTCACACGTACTCTCGGGACTTTTGGTTCGGAGAAAACTTTGGGCGTGCAATCGGGCTGCCGAAAAGGAAGCCCTCGGTCTGTTGGTCGTCGCGTACGACGTAACCGCGCGCCGCAAGCGAAAGAACTGCGTGCATGCGTTGCTGATACAGTGGTAGTACAAAATGACCTAGTAAAATCGATGCATAGTACCATCCCACATACAAGAAGCAGATAGTACCTGATAACATCTGCATCGTAAAGCCCGTCTGAACTGGAGACCACATGCAATCCAAGTCGTCAGTCCCGCCGAGGTTCTAACGTCGAGGGTAGAACTGCACGTACCCCGCAATCAGGAGATACTACGTGTGAGGACCGAAGCGGCTTTAGCGTCATTCCTCGATCTCTATTTCGATCTATTGGTCCGTAGCGTTAGCGAGGAATGCCGGTGAGCGATTAGCACTGGCGAACCTGTGCGATGGCCTTCTCTAAACCTGTACGGATCGACTTTGAGGCAGTGACGAGCTGCTCGTGACCGCCCGACCGCAAGCACTCGGGGCACGCTCTCATCGATTGAAGCGCTGAATCCGTCAGGTCCTTCGAGCATGCGATATCGGGATCAGGAAGGAACTCCATTCGGGCGTGGATCGTGGTGAGATACGGGATGAACGGATCTGCGACGTTGATTGACGACGATAGGAACAGATGTCCATAGCAACGACTGGAATTGCAAAATTTCTTGAGAGATTCCGAGTACGACCGGCTCTCGTTTGGAAACTCCGACTTGTAATGACAGGTCACCATAAACCTACGAGCGGCTTCGCCACATCGTCTGCGGTATTCGGACAACCGGTGGTACGCACGCAGTGGGAGAAGGTCAAGTTCCTTCGTGTGCTGGAAGTATATCGGAAGGCGAAGGGTAGATCGGGCCGCGACCCTCGCGACGACCGCGAGCTTGTACGCGCAGCCTAGCGCGTACACGCTGTAGGGCTCTGCAACAACAAACTGGGGAGGAGGAGAGCGTCGGAGGCATGTTATGTGGCGATTTGCATCTCGTATTTGACGCCCGCATCAAGGATCGCGCGGACCGTATCAAGGTCGGCGAAGTCGCCTGGGGCTGGCGGCCGCGGAGCGTAGCAGAGCATTATGAGAGTTTCCCAGACGGCGCTGCTCTCAGCAACTTCGATGGTAGGTTTGACGCCGGTATCCGAAGTGGCCGTAGGGGCAGGCTGAGGGAGAGAGAGCATGTCTGAGAAGACAGAGGACGCGACGCCGATGATGGCGCGGTAGACGTGCAGTTCAACGTCGTCGGAGGTGCGAATGACATAATGGGCAGTATCAGGGATGGAACTAGTGAAGCGTTCGATGGAGGGAAGAAAGATACAGGTTCAAATTTGAAGAAGGGAGTCGTACACAGCGCAAGGCAAGTCCCACTCGACGTCCACACTTTATGCAGTAGTCCTTTTCATAGGTACTGGTGCTGCGGCAACCGCTACCTGGAGCATCTGGTGACCACCGATCGGAGGCAGAGAAGCAAGGAAGGAGGTATGCTGCGGCAAGGGGGTTGGCCATGAAGTACGGTATGTGATTGCGATCGAAAAAGGACAGACAAAAGGAAACGATCTTGTTTGCCAATGCGCGCAACCCGGGCCTGGTCGCTTGATCTATTTGCCACATTTGCGTCGTTCTCGGTAGAGTGAGCCTGCGTTGAGGAGAAAGACTCTCGTGCTACAGACGCAAGTCGGCGCGTTATGGACGCCTACTGGAAGAGGGTTAGCAACACGAGGTATTTGATGCAATCGATGGCATGCTGACCTGATAGATTGCTGGTGTGGAACGTGGGAAGCTGCGCACTGGGCAGTATACATGCGACGCTGCAGAACCTGTACGGACGAACACGCCCACGGACTATATGCGTGCCGTACCGCATTCATCGTGAGCTATTGTGAGACAACGCTGTGATAGGACGATGCTTCGGAGTCCGCCCTTTTAATCGACAAACAACGCCTCGACTGGCTTGCTCAAGTCAAGTGCATCTCAAGTCCGCATGTATGAACGAGCAATATGCCGAGATTTTATAACCCCGTACGCGAGGGAACTGGATACGACGGTCTCTCCATTACAGCCCGAGCCAAGGGTTCGGGGGTTGCATGCATGTCGCCCAGAGGCAGCATAGTGTATGCTTATTCCTTCTGGGAGTGAGTGAGTGAGTGAGTGTGATTTGTGGGTGATAGGACAGCCGTTCAGCGCGCTTACAAGCACACACGACTGTCTACCCAGCAGAGCTACTACTCGGAACAAGCCAAACGAGGTCGTAGACATCGCGGAGTGAGCGCAAGCAGGCCTGGTGCCACAACCAACTGGGACTTCGGAGGCTGCTAGCCACTGGGCGCTCACTCCAGTGCCGAAGCGCCCGCCATTCGGAGGACGCCGAGCCTTGACTGACGCGTCGAATCGCTGCAACCGCGACACGCGTCCTGCTCTCTTCCTCCGCCCATCATTTCTGCTCCCTCTCGTTCTCGCCATGGATATCTCATTTGCTTTGACTGGGAAGGGCTATGTTATTGTCGCGGCAGACACTACCGCGGCGCGCTCTATCGTCAAGATGAAGGTCGACGAAGACAAAATCAAGGTCCTCAGCCCGCACCTGTTGATGGCATACTCTGGAGAGCCAGGTATGTTCCGGTTGCGCACATCGATGTACTGGCCACTGAGGTTGACGCCACTCCAGGCGACACTGTCCAGTTTGCTGAGTATATCGAACGCAACATCCGTCTGTATCACATCCGCAACACGTACGCGCTCCGTCCCCCTTCGGCCGCGTCATGGATCCGACGCTCGCTGGCCGACTCCCTTCGTTCGCGCCGGCCATACGCTGTCAACCTTCTCGTCGGAGGCTACGACACTAGCACGCATACCCCCCATCTCTACTGGATAGACTACCTCGGTACAATGTCCGAGGTTCCGTTTGCCGCCCATGGCTATGGTGCGTACTTCGCGCTCAGTTTGCTCGACCGGTAAGACACACTGTCATTCCGTACGCGAACATTCAACTCACTCCAGACAGGTACCACGATCCCGAAGCCTCAGTTGAGGAGGGCCTCGCTACCTTGCGAAGGTGCTTGGACGAGGTCGCGAAGCGGCTCGTCGTTACTCCCGAGAAGTACAAGGTCAAGATCGTGGACAAGGATGGCGTGCGGGAGGTTGAGATCTGATTGGGACTGCACCCTGGACTGTGTTCGGTATGTGCCCACGAGGGCCCGCTCTGTTACTGCACTAACCTGTACTGCAGCTGTTTGTAATATAACGACTATGAGAACTCATCATGACATCTGAGACACGTCCTTGATGATATGCAGCCGTTGTGATAGTCTCTATTGTCGCATCTGCCCCTCCGGGCCATAGTATCTGGATGCAGATGTATCGGTCGTCGTCGGATGACTCCAGCATCAGCTCCCATGCGAGTCCTAATGTCATATGCTGCAGTCTCAGCCACATCCTGGGAATCCTGCAAGGTGCGATGCACACACTCGTGAGTCCCATACCTGATTTATTCCTCTGCCCAGATCAGGATGTACTTCACTACACGCAATCCCGTGCCACAGGACGTTTTGAACATTCAATGCGCTTCACAGGGAGTGATGGTCAGCGCCGTTTCTGTATACGTATCGCTCGCGGTGCCTTGAGAAGCGTCATTTGTCAGATACACCCAGTCAAAGTGTCTGAATCCGTCGAGCGAGCACCGAACTAGCGTTCTGGTCCTCCCACCCTATGCCATTGGTGGAGAGTTGTCGCCTCCGTTCCTATGATCCCTGTCAACTGTGCACCGCGCTCTTCCACGTTGGGCATGAGTGAGGCCCACGCTTCCTGCCGGCCTGCGGTATCTGCATAGGATACACGATGCCGACTAGAAATCCCGCAGTCCAGGAAGCAGAGAGGCACGGTCATGCGGGAGCGCGCACCGCCTGCAACGTCTCGAGCTCTGACCTACAAAACCGTTATTCATCGAGCTAGGCACTCTAGCTCTACACTACGTCCCTCCTCTAATATGACCGCCTACGACGTGGGCTCCAGTGTGATCGTGCGCGCTGCCGATCCTTTCTACAGCAAAGACGCGAACGTCATCGTCCGATCGGTCGATGATGTTGAGTTTCGCGTGCACAAGCACTTGCTCAAGCTTGCCGCGCCGACCCTGGCGGCCCTCATCAACCTCACAGCTTGCCACACCACCTCGCGCGCCAACCGTACCCGACGGCTGGTCGCGCTCCCCCACACAGGCAACGCGCTGGACATGTTCCTGCGCTTCGTCTATCCCGTGCCGGAACCGTGCCTAGCGTTGGAGGACATCGCGGCGCTCCTCGAGATAGCGGTGCAGTACGGAGCGGCCGGCGTGACTGCGCGCATGCGCCCCCATCTTCTCCTGCCGGCGCACCTCGAGACCAATCCGTTCGCTGTGTACGCTCTCGCGAGCTATGCGGGCCTGAACAAGGTCGCCCGGATCGCTGCGCGCCGTACCCTCGCGAAGGAGTCGCCTGGACGGCTCGCGGGGATGCGGCTGCTTCAGGTCGCCGCGCACGTGCGGCTGCTGCAGTACAGGCAGAACTGCATGAAGGCCGCACAAGAGGTCGCGCACGCTGAGGGTACCGGTGCGGTGCCGTCGTGGATTCAGATGCGCTCGCGCCGGTTCTGCTTCCTGTCGCAGGGCGGCACATGCACGGGCAAGCGCAGGACGCTCGCGTGGACGAAGGCCCTCCATGGATGTGCGAGCGTGTCGGAGAGTTGGGTGGATTATATGGCCGGCGTGAGGGCCGCGCTGCACAAGACGCTGAACCCGAGCGTGGCTCGGGACACCGCACTGGTGCGGTCTGCTGTCGTGGCGGGGCATAGGTGTTGCGCGCGATGCGCGTCACTCAAAGGTGTACTGGGATATGAGACGAGTTCTCGAGGATGTTGGAGGATGTCATCGACGAAGCGCTCTCATCGATGAGCGTGACTTGCGCATTGATCCTCGACATTATCTTCAAATCTGCCGCAATGCAACAGGTCGGTCTCGAGGTCGACGACGCGGATGGTGGGTACCGTGACGGCGCAGACGGTCCTGCCCAGGAAGCGATATTGCTTGCCGTCGGACGTGAGCCATTCTTTCGACGGATCTATGGAACCCGGTCGCTGAGACAACCGCATAGTTCACAGAACTTCGTTTGGCCTGAGTGGGAGACCTTCGTTGCCAAGGAATTGGCCACGTCCCGATGCGAGTCTCCCAACCGTACGTCAATCCATTCTGACGGCTCATAGCGAGTTCTCTCCTCACTATCGTTCTTCATGTCGCAGCGTATGACTGTGATGAAGAGCGAAACCTGGCAGACGGAGGGTCGTGGGCACCCTTGAGTGGAGTCTCAGGCTGGCAGCAGTGAGCTTGGCAGCGAACTATCCGGACGATGGTAGCAAGCGCTGGACGCCGTTCGTGTATGATATAGGTCCGGAAACGATGTCGCATGAGATATTGCAACTGACTGTGCTGGACCGTCGCATGCCATGTGTGTTCTGCCTATACGAAGCGAGGGCTTGATGACCGGTGCGGTTCATGCCTCACCTACCGCAGCACGCCTTTGGTATGCTCAAGAAGTCGTCGCTTGGCGCTCAGCGCTGGTGTTTCTACTACTCTATCGCATTCGACGCCTACAAGGCATACGCTCTGCATCCTCATCCTTTCCTACCACACATTCGACCATGGCAGGAGGCAAAGTCTATAGGGATAGTGCATCTGCTCCATTCGACGATGCCTCCGCCGACCTGATCATACGCACTGCGGACAACGTGAACTTCCTCGTGCACACCACGATCCTGGTCATAGCCTCGCCCGTCTTCGCGACGAGCGTGCCCCAGTCTCCTTCGCCATCCACCCAGCAACCGTTCATGCGGGTAGCGCAAAGCAGCCACATCTGGGACAAGTTCCTCCGCCTCTGTTATCCCGTTCGGGAGCCGGTGCTGACTCTGGACGACGTCGGCCCGCTTCTGAAACTCGCGCACGAGTACGGGGCAGAGTGCGTAACGTCGCGGCTCAGGCATATCCTCGTGGATCCAAAGCACCTCAAGAAAGAACCGTACCGCGTGTACGTGCTTGCGACGTTCGCCAGGCAGGGTGACATCGCTTGCGCTGCTGCACGCTCCACGTTGAACCACCCTATTACGCCTCCCTCCTTTCCGGAACTTCGCCTCGAACGAGGCGGCGCACTCGCTCGTCTTCTCCAATACCGCAAGCGTTGCGTCGAGGTCACGGCGGAAGTTGTGCAGATCAAGGACGACGTGATACCCGGGTGGATCACCGCCGAGTCCCGCGACCACTGCTTCTTCTACTACTGCGATAAAGGCTGGAAGTGTTGGACGACACAGAGGACGCTGAAATGGGCTGGCGCAGTGTTTGGAAGGAGCTATATCTCCCAGTACTGGATAACGTACATGGAGGGCGTCTTGGATGCTCTGAGGGAGAGACCGGACCCGAGCGTGGCGAGGACCCCTTCGATGATACATGCGGCGATCGAGACCGCCGCAGAATGCAAGGGTTGTAGGAAGCACGTGAGCAAGGACCTCGAGGCCTTCATCATGGACTTGCAGGCGGAGCTGGAGGGTGCAATTGCCCAGGTTAGTGTCGCCCATCGTATTGTTGTGGTCCATGCACGAGTTGACGCGTAGGCGAACCAGGTTCGATTCAACGATTTTGTGTCCGTGTGATTTTGGCCTGATATTCGGACACGGTGAGCGAAGACCACGCTTCCTGTCGGTATTTGCGAGATACTGATAATCTGGCTTTTCGTCTGTAAGATTCTTGTAAAGCTGCATGGCATCGCCCGCACACCCACCAGTTCGGGGAGTCCTCGTCCAACTGTCGATGTATGAGTGACTCGCATACGCGCTGCGCCCTCTCTGTTCGTTGTTCGAGTATAGCGATACGGTATATGAATAGCGACAATGTGTATACTGGGCAGTGAACCCATCAGGCGGTTTCGAGTTTTGGAACCGAACTCTCCGTCATACGACCAGCAAATAAGTGTTCGTCGGGGTTTGACACCCGCCATCGACAAGGGAGCATCATGCACCCGAGTCGGTGACGGGCACGGTGGCCGACTCTTTGTCCGTCTAGGAAGTTACTCTGCTTCATCCCGGCCATTCGGGCTCATTTTCGCCGCGTACATGAACAAGGATCATTTCTCCGTGTATGAACCCTTGAAACCAGGTAAATACTACGTTCTGTCCTGGAGAGCAAGAGTTGGGCGTTGAACGTGGAACCGTTGAACGTACACAGTGCGTGCCTAGCGCCCGCCTTACATACTCGGTATCGACACCGCCACCGAGCCCGGCTCGCAGCGGCTCGAACGCGCCATATGGTCCTCGACGATCGTAATCTGGAAGTTCCGATATCGGACTTATATCCTCTCGAGCTGTGAGTATCACCGCTTGCGGCGAGCCCTGTTGGGGTTTGACGACGATGGGTCCGCGCAAGGGTCAAGAGAGCCTGAGGATTCACATCGTCGTGGCGAAAACAGTGGTTAGTACAGTGCAACCGCATCAGACCGCGCGAGACCGGAGCATACATGATGCAAGTCGTCTTTGGGAGACAGAGTTCTGAATCTAAAGGTCTCAATTCAAATAACAGCGGCACAGCCTCTCCAATGGCGAGTCATCCCCGACTTCCGGCACCGCGATAAGTAGAAATAAGATGGGGGCTGCTATTGGTCAGGATACAAAAACTGACGCGTCCTTCTCTCTTCACGAGACTTGTCCACCGCCCCAACGCACGACGACCCAGCGACCTTGCGAAGGAGAGGTAGAAATGGGCCATGCACAGACTGCATGGTCGTATGAAACGAATCAGGTTCCTCTTTTGAGTGCTGCTTTCGCGTTCGCAAATGAGAGGTATATTCGTAAACTGGTGTGTTGTCATGATCATGAACCGACTACGTGTATAGCATCTGGCTGGACTCTGCCCTCGTACCAGTGTACTGTGGAGTCGTTTCGGCTGCATTCCTTGGCATACCTGCTGTTATTCGGCGTTTATCTGACAAGCAAGCTGACCGGACAGACGAGAATGCTACATCGCACAGGAGCGTCGCCACGAACCCTTCCCAAAATTCATACCTCAGGAGGCGAATCGAGGCCCTCGGCAGTATCACAATCTTATCTTTTCGACTCCTTAACCTCGTCGCTGTCCTCGGATTGTTCTCACTCTCCCTCGTTCCACTCTTGAAGCCTGACCTCGACAGTAGAGGGTCTTTCGATACTCTGACGATCAACGGCGCTCAATGCATCCTCTACGTACATACAGGCCAGTGCAGCTTTGCAATTCATTACCTTCTAACTCCGGTTATCAGGGCTATGTATTGATGCTCAGCGTCGTCGCACTTTTGGGAAGCACACACTCGAGTCAAACGGCGTTTTTCCATGCGTGGTTCATCCTTGCGGTCACATGGGGCATCTACATGTACCGTGACATATGGCCCTTTGCAACACTATATCTATCTCCTGCAGACGCTGCGGAAGGCTCTCGCTTATGGGCGAAACTGGGCCTGTTGACCGTCAATGGGGTTATCCTTCCTCTGTTTTCGCCGACGAAGTACATCCCCATTGACCCCAAGGTCGGTACATTGTGACTTCGCCAAAACAGCGGCTGAGAATATATCAACAGGAACCGCTCACGCCTAGTTCAGAGCAGACGGCCTCCGTCTTCTCTCGGCTCTTCTACACCTACTTAGAATCGTTCATCTGGCGCGCTCGGCGCCTTTCTCACATCACATACGAAATGCTGCCGCCATTGCCGGACTACGATCACTTGAAGTATCTGGTTGCCCGTACATTCCCTGTCAGTCTCCGCCCAACTACCACTGGATAAAGCATTGGCTCACTTCCTACCTCAGCTCCTCGATCCTATGCAAACCAAGTCGCAGCGGCATCTTGGTCTTCTGCTGATACGCGTATTTTGTGAGTTCGCGAGCGTTCACTATGCGCTATGATGGCTTTGGCTGACGCGCTCATCAGGGTGGGAGCTCCTGAATCTCGCTGCCATGTCCATTACTGCGGTAAGACGGAATTAATTCATCTTGCTTGAAGGGATCATTGAATCAATTGTAGGTTATCGGAGCCTTTGCTGCACCCATCAGTATCAACCAGCTCCTTCGGTACGTTTTGCATTGAACCCTATGTCGTTGAGATAGTCCCTCAAGATGATGCAGCTACTTGGAGTCGGGTAGGGCTGAGGCGCCCATCAAGCCGTGGTTCTGGATAGCTTTGTTCTGCTTCGGGCGCCTGTTCAAGGACGTGTCCGATCAGTGGTTCGTCTACTATACTGTGGGTGGTCCGCTCAACGCTCCCTCCTGGTCGTCCTGACTCATATGCATAGACCCGACTCAGCGTGCGCACACAAGCGATCTTCACGGAGCTCGTATTCGAGCATGCCTTGCGGATACGCATGAAGGCGGACACCCAGGACTCGTCCGCACGCGCCGAGAGCGACTCGAGTACCGCGGTGGCCACTCCCGATAACGCGTCTCATCTGAGTCCAGAAGGCACGCAAGACGGCGCTTCCTCAACCGGAGAAGACGGAGGTGGAACACACTCTGCGACAGCAAGCTCAAGTACTGCTGTCGCGTCTGATCACAACGCTCAAAAGGGGAAAGGAAAGTCAACGTCTGATGACGCGAAGAAGGAAGGCGAAGCTGCAAAACCTGATGCAGCGCAGAAAGCCCCCAGCAGGCACCTGGTCGGAAGGATCAATAACCTCGTGTCGAGCGACTTGACCAACCTCGAAGGCATCGGAATGGCAGCGACGTTCTTCGGTACGTCGTTTGCATATGAGTGTCGCCCTGCCCTTATATGTTTGTCCGTACAGCGATCGAGTCTCCCTTCCAGATTACACTTTGCATCATATTCCTCTACCAGCTTCTCGGTTGGAGGTGCGGAACCTCAACTTCAGGCTTGATTCAAATCTAACTGATTTATGTAGTGCTCTCGTCGGTCTCGCAACCATGCTCATCACATTGCCGATGCCGGGCTGGATCACTAAACACATCCAAGGCGCACACCGAGAGAAGATGAAGCTCGTATGTCTCTTCTTTGGCTGTTCTCGTCTGATCAAGAGTTGATCTCGCTGCCATTCAGACTGACGCACGCGTGCAAACTGTGACTGAGAGTATGTCGAGTTTCGCCAGTAGGAGTGCATGCTGCTGATCACAAGCGCCCTCACCTAGCCTTGAACGTGATCCGCATGATTAAGCTCTTCGGCTGGGAGCCCCGCATCGTTGCTCAATTGGACAAGAAGCGTGAGGAAGAACTCGTGGCGGTGCGGAAAAGCAAGTTGCTCACCTTGTTGAATACGATGTGCAAGTACGTTGTCACAATCCCAAATGCTAACGGAGGGCGACTCACAGTGATTCCGATAGCAACTTGATCCCGATTCTTATTATGCTTTCAACATACGTCACATATGTCGGTGTCTCAGTGCGAAACGCCGGTGAAGCGCTAATATAGACATTGCTGACAGACCCTCGTCATGAAAAGAGATCTCACTGGTGCGTATATTGTCATCTTGAGGGTCATGATCTGACGGCTGTGCAGCATCTCTGGTGTTCTCTTCTATGGCCGGTGAGAACGTCATACCCCGAGCAAAGATGGATTCGCAGGCGCTGACGTCTCGAACAGTTTTCGAGATGCTTCGCATTGATATACAAGCGTCCTTTTGGGTCATCCCCCAGCTTGTGCAAGGCAAGTCTCACAAGGCTGAACCGTTCCATACTGGCTCTGACTGTTCGCTGCAGCCAAAGTCTCGCTGGAGCGTATTTCTGATTTCCTTCGGAACGTAAGTCAGTTCTTTTGCATGTATTTCCTCAGTCACTGACAAACACCAGACTGAACTCATTGACGAGTTCGAGCGTGCGAAAGATGGACAGGCTTCACAGGTGTGGACCCATACCGTTCCGGAGGACCGCAAGGGGGTCGTGGGCATTCGACACGCCACCTTCACTTGGTCGAAAGATGGCGCTCCATCGCAAACCCCTGGAGGAACGCGCAAGCGAGCGTTCGTGCTTACCGTAGACGAGGAGCTGATCTTCCAACGAGGGAAGATCAACCTGATCATTGGACCCACAGGAGCGGGAAAGACGTCCCTGTTAATGGCTTTGCTTGGTGAGTCAAGAGCCCGGCGATGAGCACGCTCGAGATGATTCAACTCCGTTTATGCGATCACGTAGGCGAAATGCATTACATCCCCGCAGGTCCTGATTCTTATGTGAGTCTCCCGAGGGAAGGAGGTATCGCGTATGCGGCCCAGGAGTCTTGGGTTCAGAACGAGACGATCAAGGTACTGTTCGAACTTGTGCATCACCGTGACTGCTATTCCAGACGCGATGCAGAACAACATCCTCTTTGGTGCGCCGTACGACGAGGACAGGTACAATAAAGGTGATCTCCTTGATCCTAGGTGCACCTCGATCCACGCGAGCTGACGCGTTCCTCAGTCCTCTATCAATGCGCATTGAAACGCGATCTGAGCCTCTTCGATGCGGGAGACGAGACTGAAGTGGGCGAGAAGGGAATCACACTAAGGTGCGTTGTCTGAATAGTTGATGCACCAGCGACGGCAAATAGACGCTCATTCACATCGATAGCGGCGGACAGAAAGTAGGTCCAATTAACAAGCAGACGATCTCTAAAACATCTCATCTGACTCAACTAGGCTCGGATTACTCTCGCGCGTGCAGTTTATTCGAAGGCCGAAATCCTTCTCCTCGATGACGTGGGTGAAAGGATGTTCCATCTAAGCGCTCTTCTGAACTGGATATAGATCTTGGCTGCGCTTGACGTGCATACCTCAAGATGGATTGTCGACAAGTGCCTCCGAGGCGACCTTCTCCAGGGACGCACAATTATCCTTGTGGTATGTCTAGACTGCGGCCCTGGCGCTGAGCATAAGTTCTTACACGACCTCATTACGAAGACACACAATGTCGCCATGGTCAGCCCAATAGCCCACTTCGTCGTCGACATGGGCTCGGATGGCCGAATCCTAAGTCAAGGGTCCCTCGAAACCGCGCTTGCGCGCGATTCTGACCTATTGCGAGAGGTCAAAGAAGAGCAGGAGGAGCTTGAGAAGGCAGAGCTCGAGATTGATGCCGAGAAACCGGACGATGCTGCCGCGAAGCAAGCTGCGGGCAAGCTGATCGTTGCAGAAGAGAAAGAAGAGGGACATGTCAGCTGGGCAGCTAGTGAGTACTCTTCTGCGACATTACGTTTTGGCTGCGCCACCAACTGACTTGGACCCTCAGTGAAATTGTTCCTCAGCAACACGTCGAAGCGACCCGTGTTCTTCTGGCTCATCTACGTCTCCGGTTATGTCATCAGGCATGCACTCTCCAATGTTGAAGTACGTCGCTTTAGGTGATGAGTAGGATACGTTTCGCTGATGAGTACGTTGTCAGACGTGGTACCTTGGATACTGGGCTTCGCAGTATGAGACCCATCCTTCAGAGGAAGTTCCAGTGCAGCAGTAAGCCCTTACCCCGCTTGAACGGTCGAGTGGACACTGAAGACAAACAGCTACCTGACCAACTATGCGCTGTTATTGGCTCTGGAAATGCTCTCCTTGGCATGCATAGCATCCTATTATGTCTTTGGCAGTCTTCGAGCAGCAAGGATTGTACACAAGGAGCTCGTCGCGTCTGTTTTGGGAACAACTCTAAGGTGAGTATGTTATACCAAGGCTCAGATTAGGATGCTGACAGCGTTTCTCAGATGGCTCGACAAGACACCGACAGCTCGAATTATCGCTCGAAGCACTGTGGACATTGGAACGTGTATGTGATCCATGCTCTCTATCTGATCTAGGACGATTCTAATGAGTCGGACAGTGGATAATCGCTTTGCGAGAGCCACAGAGATGATGACTCAAGTCTTCGTCTACATGTTACTGAAAGTTGTCGCCGTCCTCATCTTCTCCCCTATCTTCGTGATTCCTGCAGTCTTCGTCTCGTTGGTCAGCGCGCTGTGCGCCCATGTATTCGTGAAGGTGCAGCTGTCCGTCACTCGCGAGCTGAGTAACGCCAAAGCTCCGGTCCTTGCACATTTTGGAGCCGCCGTCAGCGGAATCAGTACGGAATCAGTCCGATCTCCCTCCCATCTCGTCTGCTGATCACCAGATTACAGCATCCGTGCGTGCATACGGTGCGCAAGAGGCATTCAAGGCGGAGGCCTATCGTCGGATTGACAAGTATACCCGCGTTAACATTACTTATTGGAACGTCAACAGGTGAGCAATTCCCGTGATGGGCTCGCTTTGGTCTCGAACTGAAGAGCGGTCGTCAACCCACAGGTGGATTGGTTCGCGTATTGACCTTATTGCACTCCTCTTTGCCACGGGTCTTGCTACGTATCTCACCTACGCCTCGGACCTCAGCGCGTCCAACACGGGTTTCTCCCTCACCATGGCTAGTGAGTACGACTTTCGTATTATGGCGGCGGCCAGGCTTACTGTATCACTATGCAGCGGCTTTCAGCAGCGTGATCAATCAGGCTATTCGGGTATACAACGAGTTCGAAATGAGTGGTAAGCTTCCTGTCAACTTCATTGCGCCGAAATTATATGGCCCTACCCCATCACCACAGGCAACAGGCGAGTACTATCCGGTGAAAGGGGTCTACAGCATTTGACAGATTCACTCCAGTCTTGAGCGCATCCGGCAGTACTTGCTCATTGAGCAGGAGCCGAAGCCGACTCCAGAAGGCGTCCCTCCTGCATACTGGCCTGCGAGCGGGCACCTCGAGGTCGAGAAGCTCTCCGCTCGTTATTCTGAGGTGAGACTGAATGATCCTGATCTCAGTGATCACGTCGAGCTGACGACCACTGCAGGACAGTCCAAAGGTACTTCGCGATGTGAGCTTCGAAGTTGCGGCCGGAGAACGTGTGGGCATCGTGGGTCGTACGGGGAGCGGGAAGGTGCAGTATTCACCCTCGTAACCGGACGGGCTATCCTTGGCTTACGTTGCGTTCTAGAGCACCCTCACTCTGGCACTGCTTCGATGCATCTTGACCGAGGGTAGTGTGCGCTACGACGGTCTCCCCACTGAGAAAATAAACCTCGATGCACTTCGCTCCAACATCACTATCATCCCGCAAGTGGTTCGTCGTATGACCGTCTTCAGCGCGTTTCTCTTCACTAACGTACTTGCCACTCCTCAGCCGGAGCTGCTCAGTGGGACTCTGCGTCAGAACCTCGATCCCTTCTCTGAACATGACGACGCTGTCCTCAACGATGCGCTGCGCTCTGCTGGCCTGTTCAACCTCCAGAACGAGGACGATCAGTCCCGCCTTACACTCGACTCGCAGATCGCCGGCGGCGGGGCGAACTTGTCGGTCGGGCAGCGACAGATTCTTGCTCTGGCGAGGGCCATCGTTAGGCGGAGCAAGCTGTTGATTTTGGACGAAGGTGCGTGGCTTGCGCTCTTGCTCACCGGTTGGGAGGATGTTCACCCCCTGTTCAATAGCAACGTCTGCTATAGGTCCGTGGGTCCCTAGCTGTGTGTTTCCGGCAGTATGCTGACCCATTCCACAGACTATGAGACGGACTCAATCATCCAAACCTCCCTTCGCACGGAGCTTGGTAAAGACGTCACACTTCTCACCGTGGCCCATCGTCTGCAAACGATCATGGATTCTGACAAGATCGTACGTGTTCCTGTACACGACATGGAGCACTAACTGAGCTTACCTACAACCCCTTCTAGATGGTCCTTGATGCTGGGCAGATTGTGAGTGTATCTGGTCCTCCTATGATACGAGTTCACTGACTCTCGTTGCTATGCAGGTTGAGTTCGGAAAGCCGAGCGAGCTGTTGAAAAAGGAGAACGGTCTGCTCCGCTCGCTTGTCGACGAGAGCGGAGATAGAGCCAAGCTGTATGCGATGGCAATGGGCGCATCGTCTTCGTGAACATTCGGCCGTAGTCTCCAGCTTTAAAGAAGAAGAGCCCATACGGACTTCTGGACTAGGATTTGACTCCTTGCAGTGGCGGTTTTCTCATATCGTCACATTGTATCACGTTTTGGATAATTGCAGACTGTGTCCTTGCAAGGTTGGCGTTTACTCGCATGCTGACAATGAAGCCAGAAGCGATTGCGTATATTGGTGAAGTCCAGCGCAGATTCCTTGTTCTTTTCCAGGACTATGCTCAGGGTGCACGAAGGCGAAACATGAGTCGGCGGGCGGGATGAGAGACAGACGAGTTGTCATCAACGCGAAGTAGGGCATACCTGGCCCATGATTTATCGCGCAATCCATTCGAGGCTTGAAGGATTCTCCCTCACGGTAGTAACACTACACGGCCTAACCCACCGAGTCCCCATGGTATGCGCAGCCGCAGCGTCAGTCGCTTTTCAGATAAGTACAAATATCCATTGTATTCATACTCGTGCCGGCCGCCCAATTGCGATGGTCTGTGATCGCTTGCAAGGCAGGGCATTCCGAGCTGGCAGATCGTGGGAGGCACACTGGGACGGCAGAGACCGTACTCACCGCATGCTGCCATCAACTTCGAGCGCCTAAGAAGTGTACGTTACTACTGTCGCAAGGCGTACTCAGGTTCCTGTCAGTTTGCGATGGTCGTGGTCTGCAGACTCTGGTGCTACTCGAGTAGTAGGTTCTTCTTGATTGGGCTTTGCGCAACGGACCCTTCATGGCCATGAAAATTCGCTATCTTGATTTAACTCACACTCGTCTCAGCTGGACTTCCACCGAAGAGCATCACTATTAGGTAGTGCTGTACTGGTATTGAATCTCCTTGGACTCACCCCAGCAACATGATCCATGTACGATGCATCTCGTCGTACGTGCATGTCTGCAATCTATATCAAATGGCAGGACGTCAGCTGAGACTTAGCTCACGGTGGGATATTAATAGCTTCACGTTGCCCTCCGGGGTTCCCAAGGGCTCCCATCAGTCTGTCAGGGCGGTCACTTACGTTGGCGCAGCGGCTGTGGCGCGGCGAGTCATCCCCGAACGGCTGGGACTACGATAACTGGATCTGATGGGCATCCTACTACATAGAGAGTGCAGTCAGCCCTCAAAAACCGGACGCGTCCCTCTCTGATCGTTCGTCAGACTGATACTTCAACACGGCGGCATCCCACGACAGCACATAGTAACTCGGTGCAGCATGGACGATGCATGGTCGCTCGACGCACCTCAGATACCAATGTTGAGTGGCGTTCGGAGACTCATACCTGCGGCGAGAAGGTGCGTTCCCGTTGCACGCGGATGTTGTGTTTGTTGAACGGGTTGCACATACAGTACCTGGATAGACTCTTTGTTCATACCTGTGTATTGCGCTGCTTTTTCTGCTTTGCTGCTTTTGAGACCTGTCATCGTATGGCGTTCAATTTGCACTTTTATTATTTAGCGCACGGAATAAGCACTACAAGACACGCAGTAAGTATGAAGTGTTAGCGCACAATGTGCGATATATTAGCGCACCTTATATATCATCCTGGGCGCACATTGTATAGTGAGCCGACGCGGCGCGCAGATACCCGCGCAAAGTATTCATCTTGCTATGAACAAACAGACACGAATCATGCGGAGAGACTGGGATTCGCCCTCAAGGGCCTTTGAGAGGCCATACACAACGGGACAACGTTTAGGGAACAGTTTTGAAGGCCATATTTTATTCACAACACGGTATGGTGCATGTTAAAGGGATCTCACA
>CCBP010000156.1:9459-21243 GCA_000765035.1 Trametes cinnabarina | reverse complement strand
CGAATAGCCAGGGCAAAGTACAATGAGAAGTCTGCAGGTCGTCTTCGGTATTCAGTTCCTGGGGGTCCTGTCGGAGACAAAGGTGAGGATCACCACGAATGGGACGAGACTGCGCATGTTCGTCCGACATTGATCACGCTCGAGGGTGTGCACGGCATTCATGTTGGTCCGATGGCCCCCAAAGTAGTCCATGCGTCCGTGTACCTGGGAGAGTGCCTGATAGCCCAAAGCGACAGTGCAGCTCCACCTCTTCGCCAACATTTCCGCCAAATGCCGACGTAATTACGCCCGTGTGCACAGGCGTGGTCAAGAATACCCGCCCGAAATTCGTGCGTCGGCCGTTGTGCGACGATGCATAGGATGCGAGTGGAGCGCGTCACTCAAGAGTCTGGTGTCTGCAGCGTAGTAGGGTGGTTGCCCATTGGGGACCGGCAATGCCTGCGAGTGACTTAGTATTTGTACATGTTGTGAAAATGTTGTAAGCGCCGATAGAGATGGTACACGACTTACGCGAACTAAGAAGGCTCCCAATGTGCTCGCGAAGCCTTCGAGATCCATTGGATGTATATGCAATAACTTGGTGAATGTTATGTTATATTTTTTTCACTCATCTTATGCCATCTTGGACCAAATCCGGGTACTACAGCCTCATGTACACTCCATGTCAGTGCATAAAATATAACATTACATGTCCCAGATGGGGACAGACTATCATACAGCATCTTTTTGAGGTGCGGATGAGTTTTCGAGGCCGGAGACTTCGCGCATTGTGTGCGTGCAGGAAGGTGGTCAAGCGCGCACCAGCCGCGCACCGTGGACGCGCCTGTACTGTCACGTGATCGTGCCACAGACGTTCTGGATGGCCTCTGCCCATTGTGAGGGGGAATCTGGGCTTGCTGGGGATGCCGTCGAGGACGCGAGAGGCTGAGGATACACTATATGGCTGTGGTGAGCATGTTTGGCAAGCATAGACACAATTGACTGGCAACTCAATTGACTTGATTGGGAAGGACCACTACCGCCGCCGCTGCTGCAGTACAGCTCAAAAAGAAGCGCAGTTGCGAGGAGTTGCACAGTTGGAAACCCATGAGTGGCATGCTGAGCACAGAAATACGGAGAATATTAGCCTATGATTGCTGCAGCCAGTGAGTATGATTGACTTGCCGGTGCCATCAGATCTGGCGGCTGACTGCTAGAGAATTGGGCATGTCAGTATGTCAATGCTATTCAGCTCAAGATATCCGAAGAGGAAAACGCGTACCTTTGTGCGCGTGTGGATTTGCTCCCTGTATCACATAGGCACTTCCATAGCATCGCATACCTACAACGAGGTCGTATAGTACTCATCGCGCGCGACGCGATCCCACCGCGCGCCATCCACGCGCGAGACGCGCCTCATTTACGATCAGAGTTTTCCCACGACCACATTTGCATGCAGCGCTTGCTGACAAACGTGGCCAGCAAGCTCGCAAGCGTTGCCGGTCCCCATTAGCAACAGCCATCGTCGCCTGAGCCATCGATGGCCTTCAGCGCGACTAGATGTTACACTTCGTGATTCGGGATGTCTCTCGCATGGGTGACGTTCTTTCAATTGATATTAATTGGATGTACCTCTGATTTGCCAGTGAGCCTGTATGGTGCAATGGTGCATCACCAGTGTCATCCCTATGGCACGGTACATCATGTTTCAAATGATTGGACAGGATTTTCGTCTGACAGACGAGCTACCCTCGTCTTGGGATTTGAGCACACGCACATTCGTGGTCTCGCAAGTAGGAGCCGCTTGGTTAGTAACGACTCTTTAAGGTGGTGTCGTCATTACCTCTGCAAGTGGTGGTTATGACTAACTGGCATCGTCAAAGGCAAGGAGGAATATATCTTTGCTCCAGACTCGCAAATTTGTAATATTTGCCAAACCGGAGTACACAACAACCGCCCAGAAGGTCGCTGTTCAACACGACTTGCACCAAGATATGAGATGGTCGTCGTCTCCATGAGAAGACAAGCTTGCAACTACGGCAAGTCGTTGATGTGCCTTCACTGAATTAGCGACTTCGTTTAACTGATCCTCGTACCGTATGACATTACATGCATACGCGCGGCGGGAGCTCATGACATCGTCATGGTTGTTCTACGATGCCTGCTGCTCGGGCCATGTGCTCAGACTGTCAGGTAACCGGGTCGCAGTCGCTCAAGAAGCGAACAACCGACCATGTTCAGCTCGTGGATTCCGGAAATTAACCATTGTCACGACCTTGGCAAAGAGTCAAGGTGGCACGGAATGCCACCATGGACGCAGTCATCGGACGCTCTCGTCATACTCCATCTACATCGCATGATTTCTGCACTTCTTACCTCCCCGGAACTCACTTGTGCTTGGCGCTGTGAAACGCTTTTATACTGAGGGACTCCTTAACTAGCATCCACCTCACCAGTGTTCCTCGCTCTGAACTTCCATCGTCTGTCGAGCTGTGAACTTGGTACACGCGATGTCATCTCCGATGGCTTCTTCCTTGTCACGTTTCCTACCCAACCCGAAGTCTGTAGCGGTAAGCACGTTTCCTTCCCTTACTGGTCGGCTGAGATCTCATCAAGTCAGTAGATTGTTGGCTGTCCCTTCAGGCCAGTCACCGTCCCTTGTGGTGTGCTTATCTGCTAATATTAACTGAAATGGTACCACAGAGGCGGGCAGGTAGTATCCGAGCACCCTTTCATTCTTGTCCTCAACTGACTCCCTAGTCCGTAGGCTAAGTTAGGCGTTGATCAAGGGGCCATGCATCTGGTCGAGGCAGGCCTACCACAGCAACTGACCGAGCTCGGCTGGAAGGTCCAATTTGATGGTCACTTGCAGTTCGAAGACATTTGGACAGAGATTGACCCTCCGATTGGTAACCTCAAGAACCCGAGGTCCGTGTCCCGTGTCTGTGAGCACGTCTCCAAGGTGGTGGGCGAACATGCGAAGAATGGCCAACTCCCCCTCACGCTTGGAGGTGATCACTCTTTGGTAGATGATCTTCCATATCCAGGCTCGTGCACCAACTGATCTGCAAGTGAACGTAGGCCATGGGCTCCATTTCCGGGACGCTGGAGTATGTTGCCTCACCTTACAGCCTTCTGCTAGCGCTGATTATAACTGACGTCGACGCAGGGAGTACCCCGACGCATGTGTAGTCTGGGTAGACGCGCATGCCGATATCAATACCGCAGAAACCACAGACTCTGGTGCGCTTCACATCTTCGCCAGCACCGCCCGCCGCCCATCATGTGCTCACCTCGTCCCGTGTCCCTCTTTGATGGGCAGGCAACATCCATGGCATGCCTTTGTCCTTCCTTCTTGGGATCGGTGCCAAGGTGGAAGAGTTCTCGTGGGTCAAGCCGCTGCTGCAGCCCCACCTGCTCGTGTACATCGGCCTGCGTGACGTGGATGCGGGCGAACGCCGCATTCTTCGCGAGCACGGCATCAAGGCGTTCTCAATGCACGACGTCGACAAGTATGGCATAGGCCCTGTCGTCGAGATGGCCCTCGACCACGTCAACCCTGGACGGAAGCGCCCCATCCACATGAGCTTCGACGTCGACGGGCTCGATCCGAGCGTGACGCCTTCGACGGGCACTCCCGTGCACGGAGGTCTGACCTTCAGGGAGGGTCGTTATATTTGCGAGGCGATATATGAGACCGGCTGTCTTGTTGCGCTTGACATCGTGGTTTGTCTTTTTCGTCTGTCAAGGCGGAAAGTCTCTCATGGTGTTTGCAGGAGATCAACCCCGCTCTAGTCGACGATCAGGCTGCCAAGAAGACAGTCGAGGTCGGCTGTGCGCTCGTCCGATCCGCTCTTGGTAAGTCTAATATCTTACCCGGAACATCTCTATACCGTGTTGAATCATCTGTCCAGGAGAAACCCTTCTCTGATGGTGAGAGGCGCACGTCATTTCCTCGTCGAAAGTAAGCCGGATGTGAACGGCAGGTGACCTGTACTGTACGCGCTCTCAAGGGGTGACTAAGTGCCCACAAATATCTTCTTGACCAAGCACTACCACGACGCCATCCGGTGTCAAGTGATGATGAGGAGAATGCGTCTACGGCAGTCCCCCCACGTCTCATGTAGGCCCACATGTGCGCCCAGTGCGGCACGCTCAATTGCAACTCCTTGCAGCTTGAGCCAGGACCCACGACAAGGACGACGACCACAGCCCTCGGCTGAAACATGTCTAAGATAGTCGTACATACAGCAGCCTGGCTTTTCCGCAGCATTCCGTCTACATGTGAAAAGTAACACGTTGCCCGCTTTCGTGAGTGTCGCTTTCTCGCACTTCTATCGGATGAACGTTAACTTTCGCACGTCGTCAGGCATGCGGTGGAGACAAGTATATGTCTCCCGGCGGATTTTTCTGCGCTTGTAAGACATCATCGGGGCGCGACGAATCATGTGGGGTGCCGACATGAGAACGCGCTGAGAGCCTGAGATGCTCGGCGTGCATTCCCATATCGGCACGTCGACTCGGTGGTCGCATCCGCTCCGAGGAAATGCTATGTACGCGTGAGTCGTCTATTATGTCGCTGCGTCCACAAGTGTATACCCTCGCGCTTTCGCAGAATTGCATGGTTATTAACTATGCAGCGCCCACTTTCAGCCTTGCTGGAGGTCGTCGGAACAGAATTATATCACTGGTACAGGCGAACGCGATGGTGGTTTGCCGCCACGACGTATCAATATAGCACTCCTGCCGCCCCTCGTGAGTAGCCCTGGTGTTGTTCCGTTGTTCTTAATTTGTGTCCTGGAGCATTGTCTCGCAGTTGGTTGCGATGCTCCAGCACGCGATGGTCATGCGTATCAGTCACCGACGGATTACCAGCGTAATGAGGACCCTCGCCGTTGGCCCGTGGGCCTCCATCGACAAAGCGGGATACGTATGGCCGCACGGTGCGCCCCTTTCCACTCGGAAAGATTCATGGCGCTGTCAATAGGCTTTTACTTACCACCCTCTCGGGCGCAAGAACGAAGATCTTTACGAGTCTGCCGGCCCTGACTGCGCGGTCGTGGGGCTACATATAGAGCTCGACGGCGACTAACAACCAGCCAGGCCCTAAGACCCCTTCCAACGCGACCACCACGATGATGCAGTTCTCCCTCCTCGCAAGCCTTGTCGCGCTGGTTCCTCTCGCGGTTGCGATCCCGGCAAGCCCGGTGGCCGATGCCAACCTGCCCGGCTCCACCGCTAATGTAGCCGGCCTCCACGCCGTCGCTCGCGCAGCGGGCAAGCTGTACCTCGGGACGGCCACCGACAACAACGAGCTGACCAACACAGCGTATACCGCCATCCTCGAGGCACCTAACATGTTCGGTCAAATCACCGCTGAGAACAGCATGAAATGGGTACGTGCTCGGTCCTTTGGTCTGTGGGTTCCTTGCCGTGGCTACATAATGATCATTTAGGATGCTACCGAGCCCGAACAAGGCGTCTTCACTTTCACGCTGGCGGACCAAATTGCTAACCTAGCGACGTCGCACGGACAACTGCTTCGAGGCAAGCGTCGCTCAATGTTCCGACGCCCAAGGCTAAATTTGGTTTCGTTATAAGGACACAACTGCGTATGGCACCAACAGCTTCCAAGCTGGGTAACCTCAGGGAATTTCAACGCCGCACAACTCACGTCGATCATCCAAAACCACTGCGGTACGCTTGTGGGCCGTTACAAGGGCAGAGTGTGCGTCTTCGCAGATTACTTTCGTATGAGCGTATTCAGACTGACCGGTTGACTAACAGTTGTATGTACCACAAAGCAAGTTCTTGAGTATCGTTGTTGACCAGGTATTCTCTTTCTAGATAGCTGGGATGTTGTGAACGGTACGCGGGCTTTCCAGGACAGCAGAGTGCCCGCGCTGACGCTGAATCGCAGAGCCGCTCAACGACGATGGCTCGTTCCGCTCCGACGTATTCTTCAACACTCTCGGCGAGAACTACATTCCGATCGCTCTCAGGACTGCGAAGGCTGCAGACCCCAATGCGAAGGTGTACATCAACGACTTCAACATTGAAGGGACAGGTGAGTGACCATCTTTAGTGGCGAGATATGTGGCTAATCCTACATGCTAGGTGCCAAGGCGACTGCGATGAAGAATTTGGTCCGCACGCTAAAGTCCCAGGGCGTGCCCATAGATGGCATCGGCTTGCAATCGCACTTTATCGTCGGCCAGGTTCCGACGACGCTCGTCCAAAACATGCAAGAGTTTGTCGCGCTGGGTGTCGAGGTCGCTATCACCGAGCTTGACATCCGCATGACGCTCCCTGAGACGGCTGCTCTGCTGGAGCAACAGAAGAACGACTACCAGACCGTCATCTCTGCCTGCCAGGCCGTGCCGGGCTGCGTTGGCATAACGCTCTGGGACTTCACCGACGAGGTCCGTCCACATCCAGTCCTATATTGCTCTTTGGACGCTGATCACTGCTCTTGATCGACACGATAACACAGTTCTCCTTCATCCCGAGCACATTCCCCGGCATGGGTGCCGCTTGCCCGTGGGATCAGGTGCGGGGTATCTCCTAACCTTCTCTTGCAGGACTGACGGTTTGACCTGGCATATAGAATCTTGTTCGCAAGCCGGCGTTTGATGGTATCGTGGCAGGTTTCTGATAAAGCACGCTGTGGCAAGATATGTATGCATTGTGTAGACGACACGAATGCTTGTACGATACCTGTCTGAATCCTTCGTATGGATGTGTCGAGATATCGTTCGACGTGCACAGGCTTTAGCACAGTGAACGAAGTGCTTCTTGAGATCTAGCATCTCCGAAAAACATGACTGTGGATGCACGTCCGTAAGACAAACGTCGCATACGTGTTGGTATAATGCATACCCGGACGAAAGAGAGAATGTATACAGTTCACGAAAAGCTAAGTGATTTTGGGAGTTACACATCGTTTGGGATGCACCGCCACAGTGATTTAGCCGATGATCCGCAGTATCGGAGGCCCAATTTGGCCGAACTGCATGCGCGTCCTGAAGCCGTCTCCTGACAAGAACTCTTGGCCCACAACTAACACATCCTCTTGGCTCTCATTGCAGCTTTTCTGAATCTATCTGTATCACAGACAAGCCACGAAACCAGGCGAGTCTGCGCGAAATCGGAGCATCAGACTCGCTGATTGAATCTCGGACGACGTGTGCGGAATTGTGTCAGACCAGGGGTTTTCGTCCATCTGCCCCGTCGATCCTGTCATACGCATTAGTGAACCGCCTCCGTCGGTCCGACGGTACGAAGCTGCAAGATAGTCGGAATGGCCTTCAATGCCCAGAACTCAAACAGCCCCCACGAGTCTACGAAGAGACCCAAGCTTCAACGGGCTTGTGACCTGTGCCGCAAGAAGAAGAGTAAGAATTTCAAAAGAATGATGCCAATGCCGTTCAATATCTAACATCATTTCACAGTACGCTGTAGGTCCCTCGCGAGCAGCTAGCGACGTATGTCACTGATACATGACGCCTCGGCAAGGCGACGGGCCAGAGAAACCGAACAATCAGTGCTCCAAGTGCATTTCTTATGGCGTTGACTGCACTTATGACGTCGTGAATGTAAGCATCCGATGATCACTGAATACTCACAATGTTGCTTATGCTTCGTCTCCAAGAAACGACCACCCACCAAGAGGTACGAATTCAGCACAGGCTGTGTTGCATGTTTCTGAGACGTCTCTCTCAGTTACGTCGAGATCCTTGAAAGCAGGCTCCAGAAGATGGAGGAGCTGGTCGATCGGGTACGTTTGCCCGATCTACGCCTTTTTTCTTTGCTCGTCTCTGAAAAGGGATGTGTCTGTGTGTGTTAGCTGCAACCACAGAGCAAGTCTCCAGCACCAGATCCCGAGCCCCGAGTCTCCAACAATTCCCCTCGCCCATCACCTGCGGAACAGTCGTCTTCTCCGACAGCGTCCACACCGGCAGTTGTTGTTGTCCCCACTTTCAGTTCACCGTCTCCACCCGCTTCAGCCGAACTGGAACCCAGCGACGATGAGATGGAGACAACGCGCAAACTCATTCATAGCTTCAAGAAATTCTCCATACGCTCTCAGCTTCCCATGCGATACTACGGCAAGTCAAGTAATCTGATGCTACTGCAGACTGCGGTAGACATGAAGATGGCATACTCGGGGATGGATTCGGCAGAATTCCGCCCAGAGCCTACCGACAACATGAAATCATTTGAAGATGAGTGTGCAGTACGTCAACTGATTACGGCCGGATTCGCCTCTCCAACCATTGATAGCTCTCGCAGTTCTCTCACCTAGTCGTGCCGGATGATCTGCCCCTCTACACCGACTTTCCAGAACCCGATCTTATGGAGAAGCTTGTAGAGGCGTACTTCGCCGATATACACCCCTATGTCCCGGTTCTCCACCGCCAAACGTTCGAGCGCGACTTGACTGATGGCTTGCATCTGCGAGACGAAGGGTTTGGTGCAGTAGTCTTGCTTGTATGCGCCAATGCGTGCGGATGGGTATTGGAATGCGAAGACCCTCGACTTGCTGCTTATGGACCAAAGAACCGTCCTGGACTACGCTGGTTTCTCGAGGTCGAGAAACGGCGACGATCGCTGTTTTCCCCTACACGTTTGTGTGATTTGCAGAGATACGTGGTACGTCTGTTAGTCGTCAGGGAATGTACATTGGTACTCACTACTCTTAAGCTCATGTCTATTTACGCCGGCTCCTACGGTTCTCCACATACCTGCTGGACTATACTCGGAGTTGGTCTGCGGGCTGCTCAGGACGTTGGCATCCATCGCCAGAAAACCTACCAGTCGATGTCGAAGACCGACGCAGAGTTGTGGAAACGAGCCTTTTGGTGGGATGAAATAATGCTCAGCTGGATTGACATACTGATCTTGATCTTGTGCAGGTGCTTGCTGACGCTCGATCGGCACTTGGGCTTTGGGCTGGGCCGTCCGTCCGCATTGCAGGATGAGGAGTAAGGAGTTCAACGTGACTGATATTGAGTCTTCGCACTCACCCACGGCACTCAGCTTTGACGTGGAGCCACTCGCCGAATGCGATGACGAATATTGGTTCACGGGCGATCCTGAAACCGACTTCAAGCAGCCGCCCGGGAAGCCCTCCAGGATTGCATATATGAACTGTCTTGCTCGACTACTTCAGATACTAGCATTTGCCTCGCGGACCATCGTCAGTACTTCCTCCCCCGATATTGCTAGTGAATTGACACATCCTCCGCAGTATTCTATCAACAAGTCGAAGCTCTTGATGGGATTCGTGGGACATGAGTGGGAGGAGCAGATCGTCGCAGAGCTTGACTCCGCGCTCAACAGATGGATCGACACGGTTCCTGATCATCGTGGGTGCATAAAGTTTGTGAAGCACTCCCATCCGCTGACTCGATGCTGCAGTGCGTTGGGACCCTCATCGGGAAGACATTGGCTTTTTGAACCAGTCCGCTGCGCTTTACGCCAAGTACTACCAGATGCAGATCATGATCCACCGGCCGTTCTTGCCCACGAACCAGAAGACGGAGTCGTCCCGTCTGTCTTTCCCCTCACTCGCTATCTGTACAAACGCCGCAAGATCATGCGTTCACATCAGTGACGTCCAGTACAAGCGGGCCGGAAAGCCTCTATCGCTCAAGCTCAATCGCGTGCGTATTCCATCCTCCCATATGAGATAGATCGATGTGACTAACAAAGGCTGGTCGGGTCGTGATAGATCTCCCTGTTCTTAGCTGGCGTCGTGCTGCTCATCAACATGTGGGCAGGCAAGAAGGCAGGCCTCGCGAACAGGTCCGCTGCCGAAGACGTGCAGAAATGCTTGAAGATGTTGCAGGAGATGGAGCCCTAGTAGGTGGCGTCGCTCACGCGTGCGTTGCATACCTCACCTCTTCGTTTCAGTTCGCACGTAGCTGGGAAATTTTGGTATGCGATGTCTCCCATCGCAGTCGTGATGCGGCCCGTTGACTGCGTTTCCAGGCAGATCCTCAACGCCTTGTATTCCGCGGGCGACTTCAAGACGTCGGAATCTGACGGCGCGTCGAGTCGCAAGAGACCTCGCGATGCGGATGCCCCAGAGGATCTGGACGGGCGGCACTACGCCCCCGCTGCCAGCATTAATCCCGAGAACGTGGTCCCCGTGCAGCAACACGGCGCGACTCACGGCCATCCTGCCCGCACGGGTTCCGACTCCATGTCTGACCCGAGCCCGACGGCCACGGACTCCCCCGCGTCGTTCGACCTGCCCGTGCACACCGAGGACCTCGGGCGCATCCCGTTCGAACACGGGTTCAGCCCGTCCTTATTCGCGCCCGGGCCCGACGCCGGCATGCATGCGCAGCAGACACAGTCGCAGCCGCAGACTCAGGCCCAGCTTCCCGGCGGCGGACCGTCGTACATGCAGACGTTCCCCGAGAACATGGACGCGGCGTCGTTACCGCAAACGAGCGCTTTCGTGGGGGGCGGTGGCGGCGCCGGTTTCGACAACCACAACTCGTTCCCCCAGCTCGCGCAGGCATCTCTGTTCGACTTCTCCCAGGTTCTACAGCAGCAGCAGCCGTCGCTGGACACGTACGTCAGGCAGCAGCAGCAGCAGCAGCAGCCCGCCGGGCCAGATCTCGGCGAGGCTGCGACGATGGGCATGCCGGGATTCTCGATGGACGTGCTCGCGGACAACACCCTCGAGATGTGGTCTTCTGCGCCCACGTCGATGGAGTGAGTCATCCGTCTTGTTCTCTGCCATCGACCGCGACGGACTGACCACCCTTGTCTCTCTTTCCAACATTCTCCGCATCTCGCAGTTGGGCGGACTGGGGCGCGTTCATCAACAACGTGAGCGGCGGCGGGACGGGCGAGGGCGTGCAATTTGCGCCTTCCAACACTGATTTCCCCGCGTTCTAAGGCTTCTTTTACCGCACCAGTGCTAGTGCTTTGCTTCTGATTCTTCTGTCAAGTACGGACCTCGCCCGTGTATACTGTATTCCAAAAACCCATGTATTGTACGACCGATGGCTGCGTGTAACCTAATCAACCCACTCCGTTGTCCGGTTCGGTGCATGAGCGCACCGCGTCTGCCTGCTACTTGGGGTCGCGACCTAGCCCGAACCCCATGGAATACATGCCTGTCCGGAGCGCTGCGGGGACAAATGCAGTATGCAGTGACTTGGAAGACCCGGCCATAAACCCAGAGCGCCATCGACATGTAGCGCCGCGACCCCGTACTATATAGCGGTCGCACCCAACCCAATCTGAAGCGAACGGAACCGTGAACGTATGTAACAAGACCTGAAGGAATCCGGAGCAAAACGGTAACAGCGGCGCGAAGTCGGACATCTATAACCACGCGGCCTCGGTGTGATCCAACGCTTCACACTCATGGCCATCGCCTGCGTTGTCTCGCAAGACGGGACAAGCCGAACAACCCAGCGTGTTTCCTTGTGCGGGCAAGGAAAGAGATGACACCCCAATACGGAAGACGACGACGACGCTGACGGATCAGTCATTCCTCCTCGACCACATCACCATCCGATAAATGTCGTCCAGTACGTCGTTCCCCCTCGGCGGGCCGCGCAGCGGCACCCACCCGCTGTCCTGCCCAGTGTCGGGGAAGAACGGCCGGCGCGACATCGCGAGCATCTTCGTGATCTCGTCCAGCACGTCTGTGCTGTCCCCATGCATCACCTGCAGCGGGCGCCGCGGGCGGAGCAGCGGGGGAGGGGGCGGCGGGAGGGGCGGGAGCGGGGCGAGATGCGCGGTGAGACTGAGACTGCCAAGGCACACAGGGGGATAGGG
>CCBP010000152.1:7278-18803 GCA_000765035.1 Trametes cinnabarina | reverse complement strand
CACACAGGCGGAGGGAACCGTCCTTCTTTTTGACGAAAAGGACCGGAGCTCCGCACGGTGAGTTGGACGGCCGGATGAATCCCGAACGGAGGTTTTCTTCGATATACTCGCGCAAAGTGTCCAACTCCACCTGGGACAGCGAGTAGATCGGACCGAGGGGCGGAACCTTGCCCTCCTCAAGAGTAATCTTGAGATCATAAGGCCGGTGTTCCGGAAGAGTGTCTGCTTTCTTCTTGCTAAAGACATCCGCGAACTCGTGGTACTCCGGCGGGACTCCGGATAGGTCCGGGGTTTCCCCTTCGACCGACGAGCTGCAGGCTTTAACAGAGTCCAGCGAGACGGCTGACAGATTGAGAGTATAACTCTCTGACCCGGGCGCCCGGCACGCACGCAGGAAGGCCGCGGCGTTGACCAGGGTGACCCGGGGAACCGACGGAGAAGGGACCGAGGGGTACGACCCCGGGTGCTCGGGGGAGCCGACGGAGAAGGGACCGAGGGGTACGACTCTGGGGGGCTTGGAGAGCTCCCGACGGAGAAGCCGAGGGGGAGTCCGAAGTAACCGAAGGTACCAAGGGAACCGAAGGAACCGAAGGAGCAGGACGTGTCGGAGGGGCTGTCCGGAATTGTATGCTACGCTTCTTCCAATCAATCAAGGGATTGTAAGCGGAGAGCCAGCTATAACCGAGAACAGCGGAGACCGACTTGTCGAGCGGGGTTACGAAGAAATCTACCGAGATGACCTCTCCAGAAGGGAACTGGATAGGCAGGGTGGAAGTCCGAGAGATGACGTTGTTAGAGGTGCCATCGAAAAGTTGCAAGCGAATAGGTGGAACCGGAGAAGTCGGAATTCCGTAACGTTGAACGAAATCTGAATCAATGAAGCAATGAGAAGAACCAGAATCGATCAAGGCGCGGAAGTCCGAATGGATGAGCTCGGAATATAGCGTAACATGAAGTGAAAGAGGGTCGGAAAGAGCGGACGCGTTGAGCCGGAGTACTGGGGGGAGCTCCGGAGCTAGTCCCGTGCCGAGGGGGTCAACGCAGCCCTCGCCCGACACGGTCGGCAGAGGGCTGCTGACTAGTTTTTTGGCTCCTCCTCAGCCCCGGACTCTGGCTGGGCGTCCGAGGGAGTTTCCGGATTTTCGGAGGTCTGAGCGGCGCGGCCCTTTGCTGGGGTATTAGTCTTCTTCGGGCAGACTGCGGACACATGTCCGGAGCCCCCGCAGAAGAGGCAAAGGTTGTTGGCGAAGCGACGCTGACGTTCCTCCTGCGTAAGCTTACCATCCTTGCCCAGCTTGTCAGCGTAAGGCTTGGTGGCTTGCTTCGACGGGGTTTTCGGAGTTCCGGATGATGCCCGAGGAGTTGTCGACGACGAGGTAGAAGGGGCGCTCCCTGAGGACTGACTAGGCCGGGAGGACGATGACGGTTTGGATTCTGAGGTGGACTTCCCGGAGGTTCCGGAAGATGACTTGGAACCTCCAGAGGACTCCCGGGCTTGCTCCGCCTTGCGTTCCCAGTACCTGTGGTCCAGGGATTGCGCTAGGTTGCGGAGTTCCTCCAGAGAGTCCGGCTTCCCGACCTCGGAAATCCGGTCCTTCAGGCGAGCGGGGAGGCCCTTGTAGAATTGATAGCGGAGAGCGGCGCGTCCCCAGCGGACTTGCGTAGCGAGGCGATTGAATTGCGTAATATACTTGGCAATCCGCTGGTTGTCCGCCATCCGGAGGTTCTCGAGGTCATGTTCGGCTTGTCCTGTAACGTCGTAGGGGCCGAAATTGACCCGGAGTTCCTCCTGAAACACCGCGTAGGAGTACAGGAATTCCGGCGGATTACCCGAATCGCGCTCCAGGAGGTAGGGTTCGAACCACGCGAGAGCCATTCCCTTGAGGTAGGAAATAGCGTAAGTGACCTTCTTCTCGTCGGTGTCGAACGTCCTGGGGCGAGCTTTGAAGACCAGTTCCAGCTGCGTGAAGAAAGAACGGAGTTTCGAGGGGTCTGACCCGTCGAACTGGTCGGGCTCCCTGACGTTGTGGCGTTCGGACGAAGAGGACGGAGTTCCGGACGGCGCAGCGGAAGCGGCCTGGGTAAGCCGGAGTGTCTGGGCGAGCAACAGCATAGCCTGTGCCAGATCCCGTTGAGGGTCAGAAGTGGATGCGGGAGCGGGGTCCGGGAGGTGTGGTGGGAGATCTCGGGCTTCCGGGACTGGCGCGGCGGGCTGGGGGCTCTGCCGAGACGGGGTGACGAAGGGGTTGTTGGGTGACGTCGGCGGGTTCCCGGAGGGGTCAATAGGAGGGTTGACTGAGGTGGGCTGGGGAAAACCGAGAAGTGGAGCTCCGGGAAGACGGGACGGCCCCGCCTCCGGGGTTCCGGCGTTCGACTCGGCTAAGGGAGACTGAGTGGAGACGTCTAGGAGAGGCTGAGAACCCGCGGGACGAGTAGGAGTAGTCGGGTCCACAATGGGAACTCGGATGCGACGCGCGGAGAACCCGGGCCAAACACCTTCGGGTTCGGATGACATGACGAGACCCTCAGTGTGAGTTCGGATTCACTGTTAGGACGTGTGCCACCGGAGGGCAGAGGGAGAACGAGCGGAAGTCCGAAGGGTTTCCGAGGGGGATACCGGAATATCCGGGGGCACGAGTAGCGGGGACTTCGGCGAAGCTATTGGCAACGCCCTGAGCGATCTCGTCTAAGTGTCCCCTATTTACTGGAGAGCACCGACAAGAGGAACGGAGGGGTGACGGAGGACCGACGGACGACGAGCGGAGTTCCGGCGAGAGGTCGGAAGGGACGAGAGGATAGATTAGAGAAGAGTAAGTACAGAGTAGGCAACGAGATAAGCAACAAGAATCCGAACTGAGGCAAAGGCTACTACCAGTGCGCCTTATATACTAATGGCCTTACTAGTATCGTAAGAAGTCTCGCGTCATTAGTATCGGAACTTCCGGTAACCCGAGACCCTTGACGTCACACAGGCTCGGGGATCCGGTAGGTCCGACACCCTATGATGCAAGACAAGACGAAAGGATAAACCAATGGGGGCGGATATGACGCCGTAGTAGAAAAGTGCTAGACAAACTACTTAAAAGGTAAGATCGTAAATCCTGTCGGAGTTTCCGCGAAGTCCCGGCGAAAACCCGTCGGACTTTCGAGGGAAGGGCCCTTCAAGTCCTTCGGGGCACGGGACGTGACAGGCGTCCGGAATAGCCGCCTAGTTGTCGGAGCCTCATCCCACTGTTTTCCGTTGGCGTAAAATTCATTGCACCACGCGCAGCGGTGCATATCGTCTGTCATGCCTAGAAGACGTTTCGAGGGGCCTTCCCTGCATTACCACAGACTCACGTAACGTGCCCAGACGCACTAACACTACAAAAGTCCGCAATACTCCGCAAATGGTATGATTTTCCGCAGAGGTCACGTTTAGGGAGTCGGCTTCCCTTCTGATGCCTGGCACCTCACACAGACGCGATGTGCTCACATGAGAGGGTTTACCCAGACGATGTGTGTCTATCAGATGGATCCTCACGTCTCGGAATGCATTGACTGCGTTTTGCAGGATAGACAGGGACTAAGAAGTTATTCACTCAGGGCATCGCTCATTGGCTATCTCGCACGAGTGCGTTCTTACAGCAGACAAGGCAGGGTCGCGGAGCTGTGTGCCCGGAAATATAGACTTTTACGTGTCAAGCAATATGCGTACCATCAGCAAAACCCGGACAATGGGTGACCTGCCTTCGTCATTAGTCTCGTTATCGGTTCTCCGCGGCCCGTCGTATGGACTTTCCACCTCGAATTTGGGCTCAGCCCTTGTGAACCCCAAGAACTCTCCTGTTACGTCCTACATCTCCCTACGCACACACCTGACTATGCCATGATGTCCCAACGTAAGCTACTTTACAGGTTATCTCCGGAACTCTACGATGGCTGATAGGCCGCCCTTCTATCACAGCACTTGCACTCTTCGAGTGACCGCAAGACGAAGTACAGTGTGAGAAAATAAATAGAACACTCGCGGTCAAGGTTGAATACTCCCAGTGCAACATCTAGGACAAGCGAACCTCTTCATTCAGGATGAAGCGCTTGCGGAAGATAGCAAATACTCTTATATCTTCATTTCCGCTTGACTGCATCCCGAAGCCACCCTGTGGGGTTCGCAATATCCACCGCGAGCCATTGGGGTGACTTCTGATATGTTCAGCCGCTACTTCCATCTCTACGATTTTTCTGCACCTATCTCCCCGGGGATTGGGCTCGAGTGCACCCAAGTGAGCATGAGCACACCGTGACTGGTGGTACCCTGCTTCTGCCCGGAGACTATCCGGACCAGACTGTCTTCTTAGAAGCGCAACCGAGAAGGCCCACAGCAAATCTGGCGCAGGCATCTCCCCATGACGCCTCACCATTACGGACGTTCCCTTGTCCAAATAGCAGGTCATCATGCTGAATCTGCGTGTCGATGCTCCCTGCGGCGAGCTTCGACGTTCGGCACTTGTGCACTCCCCTGCAATGGTGACAGGCTGGGCTTCTCCCGGGTAGCCGTTAATTGCGCCTGAGCTTCTGATTGCTGTGAACGCCGTCTCCGATCCTGGGGACCCGTCGCCTCAAGCACCCCAGTAAGTCTCCAATGACGTGGAGCGACCGTGGCCGCGAAGACGCGTCCGCATCTCTGCAGCGCAAACTTCGAAGCGCGGATGCATTCACGATTTGCGATCGCATGAAGCGGGCGTCGCTGCACGGTGCTGGTGCGGCTCAGTGCTGCTCTCTGCACGGCCTGCCCTGCACGGCCTGCCGCAAGGCGTTATTCGCCGAGGTGTTCCGTCCGGTCTCCTTCCGAGACGACCATGGAGGCCTCGAATGCGATCCTAGGTAATGCTAGTACCTTTCAGGTGTGGTAGGCCGGCAAAGGTCGGCGCCGGCTGTATCGGAGCCCAACAGCAAGCGACGAGGCACTTCGCACTCCGGACTCACGGTGATAAACGCGCAGTACGGTAGCATCGTGGTCGTAGGCAGGGTGATGACTACGCAAGGCGTTCAAACCCTCCGACGCTGTGCGGCGATCTGTAAGCGGCTGGACATACCTGGACCGCCATGTAAGAACTAGGGCACGGCCCGGTGTCCGCACTGTGCGGTTTCCGCCCGGACGTTGCGAGCGAACTTGCGGCACACTTATATCCGAGGCGAAACCCCCACTGGCAATCAGCCTGATTCCATCAGAGACCGTGTCTCATGCTTCTCATGAATGGTCGCTATGCTGCATCGCCGGGTCGATACGCATGTATATGAAGCTCGTACTCGTACCCGCGCCCACAGGCGGAGTGCTGGAAGTCGCGAAGGCATATCATCCGTGCTCTAATGTCCGGCGGGGCCGTCGACGATCGTGCTCGGGAAACGGAGTCGCGAACTGCGTTGATGGTCGCCGAACGGCTGCTCTCGAGTGCACATCAGACGTGTCGCAAGAGCAGAATTTTTCTCCGTTCTACTTTGTGTCCCTGGTGTGGGCGTCATGTACGTACTTACTCAATCTCGTATGCAGTACCTAGTGCATCGCCGCACACTGGAGGGTCGTTAGAACCATTGAGGGCGTCTGGACGCGAAGTCTTCTCCGGCTGAGGGTTGATGCGCTCAGCAGGGAATATGGAGCCGTACCGCCGGCTGCATCAGGCTTAACTTCTCTTTTCGCAATGTGTGGCGTATCAATTGCAGAACTGCACTTAGCTCATGGAAGGCACTCCGAGCGGCAGTGCTCCCCGGATAGAACGGCCTACGGCTTGGAGAGATGAAGAACGCGCAGCCGAGCGCGAATTCGCAGTCACCTCGAGCATGGAATGATCGCACGTAGTTTGTGAAGACTTCCCGGCCCTGTTCTAATCCTCGACACAAGGCTGGGACACGCGCAGACGCGGAGGTGTGTGCTGGACTCCATTGGGCCTGGACGAGCGCCTGGTAGCCTCGCCGTACGAACTCCGTCTGCTGAGCTCAGAGCACGTCCGATCGGGTCTCGGGTCAAACGTACGGCGCTGCCCTGGGCCTGCCAGGGATTGGACGCGCCTGAGCCGTTCCCGGCGTGTGTGTCCACGATCGGTTCGTGATGCGGACATCTTTGGGGTGCTCAGCGGTGGGACGCTGTGGGTTTGCCTCAAGTGCAGAGCGTGGTTTTCTGCCCAGCAAAGCCACCACAGCGCGCGCACGGCCGTTTGGGGCGGAGGGAGATAGGCGAGAACGCGAAGAGGGTGCGGTGGGGCGATGTGCCATGCCCCGTGAGTCGCGAATCAATGCGCCGCCGGGTTGTAAGAGACTCGTGCTGATTACTGGGTGGACGCATCAGGCGTGAACGGGCTTCTGGGGAGTTGCGAGCCAAGAGCGCTGCGATAGGCAAACGGATACCGGCGGACGAAGACGGGAGGGATGTCTGCCTGCGGGAGTGTCACGCGCAGCGTTGAATTGAGATCCATATGGCGAAACATATGCAGACAGACGTTTTACGTGGCTCGGACACAATTTCGAAATTCGGGATGTGGGACGCGCGTGGGCGGTTTGCAGGATGACTAGCCAAAGTCATGAGCGCCGAGCTCGAGGTTTCATTCCTGACGAGTCTTGCCGGCGTGGGCGAGGAGCTATGAACGGAAAGGAAGCAAGGCGAGTGGCTGGAGTATGAAGCAGCGTAAATGTTGTCGTCATGGATGCGATGATGTGAGAGGTTTTGATCTTCAAGACCAGCGTCAAGGCGGCTCAGGGCAGCTTTCATGGTGCGAAAACAGATCTGATGGGCGGGCGAATTCGAAAAAGGCCCGACTTTGCCCGTGAGCGCAGGCGAGAGTGGAGGCCGGAAAGGGAATAGCGTGGGTAGGAGGACGGATCGGCGATTTGGGAAAGGAAGGTTCGCACGAAAGAGAGAGAGCTTAGATCGTGCGGCAGATCGCCTTCTGAACCGTAATCGATATGAATGCGAGGTCACTCGACGCCTGGGAGACGTCCCGTGGTCCGTCCAGGCCAGAGAAACGGGGGATTGATAAGAGCGTGAAGCAGTGGCGTCCGTTTCTTCTGTAACATCTTGACGGCGATGGGGTGAAGAGGCTCTGGCTGAACTGGACTGGGGAACGATGGGGGAGTGGATGGGTCTGAGACGACCGGAGGGGGGACTGGGGCAGAGCCCTGGCGCCCGGTGGGTCGTCATCCCGGCACCTCAGGCAGAGCTTTTGCAGGCAGAGAACGTGGCACCGGTCGCCAAGGGCAGGGGGAGGCGCTTGAGAGAGGCGTGGCAAGGACCGGCCAAGGCGAAGGCGTGGGATACGGAGCGGACGGACGGCCGGACGGGGCGACGAAAGCGGAGAGGCCGTCCACAAGGCTACACACGTCCGGCGTTCGGTGGCAATGCGCAGAGCTCGAGTTTCTCAGTGCCGGTGCAAGTGCCAGTGCCCAGTGCAAGACATGCAGACATAGCCTGAGGCTAACCTTCCCGGGCCTGGCAGTGCGTGTACGTGTCGCTGCTGCTGCTACTGCTGCCTCCGGCTGTGTTCTGCCTTGCCTCTCTACACGTTCCTCCACAGTGCGCAGTCCGTGTCACGACGTTTCACGATTGCAACCGTTTCTTCTTCACCCATACCTCTTTGTTCCTACTACAAGTACAGCCAGCGGGTGCGGACACGCCTCTCCCCTCCAACTTCTCTTCCGACCGTCGTCTCTCCAAGCCGTAGCGTAGTAAAGTACGTGCTCTGCCCCGGCCGGCCGACCCGCACATCGCACCTCCGTCTACACAGCTTGCCGATTCTTACTTTCGCGAGCTCCGTACCGCCGCACACAGGCGTCTGTGTCCGCCCACCGTATTCGTATATTTCTCCCAAGAAACTTCTAACGAACCGTAACGTTACGACCTCGACGACTCGTTCCATTCCACGCCTTCTTTCTCCCTCTCCGTCGCCCCCTTCCCCCTCCCCCATCTCCGGGCGAGCAATCGTACTCGGATCTCGTCCTCTCTTTTCTTTCTTTCCAGGGGCTTCGTAGGCCTATACTCTGGGAGTCCTCGTCGTCGCCGTCAATTGTCGGTTATTTTCAGAATTTCAACACTTACCTGGGCTCCGGACCCCATAAAGGCCCCAGCCCATTTGGCGTTTCCTCGATCACTTCCGCCGCCCGTTCCTGAAAACGCAGTGTCGCATTGTCCGCCCCCCATTGGTTCCCAACAGTGCGTATCACTTACCGCATTCGTCCCCGATCTCGTCTTGCTCGAATCGGCTCTTAAGCCTCTTTGGGTCTCACCCCTTCCGCCCAACCCGCTCCCATCCTAGTCCAGACCGCCGAGCGCTCTGCTGACCTGTGCTTTATATGCCTTGCAGGTCCGCGTGCATGTACCACCACCACCACCACCACGAACATCATCACCAGCCGCCCATGGATGTCGCCTCTGCTTCTTCGTTCCTCATGCAGCACTTCGCTCAGCCCTCCCATTCCTCCTCTCCGCATCCTCACCAGTCTCTCCATTACAACTACTTCGATCGTAGTGCGGCTGACCGCTCCCGCCGAGTCCCGCTCCAATCCTCATTCGTCCGCTCATCCGCTCCCCGCCAGCTGCACTATTCTGCACAGGGCCTTCCTTCGTCCTATCGCTCGACGTACTCCATGGAATCCTCTTCCTCCTCAGGTTCAGGCTCTTTCTTCCAGGACGCCAGCCCTCTAGGCTCGCCTTACGAAGTGCCCAACGTCGAACTGCAGCTTCCGGCGGTTACCGGCGGCCAGCCGTACCCGACCGAAGCGTACCCTCAGTCATGGCCACAGTCCGCCCAGCAGTCTCCGAGTCAGTACCCCGATCCTTACTCTGCCGGCTCTTACGACCTTCCCCCTTCTGCCTCCTCAACGTCGACGACAGATGGCGGCATGATGCACTCGACAACGGCCAAGGGCGGCGCGGATGACCACCTTGAGTCATACGGCCCCGGGCCGGGCGGGCTTTACCTCCCACAATACGGCGACCAGCTTCAGAACAGCTCCTCCGCTCCCGACCATCAGGCCAACATGTCCAGCTACTCCATGCCCCAGTATTCTCCCGAGGTCGTCTCTCAGCAGTCGCTCAGCTACAGCTACAGCGGCGATCACCAGTCGCATCCCTCGAACGGCGATGTGGCTAGCATCTCGCCGTACATGCTTGGCTCCAACCACTTGCAGTACCCCGAAGAAGAGATGCCGCGTTACGTTGACCCCACACAAGTGTCGCCCGATATCTCGCCCATGTCGCCATTCGCCCAGCTACACGACCTGTCGCAGGACCAGAGCTGCGATCCTCGCTTCACTCTAGCGTCCGGCTCCATACCCGCGACGCATGGAGGCTCGAGCCCTAGTGGCCTCACCGAGGCCGACAGCGGTAGCGCAAGCGCGAGTGGCTCGCCGATGCTCTCCGGCGGTCCGAGCTCTGCGCCCATCCCCGTCCCAGCCGTCTCTGCGCAGCGGAAGCGTCAGCGCGGTGTGAGCTTCACTAGTTCGACATCCGCGGACGACGAGGAGTTCCACATCTCGAGTGGCGAGTCCGAGCATGACGACGTCGATGACGACGATGACGAGTACGTTCAACGGTCCCCGCGCACACGCCGGCGCGGGCTCTCAACGTCATCCACCTCACCTACGACGTCCACCGGTTCATTTTCGATGGCGCGGCGCCTTGCACCTCCGGTACCCGTCCCGAATTTGACGAAGAAGAGCAGGGGACGTAGGGTCCCCACGGCTCAGCAGGTTGGCACGCAGGGCGGTCCGCAGAAGGTTCGTCTTCTCGTTCCGCGCATTCCCTCTTCTTCGGCTGCTCACCCACCAGTGCCCTCTAGCGCATGTACATGTGCAAGGTCCCCGGTTGTGGGAAGTGCTTCGCCCGCGGCGAGCATCTGAAGCGCCATGTTCGGAGCATCCATACCAATGAGAAGCGTGAGCAGCCTTGGCTCCCGTCACGTCGCATATTGGCTGACTGATCGATCTGTTACAGCCCACAAGTGTCCGTTCCCCGGATGCGGCAAGGACTTTAGCCGACACGATAACCTCGGTCAGCACATGCGTGTGCACAAGGGTTACGCGGCGCCCAAGAATGGCCGACTCTAAACTCCCTTTGACCGTTATGTCTGTTGTTAACATCTCCTTCGTCTTTCTCTTGTCTTAGGGATCGTGGTTCGGGTTTAGATGGTAGCAGCACAGCTCGCTTCCAATGCTTCGTCCTCCCCTTACGCGTGATACGTTCCGCGATGATCTTTTACGCCTTCCGCTGCTCACGCCTCCTTCGCTGTTTCCATGATCATTATTCCCAGTCGCAGTTCTCTACCCATGTACGCGCGTCTCCGTGCGCGTGTGTCATCCTCTCTGTATCCTTGGACTCTGGATGTATCACATGTGGCCGTTTCCCCCCTGTATCGCATACGTACCCTGGCTCAACCCGCTGTATTCCTATCCGATGTGTTATTCGCACGACGTTCTATGCTCTCGTCACTCTCCTCCCTGAGCGTTTTGGACCCTGCGTTTCCACCGTGGTGTTCCGTCGACATCTTCCTTCCCTGAGCCCCTATTGTACTCAAGTCAACTCGTTTATCGGTCCCGCCGCGGGACAGCTGTCATCCGCAAGCTCGAGCCATCCGATCCTCATTACTGTTCGCTGACCTTCCGCTACGGCTCAAGGATGCGAGCATGCAGAATAACTCTACAAATGCGCATCTGAGCATCGCAGCAGCAGCCAGCCGTCCCCAAACGCCATCGCGATACGTACTCGGGTCTTGAGCCTCGCGCTGGGTGGTGCGAGTCTGCGTCCAGTGGGATCCCAGATCCGCACCGCCTTGCGGATAAGAGGGCCCCCCGATCGACGCTGTCAAATTACGATCGCGATTACGATTGCGATTGGTATTTCGAAGCTCGAAGCTCGCGCACGCCTGCCTATTCGGGGTTATCATATGCTTTGCACATGCCGCCCGTGCGCCCTCCGCACACTCACGCTCAATTCCAGCATTATGCAGAGCCTTTCGCCCGGGGTCCGTCCTCAGCTTCCTCCTCCTCCTCCGAGTCCGCGCGCCTCCGCCGCCGTCGCCGCCGTGCCACCCGCTCCCGACCGATTCGCTCGCGACCAAAAATCCCGCCCGCGCGACCGCATCCAGACCCATCGCAGCTCATCAACTCAAATTCGTCCTGCCCCAGCGGGAAATCGAGACCCAGCTTCTCCCGCCAGCGTCCCGCAGCGAGCCGCGCCCACCAGACTTCGTATTCGTTCCAGTTAGCGCAGATCCCGCTACCGCACTGCAGTTTGTGACCTATCAATGCTCCACCCGAGTCCGACTGCAGCGCACTCCTTTCATGCCGACGGCCAACTTGTCGGCGTGCAGGAAGAAGAGGAAGACGCCACGGCGCGGCGGATCCTCTCCCGCTGACAAGGCCAGCTGCCGCAATCTGGGCAGACTAGAGCGCGCGTGGGCCCGCAAGGCCCTGGAGTACCTTCCCGGCCGTGTCAGCGATCGCGCCTGCACGGCGAGCGCGGCGCGATCGGCGGACGGCCCCGTGCCTCGTTCCACGGT
>CCBP010000151.1:0-29772 GCA_000765035.1 Trametes cinnabarina | reverse complement strand
ATAGCCGTGCCCATTTCCGTATCTTCAGCGGGCCATCTGCTCTTGTGACCATCAGGTCCGGGAAAGAATGCAAGAAGTCTGTGAAAGCCTTGGCCTCCGCGGGCGGGATTCTTCTCGCGCAACTGTCAAGAGCGCGTAGCAGAGCATAGCCGTCGCCCAGGTCCAGAGCACCGCGTGGTATCCAGTCTGCAGCACGTTGGCTTCGATCGAGCTCAGGGAGCATGATCTTCACTCCGTTGAGTTGGCAACGCCGCAGTGCGCGCTGTGAAAGATTCGCGTAGGGATTGGACGGCTGTTTGATGTCAGCGCCAAGCTCGCCTATGACCCGTTCGATCAGGTACTGGGTGCATCCAATGAGAGTCCCACGGCGGACGAGTTCATCCGGGGTGTGCCATAGCGTATGGATTGCCGGCCGAACAACATGGAGACGGTCAATGTCACGGGCGTAGTATAGCTCCTCGAACTCTACGACAGCGTCGTCGAGGAGCCCCTTAGCCTCAAGAAGCTCACTCCGAGAGATCTCTACCAGATGGAGCACAGTCACAGCGCGGGCAATCTTGCATAAGTTTGTCCAGTATGGCCGGCCGAGTACCGAGCGGAGCATGAATGGGGCGTACTTGTACATATAAGTCTGAAACTGGGCAGCTTTGTAGCCGCTAGAGATCTTCTCGGCAATGTTCCGTGGTGGGCGGTCATGGAATCCTGGAAGGAAATTCATAGCGCGCTCCACGCACTTGCCGTGATTGACCCAGGTGTCGCCTTGCAAGACTGCACATTCCCAGGTCTTCGCGTCCGACTGCGTGCTGCCCTTGATGACGCCTCGGAACAGCCCCATGAAGAGATCTGGAAGGTTGAGACCAGTGAGGTGCATGAGATCGACAGGAAAGCCAAGAGGTAGCGGGAACGTCCTAGAAAGACCCGAAAATATTGACGGCTTGCAAATGCCAGTCGCGCGCCGCAGTTGCTTGAACAAAGCATCTGTGTCAGCGCTAACAATGAGCTGTAAGTTTCGCTGGTACTCCTCGGGAGAGGGGAGCCTGATAGAGGGGAGCAATATGTCGTTGTGGTTACTGCCAGGAACTGCTGGGCCAGAGGGTCTCAGAAGAGCCGGGTAGTAATGCGGACATCCAGGCTTATGCCGGCCGACCATGCCGCAATAGATCCGACAACCGCGTGTGCCGTGATGTCCAACTGTTCCCTGAGCTGCAGCCATAGCGGGACCATCAGCCATTCCCAGAGCCAAGAAGATCCGAGAGATAGCTTCAGTTTCCAGATGAGCATTCCAGATCTTCAAGCCATCGCGCATCAGAGCAGAGACATGCAGAAAGCCCGGGAACATGAATGAGTCCAGATCATCGGGGTGCTTTGGCCCAGGGATGACGCCGCCGACGAGAATGTATCGTTTCTTGTACCGCTTGTCTGGGCTTAGATTGGCGACCACCCAGATGTAGATCCAGCAGTCCGATTGTTTGTTCCGATAGAGCTGCGCGCCATCCAGCGAAAACAAGAGCACAACATCCTCCTTCGTGATCGTGCCATTCACAATAGCCTCCAGAAGCAGAGAACCAGAGGAGAAGTCGCCGTAGGAGGTGAGCCCCGCGCCACTTCGCACGCGCTCGAGGATCTCCACGCATCTATCATAGAGGTAAGTCATATCCTTTGCAGTTTCTGGTGAGCGGTACAAGGCCTGAATTTGCGGGCCAGGCAAGATCGTCGAGAATTGCTGTCGCCCAACTAAACGCGTGCCTTTCGAGCGAATTGGACAGTACCGAGCCTGAGAGCATTTCGGGCACTTGTCGAGAGCCTCGCGATGGCCGGTGAAGCCCACACAGCTGTTGATACACATGTCGTGCACGACAGAGCAGATGCCTGTGAGCTTCTCAATGGTGCGTTTGACCTGCAAATAAGTATGAATGTCAGTGATCGAGCATACATACCTTCATGCACAACACTGACCTTGTAATACGAGAGGACTTCGACGCGAACATCGCGGCGTGTGATCGCATCACATATTGCATCATACGTCTCCTTAGACCCATTTGCTGAGGCCATGTACAACTCAATCGACAGGACGACGTCCGGGTCAGTGATCTTCAGCTCCTCTTGCAGTGGGTTTTGAAGTTGTTCGAGGACGTCGTCCTCCAGCCCGCTGCTGCCCAAGGTTGCCGAGCGCAGAAGCTCAATGTACCTGAGAGCATTCTTGATGTCCTCTCGTGTGCTGTCCGGCAAGGCCTCGTCGGCCTCCGCAGGCTCTGTCACCTCAGCTTCAGGTACACCGGAAGCAAGCGGATCAGTCTCCGGGAGAGGAGGTTCAAGGAGGTCTGGTGGTTCCAACAATATGTCTTCCTGTACGGCAAGTGGTTCGTCGTTCCCGAGCGGTTCGTTGTTCGCGCCATTGTCGCGATGCGCTGCGCATGGAGATGCTGCACGCGAGGATGGTCTTGTGTCGGTAGCGTGGGGAGTCTGATGTGAATGGCCTGGGGAATCCTGAGGCCAAATGATTGAGGACTACCGCACCCGCGTGAGCACGGCAAACATACCTCGTCTTCCACATGGGGTCGCCGACGCTTCCTCTTGCGAGACCTAGATACAATGGCCGCTTCCTGCTCCTCAAGCGCGTGATCTTCATTCAAGAAGCCTTGCAGGAAGTCGGCGAATGACTGGACTTGTATGCGATGGGGTCGGTGGTTATACCATGTCCTTGCAGGTACTAGATCGCGTCCACCTGGCTTCTGTGCACAAATTGCGGTGCAATCGCACCAGTATCGAGAGCCAGTTGGCATGGGGAGCAGTGAAAAGGGAGTATAGATTGAATGCCGTAGGTACAGGTAGTGGACAAAGACAAGGCAGATCGTGTATACTCAGCATACCTGTGCTAGGGACAAAGCCGAGACGGAGCACATAACGTGGGGCGCGTTCAGACAGATGCAATGACATTCGTTGGCACGTTACATGGTGTCGAGACGAGCGAGACGAGCGAGACGAGCGAGTGATGGCGGGAAGGAGCAAGACGGATCGACGTCTGCGGCGCTTGTGCAGATCATGGCAGAATCTGCCAGATAAGATATGCACGGTGCGTATCCCGCCATATTGGGACGTATAGTGGCAGATTGAGCCGGAGCGGTTTTTGACTGGGCCTCAAGATTTGGTGGGTGTGAACTTTGACAAGATTGACGAGAGGCTTGCGGAAGGACTCCAGCCTACGGAGCATGAACCTCTCAATGAAAAAGACGGCTGGCGGCAGTCCTCTATCACGATTGGCATCCCTTCGGGGCGGAAACCAACTACGGCATCGAGGCGTGAGGAAGCAACTGCTCAGCGGCGCCTGCAACGGCATCAACATGTGGCCGACACCCCTCCCTCCCATCCAATCCCAGGCCTCCACTATACCATCCACGGTTTCTGGCACAAGAACCTGTGTGCGGAGATTCGCCAAACACTCAGCTCTGACCCTGCGGCAAGGACCTTCGTATATGACCCGCACTTCGTTGAGCATCGCCGCCGTACTGCTGGTAGCGCTGAGCACGTCGAGCGTGTCCACGGCGAACTGTACACTTCGGATGCCTTCGTTCAGGAGGATCTTCGGCTACAAAATTCGCCACGCGAACCAGACTGTAATCTCCCTCGAGCCATTGCGGCATTGATGTTCTGGTCCGACGCCACCCAAGTAGCGCAGTTTGGCCAGGCCAAGGTGTGGCCCAACTATCTCTACTACGGCAATCAGTCAAAGTATGAGCGCGCTCGGCCTATGATGCACGCTGCCCACCATGTGGCATACTTCCCAATGGTAAGCATGCATCACACGAACCTGGCGTGTCTCGGAGACTGATTACTTCTGGTCGTAGCTACCTGATGGTGTTCAAGACTTCATACGACATCACACGGGCAAAGCTGCGACGCCGCAGCTCCTGGCGCACTGCCGCCGTGAGCTGTTTCATGGCGCGTGGGCATGTCTTCTCGATGCCGAGTTTTTGCATGCATATGAGCACGGAATGATAATCGACTGCATTGACGGTGTCCGGCATCGTATCTATCCGCGCATCTTTACATACTCTGCGGATTACCCTGAGAAGTATGTGGTTCACGAGCAGACTTGCAGGCATGGACATTCGGGCTGATCTCCTGATCACAGGGTCTTGATTGCAACCGTGCGGGACAAAGGTCGTTGCCCATGCCCACGCTGTCTCATCAAGTTCGAAGACATTGCACAACTCGGGACTGAAGACGATGAGGAGGTGCACTTGGCGCGGCGAAGAGGCCCATCTTAGGAACAGCAAGAAGTGGTTCAAGCTGCACGCACGCTCATCTACTCGGATGGATATGTAGTCAATAGCGACAGAGTTGAAGCCCTTCTACAAAATAACTCGTTGGTCCCGACAACAGTACGTTCCTGCTCACGTGTCTTGCCACTCTTATTGAGCTCCGTTAGAATGCCTTCGAGCGCATCAAGGGTTTCAACTACAACGAGATGCTCGTCGTCGACCTACTGCACGAATATGAGCTTGGAATCTGGAAGAGCCTGTTTGCACACCTTATACGCATTCTCGAGGCTGCGGGCGGACAGGGTGTCGAGGAGCTCAATGCTCGGTATGTCCTCAAATCCAACAGATATATCACGATTCTAACATACCTGCACCGTCGTCAGCTTTCGCCAGGTCCCCACATTTGGACGGTCTACGATTCGACGCTTCGCTCACAATGTCTCCGAGATGAAGCGTATGGCCGCGAGGGATCTTGAGGATATATTGCAGGTATGCGGTACACGACGAGGACACAGTGCACTTGCTAACAAGGACTTCGCTTAGTGTGTCATTCCGTGCATCGAAGGGCTCCTGTCTTCTGAGCACAACGACCGAATCCTCTTGCTGCTGTATCATGTTGCGTATTGGCACGCTCTCGCCAAGTTACGGTTGCACACCGATACGAGCTTGCAGCTCTTATCAAGTTCAACTGTCGTACTGGGCCGAGCTCTGCGGCATTTCACATCTGTAACATGTGCAGCCTTTGATACTAAGGAGAGCAAGGCAGAGTATGCGGCGCGCCAACGTGCTCAAGCTCGTCGCAAAATGACCAGTTCTATGAGTGCAGCAGTTGTCGGCCGACGGCAGCGCACCTTCAACCTGAAGGTAGTCAAGCTGCATTTCCTTGGAGACTACGTACAGTGCATCAAGCGCTATGGTACAACCGACTCGTATACGACTCAGATTGTGAGTCGAAACCAGTACCAGCCAGAATTTGCTTGCTGACAGGTGATGAAGGGTGAACACGAGCATCGTCGCATCAAAGCGCGCCGCAAACGGACGAATTTTGTGCAGCCTGATGCTCAGGTTGTTAACATGGACATTCGTGCTGGAGGAATGCGTCGGATTGCTCATGAACTTCACGATCATGGCATTGACGTCCCTGGAATTGTAGCGCCAGAATCTCGCGCTAGTCTCACGGACGAACTTGCTCAGCTTCCTCTGACGGACCATCACACCGTTCCGAAGGATCAGAAGAATGTTGTTGATCTGCGCGAATGGCCACGTGAACATGTTGGTGATGTTGCAGTCACAGTAAGTTGTGAGCTGCGCTTTTGGTACAAGCACCCACCTGATCCCTCGCTGCAACCCATAGGGCTTCGTTTCACACCTGCGCGAACACCTTGCAGTCCGCTTGCAAGCTGACGTCCCCGACCTCCCGCCGTTTGGAGCTGACCAGATCGTGATCTCTCAAGACCGAATCTATCGGCACGCAACTCTCCATATTAACTACACGACATATGACCTACAACGGGACCAAGACGTCATACACATTGGCACGGACAAGACCGGGGTTCTGGTCCTGACACACCAGCCGCACATGGGCTCTCACTCAGACAACTTGTACGCAGACAGCTCGCGCTTGGATGGCTCTCGCACGGGCGGCTTGCGCTCGGATGGCTCTTGCACGGATGACCTGCGCTCAGAGGATCCCCGCGCAGACAGCTCACACTCAGATGGCTTTCACGCAGACACCTCACGCTGGGATGGCTCTTGCATAGACGGCTCACGCTGCAATAGCTCTCACACGGATAGCTCGCGCTCGGAGGAGCCCCACGCAGATAGCTCATGCTCAGCTGGCTTCCGCGTGAACAGCACACACTCGCGCTCTGGCCGTTTTCGCTCCGATGGCTCTTGCGTCTCCAACCCCAACCCGCGCGCATCAGACGATGCCTCCCCGTGGGCGTATGCTGAAGTCCTCAACATCTATCACTGTCATGTCACTATGCGTGCTGGGGAGACTGTTGTCTCACGCCGCATCGATTTTCTATGGGTACGCTGGCTTGATTCAGCGGACAGTCCATCACACTTCGGCACCCATGTCTCACGGCTGGAGCATGTGCAGTACGTTCCGTTTGGAGATCGCGGCTGGGCAGAGACATTTGCTTTCATCGACCCAGCCACTGTGATCCGAGGCTGCCATTTTATCCCTGCTTTCCACTTCGGACGGACAACAACACTCTTGCCACCTTCTCTGGTTCGTCCAGTCGCTGGTGACTGGCAATTCTTCTATGTGAACCGGTACGGTTATCACCCCCCTCCATATTCCAGCTGCTGACTTGGAACGGGCATTGATTTCAGATTCGCCGATCGCGACATGTTCATCCGTCACATTGGCCATTCTGTCAGTCATCTCGACCTTCAACAACCCATCCCGGAACATATAGTACCATCAGATTATGAGTATGACATACCCGAAGTGAATGAGGAGACTACTCTAGGTACCGGTATGGCTGATCCCGTCGATGATGGGAATGTAGGGGAGGGAGAAGCTGTAGACACCAGCGAGGAGGAGGAAGACGAACTAGAAGGCCTAGGTACTGATGGTATTGACGATCTGTATGCTGATCTCTAGGGCTGGCCAGTCATGGCTGTACAAGCAATCCTTTGCCCAGCATGAAGTTGCGAAGAACCTTGTTAGTCCTCTGATTATCTATCATGAATCCATGCTAATATTATTTCCGTTGCTCCTCCTAGTCACTACAGCTGCATCACGCGGTGTTTGAACTTTATCTGTGAGATCCACAACACACGAGCCAGCGCAAATTGCGGGTCATCCTTTCCTTCTCCGGTGTCCTGCTTTGTGCATCCGCGCTCCATCCCCTACGGTAGAAGCTTGCGAAAGATCCATCAGTACGTGCCAATTGCCTTCGCAGTGGCAGCCTCCTTGGAAGCCTATGTATATTTCTCACCTTCTAGACGGTGATGGGCCAGCACGATGTCCGAGAACACGTTGATTCAGCAAAAGGGTGCTATGCTCGGGATTGTAGGAGACTTGTTCCGGGACTTCGCCCAAATCATCAATGCAGGCATCGCCGCGAACCAAGATACTCCGCTCACTGCGTTGTCGATGAGGTATGTCCACTGCCTCTTGGCATCTCTCTGCGTGATGCTGTGATGCCTCGCACTGACTGATCACACGTCATGCACAGCGAGCGGAGGGACCTCCAGTTGTTCCGGGCGATCATGGCATGCGTGCCGATGATCTCTGACCAGATTGCTGAGCATGGGCCAGGCCATGTCGACGTGGTTGCTCAGTTGGTGAGCAGACATCCCTATCTTAACCAGTCAGTTTTCTAACCTCACCCAGCTCGATCGCGGCCGCGTCTCGGTGCGAAGCACAGACTTGAACAGTGTCAAGCTCGCTATTGCGGGATGGCGCACATTCAATCCCCCAATCCCCCTAGATCGCTCAGCCAGCAAGGACTTGCGGGGATTCAACCATCCCGGGTGTGGCAAGTTGCTCTGTCCTGCAAAATGGGATTGGTCCGACGAGAAGTGCGTCACGTCTCAGTTTATCGCTTTGTTGTGATACATCAGACTGCTAACTCCTATGGACCATGCAGCGTCCGCAACGGCCTGCATAACTGCAGTGCGAAGTACCGACTGAGTGCCGCCAATCTCCCGAACATGCTGTGGGAGGACGAGCGTATCTGTGATCCCAAGGATATGTTCAAAGGATTTGGCCGTGGCCCACTGCTGGTTACGGTATGTCGCTGTGGAATATTGGCGCTAGGCTCTCTTGATTTATGATTATCAATGATACGTAGGCTCTGCGACACTCCCTTCTCGGTCCAAAGGTTGCTACTGCCCCTAGCGGCACAAAGATCGCTGCCCGCAAGCCGAAGGCGCAGGTTTACCGCATCCGGAGCATCACGCCTGGCTGCATTGCATATGCCGCAGTGCTAGTACGTCAGCCTCACTGTGTGCAAATGAGGGCATCTGATCATTGTCTGTGATAGGTACACTTCGCTCTCAGCTCTCAAGAGACTTTCAATGCTACCGGCCATGGCTGCAAGTTCAATTACGAAATGTTTTACCAAGCAATCATTCAGACCATCGAGGAGTTGATGCTTGAACGTGAGCGTCATGCTCTCCTGGCTTGGTGGAATGGGTAAGTACCCCTTATATCAGCGCAGCAGCAATTACTACCATCTGCTAACATGCTGCTGTCGTGAATGTGCTCAGACAGATCTTCAATGCTCAGTACAATCTGGAGGCCGAGCTCGAGGACGAGGAAGAAGAAGAAGATGGTGAACCGTCCGTTTTTGTGCAGATGCGCGAGCAAGCTCGTGCTCGTCGGGAGCGGGAGGAGCGGGAGAATCGGGATGAGCAGGATGAGCGGGAGGAGCGTCTGGTGGATGGCACCACGACGGCAGGCAGTGCCCCTGTGCAGGAGCCTGCTACAGCCTCCACAGCCTAGGGCCCTCCGCCACGACAGCTCGCATAGGGTGCGGCAGAGATTGAGTACAAATCGTCCGTAAGAAGGCATGATATGTTGCCGTAATTAATACAATATCCAAATCTATAACTCTCGTAGCAACAGTGTTATCAGCAATCCGAGGTCTGGCATGATTGGAACCCACAGAAGCACGTTGCAAACCGAAAGTGACTACCCCGAGCATAGGTCATCTCACATGCGCCCTGAATATTGCCTTGTGTGCGAGCGTTGTACAAGCGCCTTGCAACCGTGAGCGACATTAGAGGACTTAGCAGAAACATCACTGCGGTGCCAGAGATAAGACTCATACACGCACGTCCCATGCAAAACCATTGCCATATAGCTTGCAGGTGCCACCATGCTCACTCCCCGAGGAATGTCCTTACATTTGCGCCGCAAGATGGTTGCATGTGATGTTATACCGTTTTATACGTCTTATACCCATTGCGGAGCTTGCGAGCATCATGCCGCTTACATTTGTCTTGCAAGACGCTCACAGCGATGTTACGCTCCCTTGCAAGTTCCGAGGGAATTCTGTGATGTCAGGAGAGTTTCAGAGCGCTGACGGAGGTAGCTTCGACGACCGTCGCAACGACGCGCATGCCTGAGTACCACTGTTCACCAGCATCGATAAGCACTGGCAATATCGCCCTGCCGGCGTCTGTCAGCGTGTGACAGTCCCTTGAATGAGATCAGATTGACGACTCACTCTTGGAGTACCGCAAGGCGCATTCTCCTGGTCGGCATGGGAATGGATCAGGCAGCGATGAGAAGACGAGGAGTTGGTAGTCAGGAAGCCTGTACCCTCCATCGCTTGTCAGACGCCCAGCGTGCGCGGTATGTATGCTGAACACGAGATGTTTGCGGGTAGCTCACCTGCCCTGCATGCACCGCCGAAAGGGAACCACATGGATGCAAATGTGATGTGTAGGTGGACATACTTATCTGAGGACATGTGTGAGCAATATCATATTATTCGACAACATGAGCGCCGCTGAGGTCACTGACGGTGAGAGCTCAAAGATCGGGCGTGGTGCCTCCATTTTTTCTATTCGTGCCTCCCTACGAGTCTTCTATGGAAAGCAAGTGAGCAATGAATGTAACTGGGAATATATTGACTGCTATGCCGTACACAAGCCTACACCCTACAAGACGATTCTACGCATGATCGTTATCCACCCACCAGGAGATCAGGTATACACATTACGCTCCCGACTTCCAGTACGCGATGTCGCCGTCGACCACTGAGAGGCGATGAGTTCTCTGCACATGATAATCCAACGACACCGAGCACTCACTCTCGTAGGGCTTGCCCTGTTGCCTCAGCTTGCCGGCCGCCTTCACCGCCGCTTCGCTGCCGTACTCGCGGAGGTCCTCGAAGCTCATGATCTCACCGCACACGAACTTTGTCTCAAAGTCCGAGCTGCGACGAGTGTGAGTCCTTTCGTCCGCTTCGATCGGTGCAGTGAACCACTCACTGGATGACACCAGCAGCCTGCGGCGCCTTCGTGCCCTTGCGGATGGTCCACGCGCGGACTTCGTCGGGACCGCACGTGAAGTAGCGGATGAGGTCGAGGCTGGCGTAGCCGGCCTGGGTGATCTTGCCTAGCGCGCTGGTCACACCTAACCGTTTCTCCTCCTCCTGGCGCTCCTCGTCGGACATGTTCGCCAGACGCTCCTCGAGCGCGACGGAGAATGGGATGAGAGGGTCGCCAGGGTTGTGCTCGTCGATCCAGGCCTTGATCTTCGGTAGCCTATATTGTGTAAGATTATTGGATATGTTAAGGGTCGTAGAGCATATGTGCAGGGTAAGACCGACCACTTGTTCTTCTTGCGAATGTAGTCGCGTTCGCTTAGGTTGACGAGGTAGGTGACGGGTTTGGCGGTGAGGAGCTGGAGACCGTTGACGACATCGATCTACGCAAGGGTGTAGTCAGCACCCTATTCCGATGCGCGCATTCGGTGAGAAAGTCAGAGAGACGGTTTTCTCATAGGCATAATGGGGCGTTACTCCCGCCTCGACGAGCTGGGTTAATCGAGCCTTGGGCTCTTTATCATCACATTGCAATTGCTACGGCACTGCGCAATGAACACGAGGAACTTGTTATTCACCTATGGAGGCAACGTGTCAGCATACGAAAACACAACAATGCGGAACAAATGGCAGATGCGATGAAGGTAAAACAAATCAGATGAATCCGTGTTCTCATAGGCATAACGGGGCGTTACTCCCGCCTCGACGAGCTGGGTTATTCGAGCAACGGTGCTCTTTGTCATCATGTAAACGCACGGATAGCACAATGCAACAGAAGAGGTTGTGGGTACAACGAAGACGCGTACCTCTTTGTTGTTCCACTCGACCTTCCGCACGTCCTTGTTTTCCTTGGTCAGGACGTCGTAGATCTTCTGGACAGTAGCGATCTCCTCCTTCTTCGCCTTGTCCGCAAGACTGTTGTTGCCGAGCGAGCGACCGGTCTTTTTAAGACCTTCGAGGTGCTTCTCTACCCACTCAATGTCCTTGAGACGAAGCTCGGTAGAGATGATCTCCATGTCACGGCAAGGGTCCACGTCGCCTTCGACGTGAATGACCTCGGCATCATCAAAGGCGCGGACCACCTGGAAGATACCATCGACAGCGCGAACGTGCGACAAGAAAGCGTTGCCCAAGCCAGCACCTGTTGACGCGCCCTGCGGCCTGTCAGCTATAGCGGAGCGCGCGGCTGGACATGTGAGAACATACAGCGGTCAAACCAGCGATATCGATACACGTCAAGAAGGCTGGTACTTTTGATGCTGGCTTGTAGAGATCGCAAAGCCAATCGAAGCGAGGATCGGGGACAGGGATACGCGCTTCCTACGCATAAAGATGAGCACGCTGCACGATTCGCAAAAAAAAAGTGTGTCGAAGGCATCGCTGGCGACACCAGGACGCGTCGAGAACATAAGGGGCACAGCACTCACCTCGGGGTTGATCGTAGCATACGGGAAGTTGGCGGCCTTGCCGAGGTCTGGCAAGGAACATCAGAGTGAGATTTTGCCTTACGATTCCGGGAGAGTACCGACCTGTCTTTGACAGTACATTGAAGAACGAGGACTTCCCTACGTTTGGGAGACCTGCAGAAGCGTCGAGGTGACTTACAGCATCGACAAGACTGAATAACAGAACAGACCTACGATACCAATCTTCAGGTTGTTTCCCGGCCTCCCGAGGAGGATCTTCTTCTCAGCTGCAGCGGCCTTTTTGGGCGGCATGCTTCGCTTTTTTGCGGCGAGTACGCTCGAGAGGTGGAAATCCTTACGGCGGGTGTAGAAGGGCAGAAGAGCGCGGTTGGAGCCAAAGGCGGATGGTGGTCGTCGGAGGAAGAGATGAGGACCGGACGAGCGCAAAGCCAAAAGCTGCAGACATCGATCAAGCTGCATCGAATTTTCGGCGAGCGCGTGAGCAAATACAGAAAATCGCGCTGCCCTTCAAGTTCTCGGTTTGCGCGGAGCCTGAAATTGTTGATGAGCTCGACTATCAGCACTCGCTCCCACGACTTCGGCAGATCGGCATGCGTTCATTCCTGGCCAGACTGGGGCTATTCCTGGCTGCATTTCATTTCGTGAACGTTCGTTCGAACGTGCACTCCACTCACTCGACTGCGGGCGCGACAAGCGAACGGCGGGACGTCCTCTCTCGCCCTCGAACCACCACCAGGACGTGTGGACCGACCGTCGTGATGAGACCCTTCGCGTTCGTCGCCGCTCTGCTCTTTCTCTGTGCTGGCTCTGTGCATGCCCAGACCACAACCGTTATAGATGCGTGAGTCACCCTCTGCCCGTCCTGTCGCAGCTGGCACCGTCCCAACACTACTAACACTACAACCATGCCGGCCAGTCTGGGCGAAACAATCGTCGAGGTCATTACGATCGACCCCAACCTCGGTCTGCCCACTACCCAGACTCTGTGCGTATCATCGCACCATCGCAAACATACGTCATATGCTCATGCACACTCGCAGCCAAACGCTCACGACAACCACGACAACCCCGGCCGCTCAGGCTCCAGACGTGCAACAAGGCCCCGTGGGACAGCCACAGGCCACTGTGGATAATGGCGCGCCGACGGTATACACCTACACGACCACTGACGCGCTAGGCACGTTTCCTCGCATTGCACCTCGTTTCTCATGCTTACCGTCCTGTAGGTGACACGACTCAGGTCGTCGACACCTTTACGCCCACATTCCTTACCACCAGCACATGGCTCAGCGCTCCCGCAGGAACCATCTTGGACTACAGCTCATGGCGCAGCGAAGTGGGTACGAATACGGTTGCCCCTGCCGTCAGCGACGGGACTGCAAAATGGACCGTGCGGTCTGGTTGGTTGGGCATCTCCGCTAGTCTGTTCGCTGGCGTGGCCGGTGGAGCATGGCTTGCGCTCGCCTGAGATGTTACTAGATTCCTGTCGCTATAAGCGCGACCTGTAAAGTTTTCTCATGGACATGATGGACGAATGCTGCTATAACTCTGGAGCGCGTAAGCGCGGATGCTATCTTTACGCAGACTATATTTGTCACCCGCTTTTCCTCACCACATCTATGCTCAGGCTGTAGCAATGGTTCGTGTTGTATTTATATGTTTGCTGCCTGGACGAACGATCCGTATACATGACTTAGTACGCGGAGACCCACCCAAAGGGAGTGAGTGAAACGCATGTGACCTCGGCGCGTCGCGTAGACGCTGATGAACTGTGGGCGTCTTATGAAGTGGGCAGCCTGAGCGGCTTACTGAGCATGCTGCGTTCCGCCACCGCTGCTCGCCGTCCTTGGTGAACTATCCCTCCTCGAATACATCATCTCTGTATCCATGATAGCGTGGAAGCATAGATGGCCTCAATTGCAGGATGCCTGAGGTATGTTTGCTGCAGCTAATTCACCGCTCACTCCCGCATGCTTATGACTCTACATCCGCGGCACAGGCGTTTGCGGAGACGCACTCGCCATGTCGCCGATAGCACGATGGAAGCTGGGAAGGGCGAGTTCACTGTGCGTACCTCCTGCGACTCCTTGAAATGGCTGGGCTGCTCACCGTCCTTGCTGTCTCGCAGGTAAGAGCTGTGGCACTCGGCTTGATCATTGGGTGTCTGCTATGCTTCACCAATCTGTACTTTGGTCTCCAAACCGGGTGGATCAGCATGTAAGCTCGTTCTTGGCCATCTCCGTGTTTCTCTGGTCCTCACAAGCTGTCAGGATGTCATTGCAGTCGGCTCTCATCGGGTACCTGCTGTCCAAGCTTCTGCCTAAGCCGATCAGTGCACAGGAGAACGTGGTTCTACAGACCACCGCTGTCGCCACGGGCACCGTGAGTTTTGCCGCTACTTCTGGCATTGTCACGCCCTTAAACGGTCACGTAGATGCCCCTCGCGGCAGGATTTGTTGGAATATTACCTGCGCTAGGCTTGCTGGATGAAGAGCGAGACGGCGTACCGCCGGTACATCTGTCTTGGATAGCCGCTGTAGGATGGTCTTGCGCTGTCGCGTTCTTCGGGTACGTAAGGCTGTGCGCAACGTCGTATACGCTCACTTACTTGCTAACCTCAGCGTGTTTCTCTCGCCTCCTCTGCGGAAGCAAGTGGTATGCCTGGCTTCGTTGACTTGCACGGCGCTTCCCTGATGATTCCCCATCCAGATAATTGAGGAGCAACTCGCTTTCCCATCTGGCACTGCGACGGGACAACTCATCTCGGTATTGCATCAATTGCCACCGCCGGAAACCACTGTACGCCCGCGCCGGGGATACAATGCACTTGCTAGCAGCGAAGACGACGAAGCGATCGCATACATAGCGGAGCCGCAAGAAACGGACGTGCTACGCATCCCAGAGGCTAAAGTCCCAGAACAAGAAGGATGGAGTGCCCTCTCATGGAGCTTTGCTGCTTCGGGGATCATGACGGTAGAACGCTCTTTCGACATATTACATTCAGGGATGGTTGACATATTCCGTAGCTCGGGGCGTATTTCTTCCCGGTCATTTTCTCAATACCTTTATTCGGAACGTATCTAGCTTCACAGTGGCTCTGGACGTTCACACCCAGTCTATCGTACGTTGGCCAGGGCATCATCATGGGCTTTCCTACAACGCTCAGCATGAACCTTGTGAGTCAATCAACCTCGCATTTGGACATTCCTTGCTTACATTTGCGGAGTAGGGCATGTTGGTCGGATGGGGCGTTTTATCTCCCCTAGCTAAACATGCCCGATGGGCTCCCGGCCCTGTAGGAGACATGACAACGGGATCTCGCGGATGGATACTCTGGGTATCTCTGGCAATTATGTGCTCGGACAGCGTCGTCTCATTGGTCCCGGTCGTTTACGAGCTCGTCTACGCCAAGCTCTGGAAAGGCGCCGCCGACCTTGGGGGCGATGGGTTAGCCGGAAAGGATAGTAGGGAAGACGAAACAGAGGACAGGCTCGTACCAACAACATGGGTGATATGGGGTCTGTGTGGCAGTATAGTCTCGGGAACATTGCTAGTTTGGCTGGTCTTTGGTCACGACGGCATCAAACCATGGGCGACCTTCATTGGCTTCATCATGGGCGGTTTGTTGAGCGTCTTGGGGTATGTGCTGGGCTGCTATATTTTGCGACCTTCCCGCTAACGCCGCTTGCGGCATCCAGGGTCCGAGCTCTGGGGGAAACGGACTTGAATCCCGTCAGTGGCTTGGGTAAAATCAGCCAGCTCTTCTTCGCTTGGATCCAGCCGGGCAACATCATCGCCAACATCATAGCAGGAGGCGTCGCGGAGGCTGGCGCACAACAGTATGTGGACATCCGCCATCATGCGCTTTGCGATGCTGACAAATGGTACAGAGCAGGCGACCTCATGCAGGACTTGAAGACGGGCCATCTTATCCACGCCTCCCCTCGTGCACAGTTCTACGGGCAGCTCATTGGGTCTTGTCTGTCCATAGTGGTAACGACAACGGCCTACTCTTTGTATCAGAGCGCGTACGAAATTCCCGGACCGTCATTTCCTGCGCCCACGGCGTATGTCTGGCTCGGTCTCGCCCGTTTGCTACGTATGTTCTCTATGCCTATGCATCGCCGCCTCATACTGACCACAAGCAGGCGACGGAGAGCTGCCAGAGAAGAGCGCCGAGTTCATGATCGTCTTCGCGGTCATCTTCTCTGTCATCGCCGCGTTCAAGACCTGGGCCGCGAGGAGCGGGTCGCCGCACGCGAAGTGGGTCCCATCCGGGGTCGCGTTTGCGATCGGCTTCCTCAACACGCCGTCGTTCTCGCTCGCACGACTGGTCGGCGGCGTCGTCGAGCACATGTACTACACCCGCGTCGGGAGGGAGAACGGGGGGATCAGGCTCATCATCATCGCGAGCGGGTTCGTACTTGGGGAGGGCGTGGTCAGCGTAGTCTCGCTCGTGCTGCGTACGTTTGGGGTGGGCGATGCGAGCTGTTGGGGGTGTGGGCATGGGATGTGCGGAGGCTGTCCCGCGGCTTGAGCTTGCCTCCGCCATGGGGATTGTGTTATTGAAAGTTCGATTCTTGTACAGTACCGTACCACACGCTCTACGTGGATCGAGCGAAGGTCCCGTCAACCCGCTGCAGGCCGCAGGTCTGAGTCGGTCCTGCACAGTTCAGGACGCCCGCTGCTGCTGTAGCGCTACATAGCCGCATCTTGCATACCTGATCGATCTGGAGCCGGTGGGGACTGAGTTCGTGATGAAAACCTGCATCGTGAGGATACGAAGGTGACGGCTGTCTGCACCGGTGTGCGCCTCAGGAGAGCATCATTGCGGAATGGCAGGAGGACGTCGTCGAGTCGTCGCGGCAGTGCGATGGCGGGCGCTTTCAGAACGATGTACACATTGTCCCATCATCATTTGCGACTTTGAGTCGACGTCCTCGAACAGCACCACTTATAACTTGACGACTATCTGCGTCCGCGAGGCATTCAAAGCGCCCCTTCGACGGAGATGTCAGGTCCCAGGCGGCTGTAATGATTGATATCTGATGATGATTGAGCCTCGAGTGTGAGCTTCACATGTGCAGTGGCCAAGCCAATATCTGCGTCCGCGAGGCATTCAAAGACCTGAGACTTCAAATACCCTGCACACTACGCGTAGCATGGCCAGCCTGACGGCAATACCTACGATGGCTACCCAGGATATTCCTTCTGGTGCCCTGCCCTGCCCTGCCCTGCCCTCGCTTCCTATCCAAATTCCCTCACTTAGCGACACATACGGCGCTTTGTTCATCGGAATGTGCATATCCATCTTGTGAGTCGTAACCCACTTCAAAGCATTGTCTCCCTCTATTGCACGATATCCTAACACTTCCTACAGTCTATATGGCCTGACCGGCCTGCAGGTCTATCGGTATTTCCGGCTCTATCCCAAGGACAAGATCCTGCTGAAGGCCACGGTGTGTTTGTATGCCCCCGTGCCAGTACCATACTCGTCTGATGGCTTATTGGTCGTTTCACTGCAGGTGCTGAGCATCTTGTAAGAGCTGTAGGAACAACATTTTGGCTTGGTCAACTGATCAGTCGATCTCGCGTCTCAGTATTGTCGAGACTTTGCACACAATCATGCCCATTCATATCTGGTATGTCAGGTCACAACGGCGTGCTTTCACTCACAGGACATGCCGTTCCTAGTTACTACCATCTCGTATCAAACTATTTCAATCCAGTAGCACTTCTGACAGATACATGGTATTCTAGTCTACTAGTAGCTGGCCACTGCTCCGCTAATAAACGTGTTCTGACCTTCACCACGACATCTCAGGTCGCTGCGGGTACGTATCTCATTTATTAGGAATGCCGAAGAATTAACTCGCTGTTCGTCTTAGATCTTAGCTCCCATTTCAGTACGTCATCACTTAAAGTAGCTTCAAGCGTGTGCTCATCGGCGTACTAGGTAGTCGCAATGATCTTATGCCAAAGGTACAGTATGAGGGTCGTCTCACTCTTTGGCGGCGTCTTACTCACCGATCCTATTGTTCTAGTTTCTATGTTCGTCGTGTATATATACGTGAGCATGTGTATCCTTCATGTCTGTCTCCGAGGCGAGGTGTTGAACGTCACCGTAGTTGGACCTCGGTTCAGGTGGCTGGTGGTGCTGGCGGTAAGGATACGCTGCACCGTTCGTTCCTATGTACATGTGACTGATGGATTCGAAGATCATCCTCCTAATGGCTGAGTTTGGTACGCCAACCGACTTTCAAGTTGCTTCCACGAGGGATTGTGATGGCTCACTTTACCTGGGCATATGCAGGGTTCATGATCGGTCTGTCTATCGCGAAGACTGCAACGAGAGACCGTTAATCAGGGAAGTGTACACGCAGCGCTGACCATACAAGCGTTCCAAGGCCATAAAGTCAGCGTCACGACTATCTACCACACATTGTGTGTGCGGCACGTGTCACCATATATGCTGACTATCTGCGTATCCGCAGGTCGAGGACCTCACACATCAAGCTGTACGTGCACCGCAAATGCAATCTATATTAGGTGCTGAACACAGACACAGTGGCTCGTTTCGGTCGTCTGGGGCTGCGCCATGACCGTCGACTCAATCGTCACAGGTGTCCTCATTATGGTGCTGCTGAAGAGCCGCACAGGTTTTCAGAGGTCAGTGACATCCATGTTCTGTGCCTCGTCGTCGGACTGACCAAAACTTCCGCATCAGCACGGATTCGTTGATTCAAACGCTTGTGCTGTATACGATGAATTCCGGTGAGCATCTGAATGACTGCATGTTGTTGGGTATATACTAAGTTCCTAATTGTAGGGCTGGTGCCGAGGTGTGCGCTATTGACAAAACGCTGGAGTACATGATACTGACGCGCATTGACAGCATCGCCGGTATCTTGTGCTTCATATTCGCGAGCCTTGTCGATTTCCATCTACAACGAGTGCTAATCTCAGCCTGTAACAGGCTCTTGTGATGCCTGGGAACATGGTATATGTAGCCGTGGGGCTCATTGCAGCGAAACGTACGTTCTGACGCGTTATGTCATGAGGATGGCGGGACTTTGTACTGACGTGGGATGTCTCTCAGTCTACGCGAATTCCGTCCTTGCTGTGTACGTCTCGCCTTCCGGCCGCAGCCAAGTAAACAACACGTCTTACTGCCTCCTCCAGATTGAATGCCCGGCGCGCTCTCTCGGAAATGGCGATGAATGGGTTCACTGCCAACACGCTTCAGCGAGGTGGAAACCTGCAGCCCGCGACGAGCACCGTCGTGTTCGCACAAAGAAGCGCGCAACCTGTAAGCTCAGGACGTCTCTCTGAATCTTGCACCGTTTCAATCTTGAGCAGGTCGCAGTTTCATTGCCATCTTCGGTGGATGAATTGGACGGAAGCCTATTGGATCGGGAATCCGAAGGTCCCAGGAGAGAGGAGGTGGAAAATGGGTGTAGCATTGTAGATGAGAACAATTCATTGTGGCGAGGAGATTGCGGGAGTGAGGGGGCGTCCGCCCTGACGCAGAACGAGATGCCCCGTATCCTGTGATCGTCCCGGCGTTGGAGGTGTAGACTAGGATTCTGTGGAACTGCTGTTGGGATTTCCTGAACACCCCATCATGTCAGCACCGCACCGGTTCCCAATCGCGGTGGGATGACCGAACGCACTTGTGCGACATGCGCCGGCCGCGCTTCAGGTAGAACACGAGGGTAAGTGCGACGAGAACGTCGACCGGGGCCGGAGCGGTGGGGCCTAGGGTGCCACTGATTGTGATCTAAGTGCGGTTTAATTAATGATGGTCATGAAGAAGCCTCATGCACAGGCGACTCCTTGGTATGCCTGAAGGTCAATCAGTGATCCCCGCGCCGGTACACCTCGCCCTACGCGTGCGCGACGCCATGGTACGCCATGCGGGATGCGACGATGCTGAAAAACAAGACCGAAGAGGAGATAGATTAGTAGATCCAGACGCGCATTCGGGTAACGCACCATGACACGTCGACGTGCAGGATCAGGAGGCGGGACGACGAGGAGTGGGAGGGCGCGGCGGCGGCAGTGGGGGTGTATGGGGTGGGACGGTTGCGAGTCGCAAGTCGCGAGTCGCGAGTCGCGGAGTCATCGGTGTTTCCGTGAGTGCCGGGGACGCATACATAGGCCCCCACGCGAGGTGCGCTGAGATGATCCTCAGAGTGGAGAGATAGTGAGCATTTGGTGACTGCTTGCTGTATACTCGCTACCCGTGACAGTTGCGTGTACAGAACACACAGGGGACTAGGGGCTTGTTGCAGCACAAATGCAAGTCAGCATATGGCCTGACCTCTCTTGTCCTCCTCGCGCGAAATCAGTACTCGAACTGTGGCACTTGGCACTTCTGTATCACTCGCAGCACTCAACCAGATCAACGAAATCTGGCTTGTGAAAGCCGGGAGGGTAAGAATTACATGCTCGCCACGTTGTACAAGTGTAGCCTTCATGAACTTTCCACAGCAGCTCTCCTCTCCTGCAAGCGGAGTCGGGCGGCTTCAAACGAATCAAGATCATCTGCTTGATGGGTCAGACAAGAGCCTCTACGGAACATAGGGATGGAGACTTGCCAGAGTCGTGCGAGGCAGTGGTACTTTGAGACGCCTTCGACTGTCGCCGCCGCCGTTCCTGTTCCTCTGAAAGCCTGTCTTTGATATATGCATATAATCGTCGACAGAATTCGGCCTTGACTAAGTCACCGCCAGGAAACGCGGGGGGCCACATCCATGCAGTTGTCTGACCATGTGTCCCATGTGTGTACACCTTGAGTCCCTTCTTCTCTCGATAGGCAGCAAAGAAGAGGTCGCAAAACGCGCATGACAATTTGGAGACGCCGATGTAAGGTACCATCGATCTCCCGTGCATTCGATCGAGATAGCATAGCAAAGCACATTCACAATGAACACGTTTGACTTGGGCTGTGAGCGGCGAAGACGTCAGCAGGAGTAGCCGTACCGGAGCTGGAGATACGTAGCGTACTGCGTGCGGAGGTCGTCTGAATATCATTGATCAGTTGCGCATATGTTCTCGCTTCGTCGTCGTCGAAATCGTCCGAGGTAAATTCAAGCGCATTTAATGTCTTCTTGATGGCGTTAGGCTCGAGTGCTGTGGTGTAGGGGCGCATGGGAGGGTTGTTGGCAATAGGACGGATGACAACACTATCATGAAACATATCCGACAAGTGAGAGTCCGTGAAGATCTTGATCAGCTTCCCATACTCGGCCGTCACGAAGGAGATCTTGCTCAGCCACTTTGATAGGCTGTGATGCTTCCCGGCACCTTTACCTGTGCGTTTGGCGTACGCTGTATGGAACGGACATTTGAGCACCATGCAGATGACATGATCCACAGAGCTGGAATACACACCGTTGATGAAGGTGTCGCAGAGCAGCAGCACAGAGGCTTTAGCGTGCCTGTTGTTGAATCCCATGAGCAGTACGGAGGCATCGTGTATTGCTGCAACATCCTGTTTTTCAATGGCGTCGTGGAAGAGTTGAACTCCCTCTTCGAAAGCTTTCAGATATGAGACGTAATTCTTCTTAGAGAAAATAATCGAAAACAATACCTGGGAAATCGTTCTGCACGGACGGGGAAGCTTTGAGCCGCTCCAAGGCATACTGTTCGCCTTCTGAGAGTGAGTCCAAGACAACGGCACCAGAAGAGGCGTTGATGCAGGCAAAGAGGTGTTGGAGCTTCTCTTCCCACCCTAGCTTTGCGAACCGTGCGCGTAAGCGTTCGATGGAGTGATTGTACAGTACGTGCTGGAGCTTGCGGAGAGCCACAAGGACAGGCTCCGTCACAGGTTCCTTCAGGACATAACGATCCTGACTGATCGCATTGAGGAGCCTCATGGGCTCGGGACTGGTCTTGATGGTGGCACGGATGTGGAGGATCCGTCGACATATATCGTCGAGATGAGCGACAATGTAGGGGGGGACGACGGCATTGGTGGCGACGTATAGCTCCGTGGGGTCTGATTTGCCGACCATCACAGCGCCGATGGCGACGACTTGGTCCCGGGGTTCACGGACGGCGAGGCGAGCGAGAGCATCGAGAAGTGTAGCATAGTGCTTCTGTGCGTCTTTGTATTCAGCAGAATTGCGGCGAGCGTCCTGATTGATCTCGTGCAGGGTTAAAGCGAAAGCACAGAGATAGTCTGGATCATTGATATGGTCCACCTCGGGACTGCTGGACATGGTGTTTCGAACGTGGATTCAGTCCGATGCACTTGCAGGAGCGAGGCGGAGACGATGGAGGTGCCCGTGAACAAAAGCCGCATTTCAGTGCCGCGCAAAACCTAGTCCAGACGTTCGGAGCGCGAATCGGAGGTGAAAAAATCGGATGTTGCCGCGCTCCTTGACATCGGGTGGCGATAGTCTCGTGACCAGACGTTCAGAGCGCGGTGACTTCCGTGCGTGTCGGAACTTGAAAGTTGGGGGGAACCCGCGCTCCTGAACGTCTTTTCTTTTGGGATCGTATCTTGTATCCCGCTCGTACTGAGTACATGCGCGGCGTGGTTGCTGTATCTACAGAGTTCGTGTGGTGAGCGAGTGATCTCAGCCCATGGTGCCTACATCTCAGGGCTTCGTGCGCACCCCTTTCACCAGAGACAGTGCACGGAATCCGTCAACCCCAAAATTAGCAGATAGTGCACGCACAGTTATGCTAATAATAATAAATCCAAGAACTCTCCCGTGAATGGACAGGTTTAGTGACCGGACCGTTGATAAGGGCTATGCGGGATACATATAGATAGGCTATCCTTGTTCACAGGTAAATGACCATGAAATGGTCACGTAAGGATGCCTATCCGTGGCCTATCTGTGTGTGGGTGGCTCTCTGAGGCTCGGATAGCCAACATAACACTGCGTGCCACAGATTCCTTTGTGATGCCTTACCTTTCCGGCGTGTCTGACACAGAAAGTGGCTGGATAGTCCCTTGAAGGTCTTCCTTTATACCTGACAAATATGCTACTTTAAGTTCCATATTAGGATGACTACGAGTGGCATATACGAGAGTTATCAGGCACCCAGAACTCTGGCACTGTCTCTTGTGTTTGCAGGGTTGCGACTCCCACGCTGGCGGCCCTGACGGTCCGCTGTTCAACTTCATACGGGCGCGTCCGCGAACGTGAACGCGCGCTCGTTTTCGCGCAAGAACGCCGCCAGGTCACTGTAGGCGTTCAGTCGCTGCAGAAACTCGAACTCGCCTTGTAGCTCCCACCACCTACGGTAGCGAGAGCAATACATCAATACATGTTCCCGGTCTTGCAGTACCCCGCAATCCGGGCAGTTCACCGGTTCCGTGGGGAAGAATCGCCGCCGGAACGACCCAAGCGGTGCATGGTCGAGTATGGCCCGGCAGTATCTTGCCATGGCTGACTGTGAGTGCCCAAACTCCTTCAGGGCTGGGCTGCTGACGTGGTTGGGCGGATCAAATGCTCGCAGCCTCAAGAAGTTACGGCCAGCGTAGGTGGGGGAGTGTCAAAATTCGTCCCACCAGTTTGACTTCATCTGCACCATCAGCAGGTGCCTAGCGTGCGCGAGAGAGCACTCGTCCCTCGCCATCGGTAGGTCCGCCGCTTTCTTCGCATCCCCATCCACTAACTCATTCCACTCGATGCCCTCGTGCGACGGGCACCAATGGAACTCGGTTTTGCGCCGCGGGTCCTTTGAGAGCCACTCTCGCACGTTGCGGCAAGCGACGATGGAGACCAGCTGCTGCCCGTGTAGGCTCGGATCCAGCAATGTCTCCAGTGCAGACTCGTTGTCAGCAACGACATGTATCGTCTCGCATGCTTGGCGCGTGGTGAACGCCAGCCCCATGCCTCCGGCCATCATTTCTGCGTCGTACGACGTCCCCCGCCCGCAAGCGATGCCTCGTCGCACTAGGAGTCGGCCCGCACGATACACTCTGAACGCTGCCCCGGTTCGACACTGCGGCTTCGGAAACATCGACCCGTCGCAGAAGACCGTGACGGCCCGGTGATCATTGACCGCTGCGGTCAGCCGTGGCATCAGGTCCTCCCGCACCCACTCGGATAGTGCTTCGGACTCCTTCTTCGGATGAGTGATATGCCAGGTGAGTCTATCTTCGTAAGATTGACCTGCCTCAAACCCGACCACTTGAGTCACGCTGTGACGCGCACGTGAAATGGGCGTCTGCAAGGATAATGTGAGTGATTTAGTACGGTAAGTGGCGGTCACCGCGCGAGGAGATCGTGGATATGGTACGGAAACTAGGACTAGGACTATGTACTGCAACTATAGACAATATGAGCTACTCCGGTCAGTATACTATGGAGAGGCTGTAATGTACATCTAAGTTCATGAGGCAGCAAAGGCACGACCAAGCTCGTCAAGGATGTCATTTGGAAGAACACGATGACTGCGATACTTTTTAGCTGCCCAAGCTGCCTGTGTGCCATTAAGGCCGCGTCAATAGGCATCCATAAAACGATGAGAACGAGTATAAAACCGGCGCATAGACAGCAATGGAACAGCATCTAAAGAGGAGCACACATTGCGCTCGAGGACAGCCTCTGCCGATGACGCAGGAAGCATACGATATATACGCTTCGCATAACCCCAGCACTGTTCAATAAAGTTCTACTCACAGTGAAACTTTGGGAGGAAAAGTACCATGAAGCCGCGCTCCTTGCAGTGTGTCTCTAAAAGAGACTCAACATCGCGGAAGTCCAGCTGATTGAAGAGGAGCCGCCGAGAGCAGCAGTCCACTGCCGGCAGTTTGCATGGCCATGCCCTTGAATACACCTGCCCTGGGGTGCTCGGGAGGGAAATAGAGCGGCTGCGGTGAGCCGTCTATGAACTGGGCATCTCCCATCTGAATCTTCATCTTCAGCACCTTTCCGTCAGGTCCATATACCGGCTTCCCGTTCTCCACACGCATAGGCGTCTCGACTCCAAACATCAGCATCCCTTCCTGCATGGGCTTCATCGACATGTGGCGTGCAGACAGAGCATCCGCAGCTCGCTTGAGGTGAGTTGTCGCATTGTCGAAGATCAGGATGTGATCTTCGTCAGGATAATGCCTCGAGAGAATGTCCATGGCCTTTGTAGCTTGGGCAAGAATCTCGTCATGAGTGAAATACCCATCCCGATTCTTACCCGGCCGGAATAGGACGCGTGTAGACTCTTTGCCGTCTGGAGAGCGGAGCCACCCATAGTTGGTGGAGACAAAGTCTGTGACCATGAGTGAGGCTCCCTCACCCTTTGCACGGGGGACTGCCTTCTCCAATTTGTGCACCCATCGAGTCCCGAGTCCGCCACCGGTCATGCATGTAGAAGACAGATTCATCATGATACCAGTATACAACCCGGCACGTGGGTGCAGGAGGCGTCACTGTTCTGACAGTCGGACATTGACCCGGCTCAGTGGAGGACGTCGGCAAAGTGCCCGTGGAATCAGAGATGGTTGTAGGGGTGGAAGCTGAGGATGAGGTTGAGAGCTCGGAGCCTGGTGGCAACAAAGCGGCATGAGGTGGCGGGGATGGTACAGCGGGCGGGGCTGAGGTGGGTGAAGGTACAATGTCTGTGACCTCGTTTCCATCCCGGTTCCACTGGCAACTGCACCCATCCGTCTTGGCCATTTCAGAGAGGAAGACGTGTCAGAATTTACAAATTAGCAATTAGAATTTACTAGATAGCATTGTCGGTAGTAGCAAATGTCTGTTAGTAGCTTAGTAAGTAGGTAGTCTCCCACAAATATAAATAGGCGCCCTCGCACCTCGAGGACACCAGCTTTCATGCTCAACCTCCCCTCGCCCTCAAATTCCAACAGGTTATGAGCCCTGCGCTCTGACCCTAGGAACCACTGTACTCTACTCTTCTTATGCTTGCACTCGCTTACGTAATTTCACTTGAATTTTCCCTCACAATGGCTGGCGATCCAACTGGCTCTCTCATCACGAGCATCCCAAGCTGAACGCACATAATTACCAAGATTGGAAATTTGCTGTCCAGATGGTGATGCGCCGCGCCAGCTGCTACGGCATCGCAACTGGCACCAAAGAGCGCCTGACCACCCGCGACAAGCAAGAGCGCTGGGACCTGCAAGCTGAGAACGCCCTCACCATAATCGGCCTTTCAATCCAACCGGACCAGTACGAATATATCCGGGACGCCAAAACTGGACCGGCCGCCTGGGCTGCCCTGTGTGCCGTCTACGAGAAGAACTCCCGCGCAAACCAGATTGCCCTAAAAAGGGAATTTTATACAACCCGCCACAATCCAAACGCCCTGATCCGCGAGTACACCAATCATGTCACAGCCCTTGCGAACCGCCTCAAGGCCATTGGCGTCACCCTCAAGGATGAAGATATCGTTGATGTGCTTATCTTCAATCTCGATCCCTCTTGGGCATCTATCGCAAGCTCCCTCTCGGCCCTTCCCGGCGACCTCAAGCTCACCGATGTCATCGGCGCCCTAGTTGACGAAGAAGCCCGCCGTGCCCCTGAGACTGCCATTTCGGGCTCCACCGAGGACACTGCCCTCTACACGCAATCCCGCCGTTCCCGCGCCATGAATGCCCCCCAAAGCGTCAAGTGCTACATTTGCGGCAAACCCGGCCACATCTCCCACGACTGCCCAAAACGCCAAGACCAAGCCCATGTCACCCACAACTCCAATTCAGACCCAGACGTCAACCATCTTGCCACGGGGACCGTTTGGTGAGCGCTTATTAAGCGCCCAACTGCCCATTTAGGACTTATCTGTTACATCCCGTGCTGCAACCCCGAGGTCCGATCACGGAGTTACAACTCCGGGGTCCCCGACTCCGGTACTCCGTTAGCCCCGTACTCCGATACTTCCGGACTCCCTCATTTCCAATTCTTACCCAGGTCTTAGATTGCGCCATTGCCTCATGTTCCCTCCTATTGTCTCTGCACTTACCTTTCGGACTCCGTCCTCCGCCTTCCTATTCCGTTTCACTCTATTGTCAACTTTAACAATAAGCCTACAACGTATTTATACTGGGCTTGGGATGTACTAGATACTCAGTTCGGATATCTCGTATTCCAGCTCATAACTCCGTCTCCTCCGTCCCTTGTCCGATCCAACTCCGTACGTCCGGACGCAACTCCGGCTACAACTCCGTCCCCTTGTCTCGTCTCTGTTCTAGTCCCATCCTCTGCTCCGAAGACCTGAGTCCCGTCTCCGTACCCCCATCATCCTCTTCTCCGAAGATCTAGTTCGTCTTGTCTGAAATAGAGGACAGTAGTCGTGTACCCGTGCGTTGCTAATAGCTTCGCGAAAGTCCTCACAGGTGTACCCCCGGACTCCGGACTTAACCCGGTCCGTACTCCAACATCTCCGTCTCCCTTCTCTGCAACTCCGGAACTCCGGGTACGCACGGTCGTAACAGTATATCCGAACTCAACGGGTCCTTCACGACATGACAACTCCAGGCCCCGACGATACCTTCCAAGGGTTTTCAGCCCAACGCATCACAGTACGCACGAGTGTTCCGGAAACTCCGGTCAACCCAGCTACAGGTGTGGTGGATCCCCGTTTCACTCAAACAGTCTCACCTCTGCACTTTTCTCCGGACTCCGAAGCACCCGCGCAAGGAGGACAAGCTGGAACTACAACTCCGGTTCCAAGGCCGCCTTCTCCGGGTAACCCCTTTGCGCCCCCGGAAAATCCTCCACCTCCTCCTCCTCCAGCTCCTGGGCCGGTAGCGGATATCGCACCGATGCTGGCCACGGCTATAGACAGGTTTGCGAGCATGCTCCAGCAGGCAATAACTCCGCCGCAATCTGGAGCTAGCGAGCAACACAACGTCCGAGAGCCGGACCAATTGGACAGGTCCGATCCCAACAAACTCCGGCTATTCTTTGCTCAGCTGGAGTTGGTCTTCAAGGCCCGTCCCCGGACTTTCAGCTCCGATGAGAAGAAAGTCACCTACACTATCTCCTTCCTGAAGGGAATGGCGCTGCAGTGGTTTGAGCCCTACCTCCTCGAAGGAGCTATGGACAATCCGCCGCTGTTCATGTCCTCCTACGAGGCCTTTCAAGATGAACTCCGCACCAACTTTGGACCTTACAACATGTCCGGAGCTGCGGAGCACGAGCTCATGAACCTTCGGATGACTGAGAACCAGCGGATTGCAAAATAAATCATGCAGTTTACCAGACCCGCGACTCAAGTCCGGTGGGGCAACACGCCTCTCTGATACCGGTTCTATGACGGACTTCCTAACCGTCTCAAAGACCGCATCTCCGAGGTTGGGAAACCAACGACTCTCAACGCTCTCAGGGACCTAGCGCAGTCCATTGACAACCGGTACTGGGAGCGGAAGGCGGAACAAGCCAGGGAGTCGGGTACTTCCAAGTCCGGTCACAAGTCGTCATCGGACTCCAAGTCCGGATCTTCCTCCAAGTCCGGACATGCTTCCAACACCACCGCCAACACTCCCGCAGCAACTCCGTCCAAGTCCGGCTCCGGAGGTGGTACTCCGAAGACCCCCGGGAAGACTCCGGCTAAGCCCTATGCCGATAAGCTGGGCAAGGACGGGAAGCTCACTCCAGAAGAACGTCAGCGACGCTTCGCCAACAATCTCTGCCTCTTCTGTGGCGGCGCTGGCCATACAGCTGGTGCTTGTCCGAAGAAGACTTCCTCCGCCTCCAAGGCCCGGGCTGCACAAGCTACTCCGGCAGCTCCGGCTCCGACCCCGGCTGATGCTCCGAAGGAGCCAAAAAATTAGTCCGCGGTCCTCTGAACTCCGTACCCGTCGAGGACCGCGTTGACCCTCCTGCCGGTATGGAGATTGTTCGACTCAACGCGTCCGCTCTTTCCGATCCCTCGTCTCTTCAAATCACCCTCTACTCCGATCCGATCCCCGTTCCGTTTCGCGCCCTCCTAGATTCCGGATCCTCGCACTGCTTCGTGGACTCCAAGTTCGTGGAGAAGTACCAGATCCGGACCTACTCCGTTCCTCCGCTCCGTCTCTCTCTATTCGACGGTTCGTCAAATCATGTCATTACCTGTTCCACCAATCTACCCATCCATTTTCCGTCAGGAGAAGTCATCGACATAGATTTCTATGTTACTCCGCTCGACAAGTCCGTGTCCGCTGTTCTGGGATACAGCTGGCTCACCACCTACAATCCGTTGATTGACTGGAAGAAGCGCAGCATCCAATTCCGTTCCGTTTCCCCGACGCGTCCCGTATCCGACCCTGCTCCGGCAACTCCGATAGCTCCGGCTACTCTGAGTCCGGAGATACCCTCCGTGACTTCTCCAACCTCTGCTCCCCGGATATCCCTTGTCAATGCCTCGGCTTTCGCCCGAGCCTGCAAGATGTCTGGGTCCGAGAGTTTCACTCTCAACCTCGCTGCTACGGATTTTGTTTCCGCTAGAAGTTCGTCCGTCTCCGATAAGCCACCGGACCTCACCGGAGTTCCGGAGGAGTACCATGAGTTTGCGGACGTCTTCAGCAAATCCAAAGCGGATGAGCTTCCGGAGCACCGGCCTTACGACCTCAAGATTGATCTCGAGGAAGGGGCCACTCCTCCGCTCGGACCTATCTGCTCCCTTTCCAAGGTGGAGCTTGACACGCTCCGAGAGTACATCAAAGAGAACCTCCGGTCGGGGTTCATTCGTCCGTCAAAATCCCCCTGTGGAGCTCCGGTCCTCTTTGTCAAGAAAAAGGATGGATCTCTGCGACTCTGCGTGGACTACCGGGGTTTGAATAAGATCACCCGGAAGGACCGCTACCCTCTCCCTCTCGTCTCGGACTTGCTGGATACGCCCCGGAAGGCGCGGATCTACACCAAGATCGACCTCCGGCATGCGTACAATCTAGTCCGTATAGCTCCGGGCGATGAGTGGAAAACCGCTTTCCGGACACGCTACGGATCGTTTGAATGGCTTGTTATGCCGTTCGGACTTTCCAACGCTCCGGCTGCCTTTCAGCGGTTCGTCAACGATATCTTCTCGGACTTGCTGGACGTGTGCATCGTCGTCTATCTCGACAACATCCTGATCTACTCTGATACCCCGGAGAAGCATCGGGAG